>JASXSY010000816.1:0-160230 GCA_034509805.1 Sipha maydis | reverse complement strand
CCGGTACTGTCTATTTAACTTTTGTTAACTATAAAATGTTTAGTCTATTGTTAAATATTGTTAAATATTTGCTTATCCATGGTGCTTGAAAAAGTACTGAGAGGTATACAAACCGTAAAGTCTGGAACGAAATCAGGATTTTGTGTAGGTTACTTATATTGAAGTATTCATAGATATGTTCAATTATTTGAATACAGTTAAAAGTAGTGACGAATCATAAAACAAAATGTTACGATTACCTAACGTAAAACTGAAAAAAGTCTTCAATTAACATGATAATAATCAATCACCCATATCGTTTTTCAATTTAACTCGTTTAAATTATTATATATGTTTTTATGTATTTATTGTCTTTGACATAGATAGTAATTAAATGTTCTAGTCTAAATCACAACATTTCTTATTTAGTTAAAAAGTTTAAATGAGCAATTGTTTGATGAAATCCAATAATTTAATACTTAATAAGTGTATTAATACTCATTTTTATTAAACTAAATGAAATAAGTACACTAACAATATAGCAAATAAGAATCATCCCAATTATGTACTTCCCTTGTCCAATTTCCAATTTTCTAAGATTTGATTCAATTATATAACCTATAAACGATAGAAGAAAAATTGAAGAACAAAAATATATTATAAGATCAATACATATTGTTGCTATACAAAGAATCTAAAAGAGGTACCTTCAATTTTTAATGACTTACCACGGTACACCGAGTGTATTCCCAGTATCCCGCTTGCATTGTCTACCAAAGGACTTAGATTAAATTAATCTTTCCTTCGAGTATAACAACTAAGATTTTTATAAAAATGCAACTATACAAACCTGGTGATACGGCTGGACAACTAAATATAATAATCGAGGGGTTAACCGCTAACTATGTATATGTATAAATATTTAATTCTTTAATGGTATGAACATGTAATACTTAAATCGGTGTATACCTTTACGACCGTCAATTATTTCATTCGTTAAACCGTCCATCCACCACCCTCTATTCTACACAACATATTGCGCGTTTCGACGATGGTTAAAACCGGTTACACTAAATTTGTTAAAAAAATATATTTATACGCATAACTATACAGTACTTAATGCGAATGAAACTTGTTCCGGGTGTGTACAGATATAATAGGTAACCAAAATCACAGTGGATAACACGCTGTAAACCATAAATAGCAAAAGGTAGATCACTACTTCCGGTGATACACAGGATCACTATAAAGGCGTGATTATACATTCTAACAATGCCAAGTATGCTGTTGAAGCAACACAATAACCGTAAAATAAGAAAAATATTTTTTATTTGTCGATTTATAAAAATATTAAAAATGTGTATATGAGAGTTTGAAACCTTTACATTTTACTGAAACCAATTGTTTATGTATATTATATTATATTGGTAAAATTCAAAGATAAAATTTAATAACTTGAAAATATAAACTTCAATAAAAAATGTAAAAATAACATTTTATACAAAATGCATTATTAAGACGATTCTTAAAAATGTGTAGTCATTATTTTTTTTATTTTCTGAGCTCATTGTTTTTATTCAAAATTGTTTATTTCAATGAATTTTATAAATTTATGATTAAAAATTTTTAGTTTAAAACGTATATTATTTAGGTAATTAGATTTTAGTTTCTGAATAAGTATATAGTAACTAATATTATAATTTATTATTTCATAAGCGAATGAAGATTATGATAAAAATAAAGATATCTGCAATTATATAATGTTTATACTCATATTTATGAAAATTCTTCTAGTATTTTTTTATTGATCTTAGATAAATATCATATCAACTATACATTCCAGTATACTATTCGCTTCATAATTGAAATAAACGACAAAAAAAGTGATAATAATTTGTTAACATTATTTTATGTGCTACTTGTTTATCTATATATATGCTATTACAATACATTTAAAATATACATGTTTTTGTTATTATATAATTATATATTACCTAGTAATAACTATCGTTGAAATTTATATTTCTCCATTAACTTGAAGAAGTGATTTTTGATGACGAAATGGACTACATTGAACTATTTATTAAAAATTAAAAATTAAATGGTACACCACAATTTTAGTCAGTACTTCGAAATTCCTATACGCATGACATACATATTATTTATTGAAAATAATAACAGCTCTATATTATTTGAATTGTTTTGAATGTGCTTATATCTTTAAGTATAAAATGTAATTATAAAATTCGATTTTTTAAATTAAGTGCATACGATATTATATGACAATACGACAATACAATATTTTGATTTCGGTCGATAGTATGTAGATATATATAAACCAATGTGGGTTCGCATAATATATTCAATAATGCTCAGTTAATTTATTGTAAATGTGCAAACACCCATATACCCATATAGCCAACAATTGTCTTGCGTTTTTAATTTAAAATAAGATAAAATAAATTATAGTATATAAAACATAAGACTATTTAAGGTATTATAAAAATATTTATAATTAAATACAACTTTTTCTCTTTAAATTTATAAATTTTAAGTTGACCCATTAAAAATAATTAATTGTTCCCTAAAATTAAATAAAAATTATACCTTAAAGATATTCTACAATGAATAAATACAACACAGATTTTAGTAATTGTATAATAATATTATTGTATAACATATTATATTCAACCTAAGATATAGTTACAGAATTGTTTATAATTCATTGATACAAAAATATTTTTAATAATAATTGAACCATGAAAATTCGCAGAACAGTCTTACGCTAATAACGAAACATATTGTGATTATTTTGGTGAATTTTTTTAATATTTTTAGTAAATTATAATTCTCATAAAGTAGTCTGAGCAGTCTGGTATTCAAAAAACAACACAATATGACACATATTATAGTCTCAACGCGTGTACCTTATACTACGAACTGAACAAGTCGTAGTGGTTAAGGAAGAAAATCGGGTCATTACCTTAGCTATTCACGATACTTCCTACATTATATCTGGGTCAGTATGCAAGAATGTTCAGAGTTATATATAATTAAATAAATAACAAAATTACATTCAAAGGCTAAAATGGATCGTTATTAACTATTTCTGACGTATTTTATTTTAAAATATAAAAAATAAATAGTTACCTATTAAATAAATAGTAAATACAAATGTATCATTATTTTTTTTTTAGATTAATGGTAAACATAATGTAAGTAGTTAAGTACGAAAACATTTAACAATGCGTTTATTTTGACTGTTCGCATTTACGTTCATTATAAAAATGAAGTATACTTTCTGATAAAAAATTATTATACTAGGGATAATATAATTAAAAATTGAATACATAAATTGTATTACTATATTTACAATAATTTGTTAAAATAAAAATAAAATATCTAAATTTAAAATTATGTATATACATGTAAATATATAATATAATTGAATACTAACTTCTTAAATAATTTTAAAACGTTATGCATATGTATAACATTATATATATATTTACAAACATTATGCAACCAAAATTAAATATACATTGGTTGTATTTATCAGTATACTAACTGTATAATTTATAAATAGTTAATAAATTATTTTGAACAACTAAAAAAGTTATAAACGTAAAGCTACCTAATTCAATAAGTGTAATGTTTACAAAACTGATATAAATATTATTATTAAAAATATTATTAAAAAGAAAAAAAAATATAAATTAATACACGTTTTTACTTTTAACTTTTTAAAAATAAGTATAAATATGATATACAAAATTAAATATAAAAAAATTATTTTCTCAACAAATATTCTTTGATAAGAATAATTTAAAGATATATTGATAGCTTAACATTTTTTAAATACTTATAGGAAATGACTAGAAAGTATGTAAGAAATATTGAATTAAACAAATATAATGATTAAATATAACCTATTATTTTTTAATATATTATTGATAATACTATTTATAACAATTTTATTGATATACTAAATGTATTAATAAAAAAATCATACAATATATTTTTGTTGTTGTTTATGATGTTAATGCTCACTTGGCAGCGCAGTAATCTTTAGTGAATATGATAGCTGTTGTTAAGGAAGGCAGGATCCACAAGTCAAGTTCGGTGGGGCTCAGTCTGGGTCAGTAGAGTGCCGGACTCGAATGTGTCATCAGGTCAATGTGCTATACATTAAAATCAAGACGTTATGAATTCAAAATCATCAAGAATTTTGGTAAATAATTATATTTATTATTATTCATTTATAGTATTTTAAATTTCAATTAAAACAAATCAAAAAAATAATATAAAAAATATTAAAATTTGAAATACCTCAATATTATTACATACAGTTTATTTTTGAATAAAAGTATTATATTCGTGTAGAGCTTTTTTAAAATATTAATTTTATAAAGTTCTTATAATTATATATGTATGTATAATAATTGAATAATGTCCTTACAGTACCATTGAACACGTTTTTTTTTTAATACTTACTCATATTTAATTAAAAATTAACTCAAACATTTTAATTTTAACTTTTGCTTAATGTTTTATGATTTAAATCATTGAATAATTTCAATCGTATTTAAAACTTTAATTAAAATGATTAAATTTTTAATCAGTTTTTATATTTTAAAATAACGTGAGACTTAAACGCTTATGCAAAATATCATAATTTTGTAAGTACAAAATATTTTTAATTTTCGAATAATCTATTTGTAAATACTTAATTACTTTATAGAAATATAAATGATGTAATTTATAGATACTGAATTTAAACCAATCCACTTTTTAACTAATACCTAATAATTTCTTTGTCATTATTTTTTAATAACAATTAACTTACATTAATTAGTTAAAAATAATATCTCATTTATGCCTTATTAATTAAAAAATTAAAATCGTTCATAGATAAATATACAGCTCAGCTTTATTTCAATAGAAATAACATAATTCTTTATTTCTTAAATTCTTAAGTTATTTTTAGTAGATATATTTTTGATTTTTACTTTAGTTGAAAAAACCAATTATTTAATTTTCGTTTGATACATTTAAAATTGTTTATACTATAATCTTCGGATTATCAACTAAATTTAAGTATTTATTAAGTATATTAAGTATCTATGCTATTTTATGTTATGTAACTTGTAATATTATCGTTTATTAAATATTAAGTATTATGTCTTTATATATATTATTCATGAAACAAAAGTATTTAGGAACTATAATTGTTTTAATTTCCTTAAACGTAAAATAAAAAAAGAAAAATTACATTACGAACTACAGAACATGTGTTATTTTTATTACTGCATTCATAAATAAAACATTGTATTATATAGTTGGACATTAATAATAGAAAAACATGTTTTATGCGTTTATCTATTGTTAATTTGTACCTGTAAAATGAATTCAATTAAATGGTCTAATGTTTGATAATGCAGTTGATCCACCATGAATAAGCTATCGTTACATGGATTAATGGTACTGCTACGGAACATTCGCTATGGCTTATTTGTCTAAATGTCACTTAGGTATTTAAATTAATATTCATATAAAAATACATAATTAGGATAGTTTTAAACTTGTAATAAAACTCGATGTTACTAAATCAATAAGATTTAGACAAAGTCATTGTAAAATTACTTTATACACAATAATATCAGGTAATCGTGTATATTAATATACTACTAAGAAACAATTAGTACTTAATAACTTTAAAGCATTATAATTTTCTTATTATTATTAATATTATAATTTATATTTAAAAAACTTACTTCATTGCTATATTTGTATTCAGAAGTATCGCTGTATAAACTAATCCCTTATCAACTATATCAGGGTGATTTACATTAAATTTATTAAACACAATTTTAAAATTACTATTTTTATACATGTATTGTAAATTGAAGTTATACATAACTGAGTCTTCTTTAAACAATAAATATTTTTTGATAATTGTAACAATGTAGTGTTATTATTTTATGAAAATTATTATAATATTAATTCTTTCTCAGAGTTATTATACAATTAATTTAATTTATATTTAATATTTTATTGTTTGAATCATACAGCCCAATTTAGTTAAAACAAAATACTGTTTATTAAATAATTCATTTATTTTTACTAATTTTATTAAGTTATTTTAAAAAGTAACAAAAGTAAAACTTGTTATTAACGGTACCATCTTCTTTTTGACCCAGTCTTATATTCCTTGTGGTCACGTCGTCATGGTGTAATTCCCAATGGAAGATTTAATTATACCAAATAGTGCACTACTGAATCTTATTTTTTTCATTTTTAAAATTACTTCTCAATTCATTGGTAGATTTGGTTCTTAAAAAACAATTTTCTTTCCATATTTTCCCTTGAATTTATTTGTTTTCTATTTTATAAAAAAAAAAAAAAAAAAGGAAAAGTAGGTTTCCAGATTAAATTGCTTACGAACAATGGAACTATACTTCGCAAATAGACATCATCATGTCTGACCAACGATGACCAATGTACTTTTTTCATAATATTCTACCTTATACAAAGCCGTTACAGAAGCGTATCTATTGCTCATGCATTTCGATGTCAATTGATGACTATATAATCCGATACACTCAATAATATAACAAAAAAATATTTATTTTTTTTTCAATATTTGATACTCGGTTCATCGTGCTCAATCATAATAGTCAATACTCAATGTGATGATTGATAGGTATACTATATGAATTATCCATAAATACTTTATATTATATATTATTACTATCATACTATACATGAATAGACCGATTTAGAATACATTCCGTGGACAATTGAACGGAATAGGTAATACGAAATTTGTATATTAATGATTATAATCTGTATTTTCGACTCATTCTAATAAGTTAACCATTTCTTTGTAAAAGTTATAGTCTGGTATCTCAGTAGAATCATTATTGCAAGATCTGCAACGGTTTGAGTATGCTACACTTGTATCTCAAGAATCCGTTTTATATCTCTCGTATATTTTCGGTATGCTCTGATCTTGTGGATTAACGATAGAAACATTCTCAGTAATACATATAAATAATTTAAAATATTATTGAATTAGATTTTTAGAGATTCAGACAATTTGATTTAATTAAAGTTAAAATGTATAGGTATACTAAAATTTTTTAAGTTTTTTTATATAATTTCATTAATACGGGTATTGCCAAATATTTATTTTTGTTTATTTACTATAATATTCATATTTTAAATAAAATCTACTGAAGCTTTTTATTGCTATTTAAAATAATAAAACTGTCTTATTAACAACGTTTATACGTTATAATTTATTTTTGATTTGACAGATCAAACCTACCTATTTATTTTAAATTTATATATATACCTATATACAACCTTTTCCATTTTAGTTCATTTTCATTGTCGTTTCTTATATCACGAGAAACGAAGCTGTTGTTCATCAACCACAAGCATATTCATCAACAGATTCGTCTTCAGTTGATTTGGGACAAGAACCTCCTGAAGGCTATTATGCTTTTATTGAAGCTCCAAGAATGGAACCACCTCAAGTCCGTTCTCCACCTTATTTCAAGTCTACCAAATTGTGTCCAGGTAAAAAAGAAACTTTATATTTTAATTATTAATAAAATAATCTTAGATTAATTTAGCACGAACTGTAGTTCACACGATTTTGTAGAGTCACGCATTTGCCATATAAAACAATTGTACTTGTTAAATCATATTCACCGTTGTACATAAATATTAAATAAAATAAATATTATGATAGTTAAACAAAATGGCATTGGTTATATTATAGGGGTGAACAAGAGTCCGACAGCTAAAACATTGAACAATTTATGCGGAGATCTCAATAAAGGATTCTTGCCTGTAAACCCAATGAAACAAAACGTTTTGGGATCACCATACCCGTTGTAAGTATTCGGACATAGGAGAATGTTGAATTAATTTGCATTTCACGATGTTTAAAAAGATATTTAGTTATTAATGCATGTCGTATGATATTATTTAAGTGACCTTATGAAGAATAAAACATTGGAGTTCTTCAGCAGAACGTTGCCTATACTTAAAGCTGACGAAACTATACCAAAAGTAGCCAAATACGTGCCACCTGATTCATATTATCAAAGTAGTACAACCCAGAAATACTTACAGTGCGTGTATTATATAATTATAAAACAATTAAATAAATTATAATAGTAACATTTTTTATATATATATATATATATTTTTAGAGGGAAACCTTTTCGACGAAGAGCTAAAAATAATAATGAAGTTTCTCTTGATGACGTAAACATGGATGATGACGATGAAATTCCTATATCTTCTCAAAATATAACTAGACATTCAAGAAAATTTTGTGATAGTAGCAGTGGAGTGTAAGTAAAATATTAGTATTATTTATTTAATTATATATAGTAAGAAGTTAGGTCTAAGATGAACGTTTACTATTTTAATAAAACTTCGACAAACATATAAAAAATGAGTTATCATAAATATAATACAATTTGAAATAAAACGATCAGTATTAAATATAATTAAATGATCTGTATATGAAAAATAATTTAAAAAATGATGGCACAAATGATCTTAAATTCAAATTACACATTTTGCGTTGATCAAAATTAAAATAGGTGGTGTTTATTTGAATAAATAGTACTATATGACTAAATGTCAATATTTACTTAATTTAAAATTAAACTATAATCATAAATTATTAATTCAATTAGCCTTTCACATTATATATCGATTTTTGTTTATGATTTATTATTGTCTACATATAAATGTTTATTGTATATAGTCCAGTTTGAATGATTTGTATTTCTTTTTTAGCTCGATTGCATCATTGGCAAGCCGATATTATGTCATATTAATATTTATACTATTTAGAATTACTATTGTGCCCTAATTTTTATTCTTGTTCAGAATATCAAAAAAACAAATTGTAAAAAATCAATATTAAGTATAAATTTAAATTCATTACGTATTTATTAATATTATTAAAATAAAAATTACAATAATATTTAACAATTTAAATCTGTTAACAAATTAATATAGATACCTTTTTTTAAATTATTAAAAATGTTTAAAAATAAAAAAATAAGTACTACAGTACTAGCTTAAAAATACTTCATCACACAGTTTAAATAGCATCATATATTTACAAACATACGATGACCACCAGAGTGACTCGAAAAAATGGTAGAATATTGGTACGAATAGATTATATTGAAAATTACACTTTAACAGGTCCAAGTTTTTGTACTTAGTTGTGCTTTAACGTGCATAAATAATTTTATTACAAGTATATCACTAAGTATGATTAGAAGTTAAATGAATAATTAATGAAAAAAGGTATTACATTTAAGGGCAATTACGTTAGACCCTATCAATTAGGGGATAAATTATGTCATAAAAAAAGTGGAACGATAGCATTTCATTGTATCTCATTACATTTTGATCTACCAATTTCATTTAGAATAGTAAAAATATTAAATAGCATCAACAGCCAGATAGAATGATTTTTTATTTTTAATTGAATTTATACATTATATATTATTACATGAATATATAGTTCACGATGAGTCATGACAATTTTTTTTCCTTTAGATTTTGCATGTTGTACAAAGCAATACAAGGACAGGCATTGTCTGGGCTGATGGCTCAACGACGTACAGAACAATTAGAGTATAGAACTCGTGATCCGGCACATGCTTCTGCAAGTAGTTCTATGGATGGGCCACCTACTCCCTGTCCGGCTAAAGTAGAATATGCTACACCAGTGTTTGCACGTAACTATCAGGGTATGTGGCGATATGTGGTGCAAATACCATACGAAGGATATTTTACCCAAACTGTCGAAGTGACAAAATGCACGTATGTACTTAAATATGACAAAATATAATATCACGTTTATTTTAATTAAGTAAATATATTAATTTTATGCACGTGATTCATTTTAGTCAAAGCAAATGTCATTATATAGACGGAGGATGTTTATCTTCGCCAAGATGGGTGAGCCTGTTAGTTGCAGAGGTTTATTATCCAGATACGTACTTACCGTCTGTTTCTAATAATCGGCGATTGCCAGTATCTCCACCTCAACAAGGTATATATAAAACAAAAGCACAAGGGGATGATCCACCTCCAGTTCAAGATTTTCAAAATTATCAACAGTATTTACATAAACGAGCTACTCAAGGTCCAGCGGACACATTACCATCGCAATCTTCGACTTCATCAAAGAAAAAACCACATTGTGATGGTGTTGACGAGCTTGGATGTTTTCAGGCAAGTATTTTTATAGACTTATTTTACTGCTAAACTACTTTAATTATAAGTTTATAATATAATATTAATATTTGATAGTTTTATATAAATATAGAATTTCAATTTACATTTCAGGTGAGACTGTATTATGATTGGTTTTTAATTCCGGGTAGTTGCAAATGCTGGAGGCCAGACTATTTTTCAAGATATGTAAAAAGAAAATCAACATCGCCTGAATTGTAAAATAGTTTGATGTCAATTATCAATGTAAATATAAATTTATTTTTCAATTGTATAATACTAGAACATAATACATTTTATCTCGTACTTTAAGACTTTTATCAAGAAGTAGGTATCATCAAGAGTGCTATGACTCAATGAACTGAATAAATATTTTTAATGAATATTTTATTTTAAAAATGAACTCAGAAAATGTTACGAGAAAAAAAGTATAAAAAATAGTAGAATAAACTTTTAGGTATAATGAAAGAAGGGCACACTCTTTTAAACATTAATTTTTATATTTCAAATGAATTACAATTACGAACTTTAATAGACAAAATTGGAATAACATTTTTAAATGTGTGTATATATATATATATATATATACATAATAATATAAAATATACTATATGTATTATTAACTGATGTTTTAGGTTTTAACCTTGAGTCTAGGTTTTCTTATTGTACCTATTATTATATTATTATACTTAAACATTTTTTTTTTTTTTGATTTGATAGGAGCCAACAATTGAAAATTTTAAATAGGTATAGAGCTATAAATATACCAAAGAAATCTAAGCTTTTATCATTTTAATAACAACGCATTCTATTATACTATGAGTACCCAACTGTAAACCATTTGATGTCTACCTTAAATGCCACTATAAGTTTCGATCTCCTCATATATTTAATGTTTTTTATAATTCTATCAAGAAAATATTTAAGTACATTATAATATATTATAAAATAACACATTTATATTATTTTAATATTGATACACTTACAATATTGAAATTATTTTGATAATTTTATAAACCTTTCTTGTTTAGGTAAACCAATCCTACAATGTCCAGTACATAGTGATTTATACCTATACTTACTTACTACTTAGATGTAATATTTATAAGTTTTTATATGTACTTGCTACAAAGTCTGAGCATATTTGAAATACACTAAACTTTTGTAATCATAACATTTATGTATAAATGTTTATTTTAATTATGTTAGTTAATTGCTTATAGTTCTAATAAAACAAATTAAAAAAAAAAAAACCACTAAAATAAATAGTTTTCAGAAATAATTACTTTTTACAAAGTAAGTAAAAATAATAATAAATTACCAGTTCCCAATTGAAACATCTTTCTAATGATTTTTTATACATTAATAAACAATTTGTTTGTATTAAGAATAAATAGTTTACTGTTAAAATTTATTTTACTCTTTTTAGTATTTTAAGATTATTATATGTCAATATTTTAAGAACAGATATTTAAATTTTTACTTTTTTAAATTTAATAAATTGATCAATAGTTTTTGATCATTATTTTATTTTAAAATTTAAGTAGTTATATAACTTTTATATTAGCTATAACAACTCTTATGTGTTATTATTATTATAAGAAATTATTGGAAATTATTAAATAACAACAATTTTAGATCATATTTTAACTAATTTGTACATTATTAATAGTTTTGAGAAAAATTACATTTTTATTGTAAAAATTGTAAAAGTTATTTAATTATGAATCCAATTGTAATATGAATTGTATAACTTTACTAAAATATGATTTACTATTAAGTATTTGTATACAAAGTGTTATTTTTTACAACACTCAAACACAGTGGTTAATATTTTTAATTGTTACATTAATATACTTTGAATTTATATAATATTGTTATTGTTAATATATTTTATTATTCAATCCCTTAATCCCTTCCTATATAATATATTAAATTGTATACATTTATTAAATTTTCTAAAAAAGAAGTTTATGTACTTACAAAAATGTCTCAAAAAAAATTATATTGATTAAAAAAATTATGATAAATTGTTATGCTTAATAAGATACCTATATATATTCAATTATAAGCTGTTTTTAATAATTTAATTTAATTAATAGTGATCAATTTTGATAAGAAAAACTTCTAATCACCGTTTATATTTTTTTTTTTAAATGATATTGATTATTTTTAAATGTAATAAATATAATGATTGACAATTATAAGTTATAAAAATTTTATGGACACCTAAAACCAATTTAACATATAAAACTGTAAAAATAAATAATAATTTTTTTATTTCCTTATATTATTATTAAATGTTTCATGTTGGTAATTTTATTATATTATTTTCATGAAAATGTGTTACCTAATGGTTTCAGAAGCATGGACGTAGTTTGATATAATTATCTGTAGGGGCTATATAGAACAAGAAAAATATATTCCAAAAACTCTTTATATATAATTTGAATTAAAGTGAAAAAGAAAATTTTCTAGATATAACAATTTATATTTTATTCGTTCTTAACCGGAATTTTATTTTAAAAAACCAAAAAAGAAACAGATGGGCCTCGCTCTGCTGTACAGTTGGGGGTGGAGTGCACCTCGTTAATGGGATAGGTCATAATTACAATGGATTTGTTAAATTTGAACGCAATGATAGATATCATTGTATACGAATAACGATTCTGAACGGAGTTAATATGTTAGTCTAGGATATAATACATTGTTATTTATAAATATTGTAAAAAGTATATTTTATTTTGAAACGATAAATATATTTTTCAATTAGGATGGGTTGGCAGTTGCATACAGCGACACAGTTTATCAGTCTAGAATATTATACATTATATTATATTTTACATGTAATTTTATGTCAATATTCGCTGTTCAAACGCTTATAAAAAATATTGTGCCTATGGATTTTAATAATTTTTGAATGACAATAAGAACTACTTCTGTGGAATCTTCTATTAAATTTTCAAGTATTTTGTACGAGCCAAATTTTTTTATCACCGATTATAAAAAAAAAATTTAAAAAAATCGAATATTTTAAATGTCTATAAGTGGCTTAAAAATCAATATAATATTTTTAAAAAAATATGACAAAGGAAATGCCAATATAAACAACTGATAAAATTTTCAAGTTTCTACAACTTATACTTTTTGGATAAAAACAAATAGCAAAAATCGTTTGAGGCTAATCCGTTATTTAACGTGGTTTTGTAAAAATTTAAATTTCAAACATTGATAAAATTTTTTTGTCTGAATCCGGTAGAGTTTTTTTTATAGATATTTGAAGAAAAACTAATGAAAAACCTTGTACCAAATTTTCAAAACTTAGTTATAAAAGAAAAAAATTTTACGATTTTTCAACCACAAAATTATTTGTAAATTTTCGCAATTTTTACATATTTCGTATAAATTGGAACTTTGAGCACTTATAAAAAAAATAACTGTCAAAATACTTTGAATACTTAACCATTTATAGAAAACGTTAATATAAAGATTTGGTGAAAATTTCAAATTGTTGCGATTTTTGGTTTTTGAGTTAGAGCATTTAAAAAAAATGTAATTTGTAAAAACGTGATTTTGTGTAAAATGTCCTGTTTTTTCGTAATTTTTTTATCGTTTTTTCGATTTTTTTAAAAAATATTGAAAAGTTGGATTTTAGACTAGCCAAAGTACCATCTACATTCACTTTCCTTTCAGAAAAGTTGCTACTTACGCAAATCAAAGCATTTTTACTGCCAAATAAGGTGCTGTCAGACACAAAAAAAAAAATAAAAATTAAAAAAAAAAAAAAAAAACACATCATTGTAAAATCAATACATTCTTCACTCCGTTTAGAATCTAAAAAAGATAAAACAATCAAAATTAAATTATTAAATCAAACTTAGAAGTTTGTATTTTTTGTATTCATATTATAAATATTATAAAATTATAAAAACATTTAAAACTATAATTTCAGGTAAAACATTTTAAATGAAATTAAACACCACGAGGAGGCTACAAAAGTTTCTTTGGGAGCTGTAGCCCTCATGTTCACATTTATGAATAATATGCAGTAAGCTTTTACTTTAGATATTTAACAGTATTTTTATTATTATTTGCTATCTAAATACATAATAGATACTAAAATATGTTTGGTCAACGACAAGAATATGGACTTTATTGAAAAAAAAATTACTATATATGACATTTATGATTTGTGTTATTTTCAGCTGCTGTTGTTTTACAAGGTTTTTTTGAATATATGAATAATGTATTAAGTAAATTTATTTTAAACTCACACGGGCATTTTTAGATTTTTATAGTACCATTATTACCGACGTACATACAGTAGTTGTGTCTTGCTGAATCGTGTACAATACTAACATATGAAGACCGCATATTATTAATAGAAAATTATAGACATATACTCAGCCATAATGTGTTAGAGTACATTGTATTACTTATGAATAATGTTTTATTAACTATAACAGAGTACGTAGGATAATTACGAAAAGTAAATATAATAAAATATACAGTTAGTAAAATTTTTGATATCAGTTATTGTTTACAGTATTATTAAAAACAAATGGAAAATAAATATATTGTTAAAATATTATCATAAAGAGCTCAAAATTAATGTAAATTAGTTCCGTCTTTAATAATGTACAGTGGTATAGAACTTTTCGTTTACAATTGTTTAAATTTGGAATTTTTTGTGTTCTTACACAATAACATCTACATAAAAAGAAAAACGTAAATAAAATTTAATGTTTTGAAATTGTTAAATTGTTTTTAGCTCATTAAACATTTTTAATGCAAGTTATTTGACAAAAAACGACTGTATTATGCTACAGTGACAGGTTAAACAATTTTCCGTCTACAAGCAGGACATTTGCCGTCCTTTCATTTTCAAAAGTTTTTTTTTTTTTAAGAACAAAATACATAAAGAAATATTGGTGGCTTGTACTATGATGCACAGGATCACATGAATCATTCAAAAAAATTATGTACAAAAGTTATTAGATTCCTGTAGTAAATTGTTATTGGTTATTGTACATTAGTGCTCTGCACGGTCCGTTATTTTAAGAACTAGACCGGACTTCAAATTTTACCAGGGGACCGAAGTCGGATCGGACCACACTAAAACGTTGATCAAAGACCAAAATTGGACCGAACCGTCGGCTTCATATTATTTTTAGACCAGGTCGAACCAATAATTAAATAACATTTAATAAATTAGACCGTGGACCAGACTGTCAGTCCGAACTTAAAACATTTTGGACCGTTTATGGACCGGTCCGTAAGGTTCAGTCTGTATTAGCCCAGAAGGTACCATATGATACGTTTAGTATTACACTGGACCGGACTAACCGACTACATGACTCTGTCTGTAACAGTCCTAATTTTAGCGGACTGCGTCCTACATCGTTGGGTTCAGACAGAACATTATTGGTTCGATAAAAATATAGAAACAAATTAACTGATTGAAAAACCTTAGTTTATTCCCTATTACGTACGATGATTCGCAAATTAATCGATAGAGCAGATGTGGTGCTGAACTTATATCTATATGTTATTTATAAATCCAGATAAAGTTAAACCTTTCATCAATGTCAATCATCATTTTAATATAGTATTGCCAGTTTAATCCCTATATTTACTGCAAGAAATTTATTGATATTAAAAATAATCTAATAAATTCTAATTTTATTTTTATAAAATAAGTGTTTGATCTGTTTTTTTTTCGTTTTATTTGTTTACATAACAATATCTGTACTCAGATTTTAAGTATCATGATTGGGACCGGACTGAGACCGGACCGGAATTATTTTTATTTTTATTTTCTTAAAATCGGACCGGACTGAAAAAAATGCATTTAATCTGAGGACTGGACCGAAATACACCTAAAAATTATTGAATTGAACCAAACTATATATATATAGTTATAGTGCTCACCATTACACGTGTAATGTTCTTATTTGAAACGGGATTAAGGTCCGTGTAAATAAAATACACGTGTATTTGTAAATACCCATCATTACCCGTGTATATTATTCTCCACGTTTTTGTATTGTAATTTCTCTATTATTTAATATTAAATTTCTTTATAGTAATTGTATTACATTATATTTATGAATTTTATTATTATTTATTAAAAAATCTAAAAATTATTTTATTGATTAATTAAGAACTCGTTTAATATACAAATAGTATTATCAGTGCCCAACAAGAGTAAATAAATATATCTAAGAAACTGATAATTAATATTATGACAAATAACACAATATTTTTATATCTATACTTAAATAAATAATATCGGGTAATACAAACAAACTGGTGTTAAGTACACAGGTAACGGGTATTAAATACACGTGTATCAGTAAAAAATACCCGTGTATTAAAAACATGGATATTAATAGATTTAATACCCGTATACACGTAACGCGGGTACACGTGTACTCTAATAACCGTGTATAAATACGACTCCTAGACTAAACCGACAATTCAATAGTTTTTGTATGTTAGGACCGTACTAAACCAGACCATGCAAAGCACTATTGTACATATTAGTCTGTAATTATCAAAAATATCTATTAAAAAAAAAGTTTTTGCAGCATTTCGTGTTAAAAATATGTCTACTAGTGATTTAAATAATTAGCGAAGCACACATTTATTGTGCTCCGGGTGGCCATCCAAGTATAGGCAGTATAGGTACATGCGTAGACACATCGGTTAGTAATACATGACATAGGCGTGCGCACGGGGGGAGCAGGGTGGGCAGCTGCCCCTCCTGCGGGACGAATTATTTTGCAAATTAATATTACTTGCCACTTGAGTAATTGTGTTCGAGAGTTTGTGACTGATATAAATTATAAATACGATAAAAATTTACCACGGATCTGTGATATGGAAAAAATTATCAGTTCAGAATTATAGTTACCAATGATACCGACAAACAAGTTATCTGTTATAAACCACGATTTTAAAGAGTTCTTTACAAATGCCTCTCTGTGTTTTGTACAGTGACAATATTCATATCTGAACATTCATTTGTACTTAAACATGTAATAAATAATACATTACGTAATACAGATGATATTGATGAATACATGTTATATTAATGAAGTAAACCTATTTATATCTTCTCCTAAAAAATATTTCTACATGATGGTAAAAAAAATTGCCCCCCTGCCAATAAGATCTGCGCACGCTTATGATACATGATAGTTTGGAGCATAATCGATGGGTGCACCGGACTTATTTTTATCGTTCCTAACCTCATGACCTCATGTCAATTGTGAAAATAAAAATGTTTTATATATATTATATATTAAAATACGATTACAATGATTATATTATTGTCGTTCGGCTTTTGAGAATAGCAAATTTATCATTATGTCTTGAAAGTCAACTATCAACACTAATTCTAATTAAATGTATAGTAGAGCCATATAGTTTAACCAATTTTCGCCAATAGTAAATCTTAAATACATTTTAGTTTCTTTGAGATACGAAAACGATCGTTCTACAGAACAACCAAATATCTGTACTCACCAAATATGAGTATATTCGTAGAGCGATACTCACAGTTAGAAATAGTACTTCTATTAAATTCTGGTTTCGAAAAATGTAAATAAACTTTGATTTGGTTGTTTTTTTACAGTTGTATTTTGTACATTAGTTTTGAAATGTAAGTATGTATTCTTGTAAAAATGCGTTTTTATCAATAACTGTTTCATACATTTTTTGAAGTTTCTCGGCTTCTTCAACAATATCATTGTATCAATTGACTTGTTGTCTAAGTGGATCAAAAAATCGAATTTATTATACATTTTTGCATACTCAGAATACCTTATTTCCATTTTCAATCTTGGATTGATCTTATACAAAAAAATAAACGATTTTTAATTTCTCTTAACCACCAAAACCTACTTCATTCACTCTAAAATTATATTCGTCTAGTTCGTCACATAAAGATCGTGCAAGATGACGTTTTTTGTCCAATTTATATTTCGCTAATAAAAAGTTAATGTAAGTTGACCGCGTTCACCGAAACCATTTCGAAGAGTTAATAACCTAACCTAATGTATAATATCTATAATTTATTATAATGTAGAAATATATATACATATACATATATACAATTTTTTTTAAGTCCAGAATATTTACCACTTCAATCATATGATTATAACTTTCTTAAAGGCACTGTTGTGAAGTATTTTAGTAAAAGTATTCAAATACTTTTTTAAATAGTTTTAGCGTGAAGTATTTGCGATGGTATTTAATTTTTCTTTTTTTTGTACTAATTACTAATTTATATTGAATTCTTTTTATATTTACTTCGATCAGTTATTTTTATTATCCACCCAAATGTATTATAGTATTGAACAGTAACCGAAGGTTTGTTGACCGATATTTGAGAATGTTTCTAACTAAAGATCTGGGTAGCTTAAATAATTTACCAACATTTAAGAAAGTAAGAGTAACTGCTGAATTGTTATGATTATATATTTTTACTGATTTTTAGTATGAATATTTAAATTTACATTAATAAAATTGGTTTTTAACAAATGCAATACTTCATTGTCTAGCAGCGCTTCAGTCGAGCGAGTATTCAGTGTGGGTGGAGTGACTATGACAAAATAAAGGACGAACATAACCGACGAAAACTTTGAATATATTATGTATTTTAAGTGCAATAGGAAATTGTTTAACAAATATAATACAATTAAATATTATACACTAGGTATGTTAAGTCAACCTAACCTTAATTGTAAACCAAATAAAAAAACCAAAAGTATTTGAAAAGTAACTATTCCAAGTAATTTTTTAAATATTTAAGTAGTATTTGAAATAATTTACAGTTTGAGTATTTAAGTATAAGTACATTATTTAAGTAGTATTGTAATACTTTTTAAAAGTATTCTCTACAACACTGCTTATAGGGTAACCCGACGTTGATATGCCGTTATAATACGAATATGTAGGTAGGTTGGTATGAATGTACAATATAAAGTTATGAATTATAACATTTTAAGTATTACCATTGATTTTATAATATACGTATATTATAAAATCAATGGTATTACTTACAACTTACTACTATTTAATAAATAATACGTGTATGTGTATCTATGTATGGATGTAATATTTATATACATATTTATAAATAATAAAACATTTAAAGTTGCATCTTAGCTATTTTGTCAATCAATACTGATATTGACACTAGATATAGAGACACCGATAACATTGCAGATGTCCACCCATTTAACAATGTTCATTGTAAAATAATTTATATAGGCCACAGCAAATAAGTCTCATATACTTTTGTCTATCATTGGCGGTGAAAGCTTTTTCTCAACTTTTGGCGACCAACCTACGCAGATATACTCATATATTTGTATAGTTATATTTTTATATGTATTATAAAAATTTGGTTCTATTTTATTAATACGGAACACTAAAGTAATACGATTTTTATATCTTAACATGGGTATACTTATAGTATGTTGAAATTTGGCTACGAGTTTGAAGTTCATGAGTTAGAATGCGTGTATTTATTAAAAAAAAATTTTTGAATTCTTCTTTCACCAAAATGAAACCCAATAACATTTCGTGTAAACAGAAATTTCAATCTGCATACTAACCGTGTCTAAACATTGGATCAGACTTCAAAATTTTAAGTCATTAGGCACATTGAAGTAAAGTATGAATATTTTATAATGTATACATTATATGTCTATACACGTTTTACGTTCATTGGAGTGAAGTAAAAAAACAATAAATGTCCATACAAAAATTTATTTTCAAATTAACAAGGAATGTATTTACAATAGTATTTTTAGTATTTTTTCTGTAAAAAAGGTTTGAAAATATTATAATATTTCACTTAATAATATTTTCATGCACATTCATATTCACATTGCAAAAATAATGTTGGTACTTAAAACTTTATAACAGTTTGAGCTGAAGAGAAGCTATATTATTTAAAAAATGCTGAATAACGCAAACGAACCTTTTATATTTCTTTATTAACTTTATGTTTAATGGCTTGAAAACTGAACGCAAATTGAAACATTAAACAATTACTCTATGTGACTGTAAAAATATATAGATATTATACAGAATACAGAAAGTGCGGTCCAGCCTGCATTTATGGGAAAGCCAAGCAAAAAAAAAAATACTTTAGTATTATATATAGGTAGCTTTATGTATTTGAAGGTATGTAGGTAAATACGAGTAGATGTATATATATATATATATATTTTGTAATTTATATATAAATACACAATATTTTATTTTGTAATTTTACGCCAAGAAATTTAATTTTATACAAAAAAAAAAAAAAAGACTTCGTGATTATCAATATTAAATATCTTATATATAACAATGAAATAGTTAATAATTATTAAGAACTAATTATATAGTTACTCAATAGGGTAAGGTACATAAAAATAGAAGTACCGCCATGTATACATCTTGGAATATAGTGTAAAAAATTTATAAATATTAATTTCGTTATCGCACACATGTACCCAAATACATAATTGTTTTTACGATTATTTATTTTTTGATTATATACCAATACAAATTTATGAAATTAGAAGTTTATTTCTGATATTTAAAATTTTTAATTTCAATTATACCTAGGTACCTACTAATATTATAAGGAAATAAAATCTTAGTATTGGACTTTTCCGAGTTATCCTCAGACGACGATAACATTTTTATTTTTATATATTTAATTAGATAATTCAATTTTCAGGCGCGGCTTCAGAGATTTACAAAGGGGGGGGCATTTTTTTCAGCCATCGCTAAATTGCAAAGGGGACTTAGAGGGGACTAGAGTTAGAGAATATTCTAACCGGGAACCTGTAAGTGATTACTGATAATAGTTGTTTCTCCAAATGGATACAGAGTCCGACTACGTTCCTATATTATGATACACACCTCATATAATGTCATATGGTTTTTTTAGGCCGCCAAATAAAATTGTTAGCTAGGTAGGTAATTAAAATCAGGATTTAACAGTTCACAAGGACAAACATGTGAAAAATTAAAATTTTTGAAAAAAAGCTGGGGGGGTATGGCCCCAGTGCCCCCCTCCCTTGAAGGCCGTGCATGTCAATTTTACGAAACAATATTATTAAATATTATGCGTTTATCCAACATAAGTATTTACTGCATCGTCTTCACGTAACAATCAATTACTGAATTATCCAATCAGTAAGTATAGTAATTTTCACGATTATATACAATATAATGTGTACATTAAAGCAGTGTTTCCCAAAGTGTGTTCCGCGGAACCTAAGGGTTCCATGGGACAATCTCAAGGGTTCCGCAAGGTGAATATTGAGTGTAGATATTGTAATAAAAAATTATCACAAACTATCTTTAAAACATTACTTGGAGTACTTATTAATTTTATAGTAAATAATTGAAAAATCCAGGTTAATTGAACATTGGGGTTCCATGAAACACACTATTTTCTAAGGGTTCCGTGGTCGTAAAAGTTTGGGAACCGCTGCATTAAAGTAATATTTATCACGAGTTAAGTCAAAACTATTTCTTTTACATTAATTGTATTAATCGTTAGTGTTTAAAAAAAAACTATAGTGACATTAAATATGATTTGAATATGACATCCACATTAATAGCATAGATCAATGTATTCCTTGCTTACACTGGCCATGACCCAAGTCTTAATCCAACATTGTAAACGTTTTAAACTTTCGCATTGGTCACACTGGACATATCTTTAATTTTCTAGCAGGTTATTTTCCGTGACTAATACATCCCATAAAAACTTTACTGACTATAGATAAATATTGTTATCAGTGTAATATATTTATTTTTTTAGTTATATTTTTTGTTAATTATAATTAATACACACGATAGACTACTACTAATATTACAATCAATTTCAGTAGCAAATTTTTTTCTCATACATTTTTTTTTAGAAATATAATGAAATATTTATACCATTTTTTACTCATGTGTAATATGTATTTTGTACTTAAATAGTTATAAATTCTAATAGTTATTCGTATTAATAGTTTTAATTACTGTTGATTATTTAACTAGAATGGAAGGTACGTTGAGCAAATGGACAAATGTTGTTAAAGGATGGCAGTATCGTTGGTGTGTACTTGATGATGTTTCAGGGACACTATCATATTATACGGTAAGCTTCAAAATAAATATGTTTTGTGGATTGTTTTAATAATTATTATATAACACTGTTTTTCAGATAATAATAATAGATTTGTATATTTTAATAAATAAACTCTTGCATCATTTATTTACACACAATAAATCGATAATTAATACATCTTATACTTGTCATACTATTATTAAAACTGTTAATAAATATTCTTTAAATTTAATTTTTTATGTTTATAAAAGCATTCATTTTATAATAGACATAAAATCAATAATAAAAGTAATTATTTTATTTATCGACTAGCTCAAATATAATAAAATTGTAATTTACTATTTAGAACATATAAGGAATTACAATTTTTTAATATTATTATTTTATTACTGACAGTAAAATTCTAAATTAATATTGAAAACTAATATTGTATTTATTTAAATATATAAATATAAGGCTTACATATAAAATTTAAAATAAAAGCTAAGTGCTTAGCCTGGAGTATTATTATATTTATAATGTAACAGTTTTTTCAAATTGAAAATTTATCATTAGGTTTATACAAATTCAATAAAATTGTGACTCGATTTTATTTTATTTAGTTTGTATATTATATATATGTATCTGATTATGAATTTTTAATTTGAAAATGGTCGTACATAACAAATATTTTAATACTTTAAACTAAGCACTTATTTACTTATTTTTATATAAACTATTTATTTATGTATGTAATGTATTTATGTATACATTATTGATTTATACATTTCAAGTTTTTAATTATAAATATATATATATTATACTGTATACTAGAATAATAGATAAATTAATGAATTTTCATTAATTTTAGACAAATTTCAATGATGACTTATTTTTATTTCATAAAATATGTCCATAATATTTTAATAGGTGTACACTTTGCAAATTATCATACTATGTATTCATTTAATTTTTTCTGCAAATTTATGATCTAGATTTTTTTTTTTAGAATCATATGTATTTTTATAAAATTTATAAAATAAATAAAATAATACTATGATATCTGGCAGCATTCCATATAAGTAAAAATTAGGCATGGAACAACTTGATGACAAAACTTGTAATGTATGAACCACCAGAATTGCAAACTGAATCTACATTTATAATTTCGAATCAAATATTTTATTTAAGTATTTAAATCTAGTTTAGTGTTTAAATATTTACCAATTGAATAATTGTAACATATTTTTTAAATTTTGAAGCATATTTATGGCATTGTGGTCCCATTGTTGAAATTTGATAATAACTATACATTATAATATGTACCACAGAATTTACCAAAATTGGAAATGAAGCCATACCACCTATAAGAAATAAAGTACAATAAGATATTAAACTTTAAGTAGTCTTAATTAACCTGGGAAGAATTTCACTGCTGCCCAAGCTAAAATAAATGTAGATCCATGGTGATAAATGTGTAGTCCTGAAACTTGATTCGTTTTTTTGCGTAGTATGAAAAATGCCTAAAATGAAATAATTTGAAATCTGTTAATAAATAACTGTTAACAATATTGTATGAAATTGTATAACTTGTACTATTTATTAACATAAGTATAAATTATTAGGAAGTTTTAAATAATAATTTCAGTAGTAGTAGTACTCGTGTGGCGGGTGTGTGTCCGAGATTATGACAATCTCGGACCACCTGGTTGGCAGAATTTTTATTGGGGTACCCGTAGGTTTCTGCCATGTCCCGGGGATGGCAATCACTCTCCTAAGGCAGTTGTTTCCTGTCCAAGTAGAGAGACTACCCGTGGCCTGGTTCAAACCAGCAACGGTACGTATTTTAACCGACGCCTTAGTCCACTCGGCCACTCCGTCCCCCATAATTTCAGTTTGGTTAATTATTTTCATCAAAAATAAATTTTAAATCAATACATTAATTTTGCTACAAAATAACAAGCAGAACGCCACACAAAAGCTGTATTATATAATATATTGTAAATTTAAAATAATACAAGTAATACATTTACAATTTAGATATTTAATAAATAGACATTACTTATCACTCATGAGTTTATCTTTATATTAAAAAAATAAATTTTAAGCGCTAATATTTATGTATGTAATAAAACAATTTTTTACTATTTAAGTTTTTATAAGGTAAGTAAGCCATCTGAGATATCAGAATATTTTTACTTACAAAATGAAAATCAGAAAAACTTTATAAATTTATAGAAATTGCTTTATATAAGTTTAGAACAAATCATTGTAAACTTTATTTATGGGACCTTAAGACTGTGTATATTATTATTTACCATTAAAAAATACCATTTTGCTAATATTAATTATGTAACTAGGTTTCAATATTTTACTTTGCAATTATATAAAAAAAATTAAATCTTTGTAATCTATCTTTAATTTTTTACTGCTGTGAATTTTATAACCTTCCTAAATTAAAGTTTAAAGTCACCATTGATCTTATAATTTTCAAATTAATACTTACAGTTTCAACAAATTCAACGAGCTTCAACATGTATGTCCACCAAAAAAGTTTTGCCAACTAAGAATATACAAATATTTATTAATTAAAAATAAATTAAATATTTTATTTATTTTATGTTATTTTAATCGATAAAAATAAAAAACATTTTGATAATTATAAAAAGCACACGCACACATATATATATTAACAAACTATCCTAGTTTCATAGTTTTTGTGACTTACTCGATTCGAGTGTGGTGCATTAAAGTCAACTGGTTCACATCCTAGAGAATATTTAGTTGTCCACCCAGAAATCAAAATCTAAAATAATGCAAGTATACATCTACACTTTACATTGAAAATAAATAACTACTACTTAAAATGATATTTACCATGTAAAAAATATAAATACATGCAACTAGTTGAATTAAATTATAAATTTTAATAATTGATAATATGTTAAATGGCTTTCTATTTTCCATAAATTTCGGCCCTAAATATAAGACGAAGTATAAATAAACCAAAACACACGCTAATGTTGTCGTAATTCCCTGAACCATAGGCCAATCATTAGTTCTAGGATCTGAAAAATGCATTATAATAATTATTGTTTTTATTTTGTGATAAAAATTTGATCATATTAATACTTTTTAGGTGATATTTGGACGTTTTAATTTATATTATAATTCCCATTAATAGACATTTGTGAATTTTATTATTTTTTAAAAATAATTAGAAGTTGTTAATAAAATTGTTATAAAATATATGATTAATCATTTATTAATTCTTGAAATTATTGATTTAGTAGGTACTTTCAGTACTATTCTTATTTTACAACATTTTTCATGGTAATTATTTATTTTTTAACTGAAAAACTATAATATTTGTATGTATTATAAATTTCCCTAAAAATCTTTTAAAATAAATTAAAGAATTTAATCAAATTAAAAACTTAAAAAAGACAAACATTTTGTTTATTTAGATTAATTATTACGTATTTTTCAACATATTAAACATTAACATTTATTATTAGGATCAATTGGAAGATTTTAAAACGCACAAAAAGTCAATAGATTAGATTAGATATTAATATTTTTTTTAAATGGTTATTGCTTTTATTTTTGATAGATAAAACATTCATAAAATATTACATACCTCCATATTGATCAACAAATGAATCTAGATTTTCAAAAAATTCTTTTGTTACCTCCATAAATTTAATTTTTCTTTAAGGTGTATTGAACAGTAACTTATTTAAATTTATTTTAAACTACTCTAAATGTGATTTCCTGATAGTTTAATTAAACCAGAGTGTCGCCACCTACGCGATTTGTATTTTCTTGTAAAGTGAATGATGTTTTTATTTAAATAGATATTTTATAACCCACCCCCACTTTCCTATTTTTAATGTAATTAACATAATAAGTCTGTAATATTATTTTTCATTCGTACATTGATTTGCGTAATTTCCTATCGGAACAACATTTAGGTTACTGTGTTATATTGTTACATGTATAATAAAAACAATTATTTTACCTACAGTTGCTTGTTACATTTCTACCGTTTATAAATGTATGTAATATTTAACCCTATACATAATATGTATATACATGTCACTCATTTAAACAACTTTGTTGCAAATTGTTTAACTTATTATTTTATTTAAAAATATCAATGTAATATATATTTATACTTTAAGTATTATTTAACCTCGTGTTTTAATAAAAAAAATATTGTAATACTAAGAAACAAATAGCTATAATAATTTGATTTAATTGTATTTGTGATCTAGAAATGTTATCAATTCTCTCACGGGTCACCTTAGATTTTTAGGGTTCATCCAAAACTATATTTTCGAAAAAAAATTTCGGCCAATTGTGTATGCTTCATTTTTCACGAATCAGCAGCATGTTCGGTCATTGTAAAGAGGTGCAGGGCCGACAATAGGATGAGGCAGTGAGGACTAAAGTCCCGGGGCCAATACTTCTGAAAGGGACCATCGTCTCAGTTTAGTATTCAAAATTATTTTACAATCTCATTTGCCGTAGCATAGGATACAAATTTTAATATTTTTATTGTACTAAAATATGTACAAGTAGTATGTATAGTTTGGCTAAACAAATTTATGGAGGCCTGGAACTGATCAGCCCCGGGGCCCTCAAAAGCTCTCAACGATCCTGAAAAGGTGGACTGGTTATGAAGAATCTGGAGGGGTTAATCAACTAAATTATTATTATCATATTTTAACTATTAAATAATTTTACTAATAGACCTCAATTCATCTTTAAAAATGTACAATAACATCAGGGCCGTATTCAGAGCAGGGCAAGAGGGCATGGCCCAGGGGCGCAATTCTTAGAGTTCTAAGAGGGGCGCAAATTTCAATACTACTTTTGTAATATTTTTTACGTAATATTTGAAAAATGTATATTTATTTTAATGACTTACTATAGATTTATAGTTGATGTATCTATTTAAGTAATATAAATTATTAAAGGTTATAAGTAATTAATTGAAATATACTATGTATTGTTACATGTTCTATAAATTTAAAATCATTTTTTTTTTGTGGCGGGGGGGGGGGCAAATGCAGTGATTCATCAGGGGCGCCTCCAAACTGCAATACGGCCCTGAATAACATTATTGTATTTTCAGATATTTTAGCAGTAAATTAATTGTGTTTTTATTTTATATTTTGATATTAAATGTTGTATACGAGTATAAATAATTTGTATTAATATGACATTATCGAGGACCCGGGAGGATATTGACCTTTTATCTCCCTGGCCAGTCCTCTCCTGCGTTTGTACACCATATCATCAGAATTTATCATCAAATAGAAATTTCAACATTTTTTTGAAAAATCCGTTTTTACATTAATATGCAATTCGATCGTTTGTTTATTATCACTCCAGAAGTTTGAATTTTATAGGAAAAAACAAGAAATTTAAATCAAGTTCAAAAACAAAAACAATTGGATCTATACAAAATGATAGCAAATCTAAATTTAAATCCATAAAATTAGACAACAGATTTTATGTTGTATTTAATATGCGTGCTTTTGATTTGCTGAGTCAATGACTTATGTTTGTTGCGATAGTAACGAGTACAAAATGTACTTAAAATGTTTGATACTTATAACCCTAAGTCTGATTACAAAAAAAGAGGAAAAACATTATTATCGTTTGTATCATTGTACAATTGTACATCCCTCACATAAATCCTTATAATATGTATTATATTATATTACATTTCGATTTCGTTACTGAATATCAGGATATGAAAATATATCTTGTGCTATTTAAACAGATTATAGAGGGAGTCAGTGGCGGATCTAGGATTTTTTTTATGGTGGGTGCTTTATAACACAATATCATGTTCTATGATATAGATAATGTACAAAAAGTAATGTTTTGATAACCGAGCAGCCGACTTATCAGTTAACCTGTTCTACCTTATAGAAAACCAGTGTACCTCAAAATTTTGAAAGATCGCCGATCGGTTTTTGCTACGACATGGCGCGCGTTCTGGTAGTCCATACCAAAAATTTGCCTCTCGGGGGACTATTAATAATTTTTAATAAAAATAAACGGAATGGTGGGTGCTTCAGCTCCCAAGTATCCCTCCCCCCCTAAATCCGCCACTGGAGGGAGTTATAGAAAATATAGAATATTGAATAAAAACAACATTCATTTTGAGTTCAATTTATATTTTTCAATTGTATTTGTAGGTACATTATGTATGACGGATAACATTTATTATAAATACTAATATTAACTTATATACAAGTAATTTAATTATTACATAAAATATTTTAACAACTAATTAATATTATTAATGATAACATTATCTTGTACATAAAATAAAATCTAATAACGGAATAGTTATTATAAACTATTTATAAAAAAAATGAATTAGTATGTTATCGTGTGCAAATATGACCTTAAAATATTTCGATTTATGGATAATCATACAATTAAAATCAAATTCAAGTTTCAGTTTTAAATTTAAATTTTTTGAATACATCAATTCATATTCAGTTATAGTATTTTTTTTTAAATAAAATAAAATGCATTTTCGTACTTGAATTATAATCAAAGTTTTTACCACACCAATATAATTAAATCTAAATATAAAGTAAATTGTTTGTATTTTGTTATTATATAAGAACCTCTTCAATAATATGGTAAAATCTGTATAATAGTACAATTATTAAATCTAATAGGTAATATTTGAAAATTACTTTATTTAGAATAAGTATTTACAGTTATAAATAATTATTAAAAATATAAACTTTAGATTATGAACTTTGATCATCTTTGTTATAAGTTAAAAGTTATTTACTGAAATATTCGTTGTGGGTATGATTAATTTATATTTTTTATAAATTGATGAGTATATATTTATGTAATAAATAAAATTATTTTATTAAATTATATTTTTTTCATTAGAAATTATAATAAATAATGATGATGATACATAAATTGATATATAATAGTTACAGTGTTCTCTAAAACTAATCGTTTAGTACTTATAAAAGAATAGGTTTATCTTGTAAAAGTGTACATTTTATATTCTTTAATAACGCCTTTCAGTTAAATTATTTATAAATATATGTTCTTATTTGATTATATTGCCAGTAGTAATAATATTTAAAGTTTTTCTTTTATTTTAATAACATCATTATTATTATTATTATTATTAATATTAAAATTCTTTTTGCTATTTTGGTGAGTTACAGGTTTTTTTGTATACGATTTTCTATAAAAATCGTAGAACATATAAAATACAATAAATATATTTGGTATGAATATAATTGCGTAAATATTAGGTACTTGACAGTCAGGAGCCAAATAAAATATCGAGTTGACGATCAAGAAACAAAATTGTGCCTAAAAAAACAAGGGTCAGGCATTAAATATATGTATGATTGTATTAAAGTAGTAACATAAAATATGCTAATGACTGTATGAATAACGATGTTATTTTCATGCACATATACTCCAAAGAACTTTGACGACAAAAAAAAAATTGTCGGCTATACTACTGTTACAAGAACATAAAAAAAACTCGTGTTTTTTAAATGTACTTGTAGAAATATATTCCTTGGTCTAATTACAAATATCAATACATACGGATTATTTTGTAATAACGTAAATATTTAATTTTGCTTACCATTTGCATAATAGTTATGTATTTTTTGTAATCATTAATCTTTTTTTGTATTCTTGGACCCATAGCTGATAATAAATAATATGAGTACATAACCATATGAACCGTATTATTAAGCATTACGGGTATTCGAACAATTCCACCTAAATATATAAAAATATGTATTAGTATAATTATTATTGTTCTAGTACTTTATTGCATTCAAATTGATTTCGTAATAATGGAAAAACTCTTGAATTTAGTAATATCATTCACATTAGAAATCGATCATACTTTTTTTAACACAACTTTTATTTTTTTTTATTGTTATATAATCGATTGATACTTGATTCGGTAGAAAATTAGAGATTATGAATTATTCTTTTATTGAATTATTAATACCAATATTAAATTATATTCAAAATTTTTTTTCAAACACTAATAACATTACTTCCCACTTCAATGACATCTACTCAACTCACATACCTCACGTGACGTGACTTTTACATGACGTACCAAAAACCTTTTATACAAATATGCAATATGTTATCGTCTACTAAAATTATCGTTTTAGATATCTTGGTTGTATTTTAGTAAACTTATAAATTAGATAATCTCTAGAAATATTGTATAATATACACAATTTAATTACCTGGATTTATTCTTGAAGCGATCCATATTAGAAAAAAAGTCGTTACATGATGATATATGTGAAGTGCAGAAACTTGATTTTGTTTTTTTCGGAGTACAAAGAAAACCTAAAAACAAATATTAACAAATTAAACGATTAAAGTTATTTAGTTAGTTACAGTTCACGCGATTAATAATATATAATTTAAAGCTTACAGTTTCTATTAATTCGGATAGTTTTAAAATCGTTGTCCACCATACTAGTTTAGCCGCCTAAAAAAATTTAGTGTGAATGAGATTGTCATTACTTTATAATTGTTAATATTTAATGACGTATAGGTTATTTACGTATAGTGCATCTGGATTATTAGATGAATCTAATGGATCACACCCCATTTTTGGTTTTGTTTTGAAGTACTATATAAAATAAAATAATTAATTATTATTGAAAGTTTTATTGCACAAGTAAAAAAATAAAAAATATTAAATTAAAGTACTGTCGTAAAAAATGTATTATTTTATTAAAATTACCTCCATGGTAAGAAATATACAAGCCAATATTTGTGCTGAATTATAGACTGCTAAAGTTTTTCGAAGCGAGTATGGTTTTTTATTAGCCATATAATTGGGACCAACAAATTTGACAAAAATAATGTATACTATAGCTAATAATATAGGAATTGCAGTAGTTGACATTATGGGCCAATCTTTAGTTCTCCAGTCTAAAACGTATAAGTTATAATAGTACTTTTAAAATGTAATAAAAGTCAAAATTCTCACCAGGATCCAACTGTCTGTCAAGGAACTCAAACCACGGCAACATCATTTTTATAGTGGTATTATAAAATTATTATATATTATTATTTTTATTTAAAAAAATAAAAATTTAAAATTAGTCTAAAAAACACCCATCAATAGTTATTTTATCAATTATAATAAATAATAATTATTATTATCGTAAGTAAATTATTATCAAAAAATTAATACTTTTTAAGTAAGTTTCAGAAATATTAACTTTGAAAAGAAATCTAAAACTACGTTTATACTTTAAAGAATATTAACTAGGTACTAACGTGTCATCGATCATATTCTCTTATTGACCAATGTAGTGTTATCTTCGCGGTTCTGATAAAAGGTCCGGGAAAATGCTTTTAATTTATGCAATACTATTCATGGTTCAAGAAGACATTATTTCCTGCTCATCAAGATTCATGAATTAAAATTTAAGGTCGAAGACCTTTACTGATAACTTTAAACTGGGTATTCCAGTAAATTACGAGAGAAAAAAATGATTTTTTTATTGTGAAAATATACTTTAAAACATTTGTAATATACTTAGACTCCTTATTTTTGTTTAATGCTGTTTTACATAAAATACACAATCATTTGGAATATTTAAAAATAAAATGTCTAATTAAACTGTACTTATATTTTTAAATTTATAAAAATAAAATTAGAATAATTAAATCTTGTTTATAATATTTGTAATAAAATCTTATTCATACATAATGATAAAAAAATGTATTATTGATAAGTTAATATCGTTATTTGGGAATTGTTTGTTTGTTTACATTTCATAGAATATAATAGTATAACAATGTGTTCGACATTTTAATGTGAATTTCATGAATTATTATGTCCAATTAATATTTCTAACTCAAAACATTCCATTAAAAAAAACCCGTTTTTATCGTTATTGTGATGATTGATGATTGATATTAATATATTAATATTGATAGTAATTCATTATTATTTAGTTATTACTCATCTTAAGGAAAAAAATGTTCTATACATTTAAAAAAACAAAAAATTATGTGAAATTTCTTATTCATAAAGGATTTCACATACAACGTATCATTATAACAAATAATATATATATACATATACATACAAATAAACGTATTCACAATACAAAATATTGTAATTTTTTATAAAAAATACATTCCTTTGTTTCATTCAGAAAATTATAATCAATTTATATACTTATATAACTAAATTGTCATTTTTGCATGTATTTATCATTTATAGAACCATTGGAATAAATACCAATAATAGGTATAATAAAATAAGGTGATATAACAACTTTCATATATGTATTTGTAGAATAAATTATTTAGGTAATTATTTTAATTATTAGTTTATAAATAACTTCCAGAAAAGAATTAGGGTCTCTCTTATTTGAAATTCGATAATGAAATAATTGTATTTATAATAGTATTTTGATAACAAAAATAACTTTTATTTGATACATTTATAATTGTTGGTTATTTTTACACGACATCAAATTTTTTAATAATTTTATTATCAATATTTTTAAATTCATTTTATTTTCTACTATTTTAGTTTATTTTCCTTAAATTGAAATTTGTTATTATTTAAAACATATGCTATTATTATAACAATTAAACATTAATGTCAATCTATAAATGTACTAAAATCCTATTTCCAGTGTTTTTAATTAACGTTAAAATGTTAAAACATGCCTCTTTGCCCATCATTGTATACTGTTTAGATGTGTTTTATGTTCTAAATATCGTGTATTGAAATTGTACGTAAAAAAGTAAAATATATATAAACTAAGCTGTTTTTATTTTAGTCTCGGGAAAAAATGGTCCGTGGTGTACGCCGGGGCTGTGTTCGTTTGAAAGGAGCCATGATTGGTATTGATGATGAAGACAATCTTACATTTACTGTAACTGTAGATGGCAAAACATTCCATTTTCAAGCAAGGACTCGTGCTGACCGCGAGTTTTGGATACGTGCTTTAGAAGATACCATACAAAAACAGTTGTATGGATATAAAGTTAATCAAATACAGGTATCTAGCAAATAAATTACGATAACAACTTGATACGGTTTATATAATAGATTTTTTAAATTTACTTTTTGTATTGAATTATTTATTTCATTTGTATTATAAACAAATATTTCTTACCCTTAGTAGATTTGTTTTAATAAAGTATAAAAATGTCGTTTACGATAAAATTTTGTAGTATTTTTCATATTAATTACAACTTTAAAGCCCTATTGTAATTTAAATCACATAAATTATTAGTTTGGTAAATTACAGACCACTATGAATTACTAATTATTATAAATATTTGCTTTTTTAGATCACGTACTTAGTGGGATATCTAGAGTTAGAAAAATAATTAAAAATAAATAATTCAATACAATTGAAAACATTTTGAACAAAGCACAGAGAATTTTAATTTTATTTATGTTCATTTTTTTTCTGAAAACAATCGATGTCTCCATGCTTCAAACATTTCATATATACATATAGTCACAAGATTTGAAATTTCATGACGCAAATACCAAAATAAAATGAGGTAAAACCGCTATCGTCCATTTATATTTTTGATTAACTAAAGAATATTTGATCAAAGTTTATAAAACTATATTTTTTTTAAACAGAACTTTTGAAAATGTAGCTATAGTAAGATTAATTTGTTTAACTGTTAGTTTTTAAGGTAAATTATTTAATATTTTTTTTTCCTATAAAGCGTTTTAAAACCATTAAATATTTAACAATAAATAGATCTAATCTAACTTATATTTTTGGTAGGGTTTATCCTACCTCCACTAACTTTCTCTACTTATCTTTTATTTCGCTGTTTTCTATTTTTGCTCCTTGGGAAATTTTGACGAAAACAGACTTCATCCTGTGCCCATTTAGGACGAAACTGAACTTTTTTCCATTCAGTCTACGGATGAATATTTTGTTTTTAACACCTTATGATCTCGTTTTTTTTCTTTTGCTTTTCAGATATACTCTGATAATAAGATTTTTGAATTATTAATTTATTTCTTTATTTTTAATTTTTTACGTATTCCATTCTAACCATATATTGAGCATAGTACTCTTCTTCCGAAGATGTTTATTTTCTCTTCATCTTCTGGTCATTGGTCAGGTTTCACAATTATCAATACTAGACGCAGAAAGTTTGAAAACCGGTGTTTTGTTGATATTTTTGGCAAAAAATATCAATTTAAGAAAAAAATATTTATATTCGTTATGAACTATAATATTATTTTATTTTTAACGTGTCCAGCTGTCATAAATATTTAATAAATTATAACTTTGAAATTTATCTATAACATTAGAGTTTATGGTACCTTTTATATGGTACAAAAATACTTCAATTTATTTTTTTGAAGTTGAATATTTTGAATGCACATTTAATTAATATAGAATATCTAAACGAACAGCAATATTATAGTTATAAACATCAAAATATTTGGAAGGAGATTGGAAAGATCTAATTGTACACATATTTCATTTATTTGTCTATTAATTTGTATTCTTCCAATTAAAATTTATATATTTATTGTTTAAATTTGAATTGTTTGAGCATTTTAAATTTATTTGATGATCACTATATAATATAATTATACATTCAAGTGCATGGATAAATTTAACAATTATATTTTTTTCTATTACATAATATATTACAAATCATTCCTTCTTTTTTTTTATATAATAGTTTTTGATGTTTTGCTTAGAAATGTATTACTAACATTATGCTTTTAGTTGAACTTAAAGAAAGCATTAATAGACTGATTTATATACATTATAAAACAATTTTTTAAATAATTATATAGTATTTTTAATTAACTGACATACCTATACATTTTAGGTACAACGATTATTCATTAAATTATTTTTTTAAATTGGAAAAAAATAAAATATTAATTGTAGATATTAGTAACTCAGCAATATTACTATATTTTTATTCTATTTGTATAATATTTTTTTTAACTAAGTGGTACACTTAGAGTTTTCGAATGAAGGAATATACATTTCAATAAAATAAAACTTATAATAAATTGACTATTTGTGTTCAATACTTTATTGAAAACTATACGATTTGATCAAAACATTGAGTATTGGGTAGATATCGAATTTTTTTAATTTTTTTTTTTTTGTATGGATAATGACCTTTCTGGCAGAAGTAGGTACTTCGCCATTAATGTTTTAATAATTTATTCATATCTGAGCAGAGATAAAATAAAACTTATGACTTATAAGTATACTAACACTAATTTTAATCACGTCATTCTTTTTTAACAATTTATTATGCAAAAACGTTTCTTTAAACTTGGTCAATTTATCCATACACAAGGTATAAATTAAGTCTTTAGGTAGGTTATATTATGGCATTTTTAACGCTACGTAAGCACACTCCAAACATTTTAAATAACGTACTTGCATTTTATCGTATTTTTTAACTAATAATATTAACATTAATCTTATAATATTAGAAATTATAATATTAAAATTTATCATTAAGTTCCTCATTTTATCATTATATATTCTAAAATTAGGTACTATTGAAGAAAACAATAAGCTCCTATCGGTTTTTAAAAAATTGATAATTTTAATTATTAAAATTGTTTATTTGTTTTAAATTATTAAACTGGTTAGGTGATTTAATGGAAATTTACTAATAGAAACTTCATGATTGGTTATATAAATAGTAAATTAATTGATAATTCATATTTTCTTGTGGATTTTAGAAGTATAAATTTCGTACGTTATAAATAAAATTGATATCACGTTAGAACCCATGTAATTATTATATAAAATTGGTACTTTGATGAAATACTTTCTTTGTTTAAAATAAGCACCTTTTAGTAATTAATAAAATTAATTATTCTTTAACTGTAAAATATTGTTTTTATTAAAAAATTTCGGCTATTATGTGTTATTTAAGGGAACCTTTAATTTGTTAGACTTTAAATAAGAAAATATATGCGTTTCAAAAGAGAGTGTGTTTTTAAGTTACTTAAATAGAAGCAAGTACATTATAGGCATACCTAGTACAACACTGGTTGCACTAATCCAATTCTGACCTTAATTGCCTCAGTATTTTTTTTATGATGTATACAGTCTTCCAACGGAAATTAGAACCATTTAGCCCTAGTGTTTATTGATTTTTTTTTCAACTAAGTAAATGGAATATAGTCTGTTTATATAAATATGTTGCTTTACCCTTAGTCGGTGAGTGCGTTTGAAATAAAATATATATAAAAATATTAGAACACTATACTGATGTATTTGCGCGTAGTGTATATTCAATGCATAAATGTAGGAATGATGGGCGAATGTTTTAGTATTTGTAAACCAACCGTGAGAATAAAGGTACTGTGACATTTAAATATTACATTTAGTTTAAATTAGACATGTGGTAGTATGATAATGTAACTCTGTAACGTTAAAAAAAGGTGTAAGAATCAATGTTTTTCGATAGGTTAATAATGATGCAGTCGTGCCTACTCTGGAGAGTTTTGATAAGAAATTGGGAGAAGCAGATGCTTATTTACAGCTTCTTATTGAACAAACAAAGGTTTGAATAATTCAAGTATGAATATCTTTTTATGATAATAATAATATTTTGTGTTTTGTATTACTTTCTCAGAATTTGGGAGTAAAAATGAATTCATTGTGCGAAGAAGACAAAGCACACTGTGAATGTATAATTTCAGAAACAAATGTAAATATATATTTTTTTGCATATCTAATTCTGTTCATGAATTCAAATTATACATGTTCATATATTGTAATTATTATTTATATACATATGTTAAATTGAAATTTAATCTAATTAGATAAAAAAAAGTAAAAAACTAGTTAAAATAAAATCAATAATAATTCTTGTGAAATATGTACATTTATCTACATCTTATGGTTGCATTGTTTCATTAAAAAAATTAACTAAAAGGCCTTTTATTTTAATTTGTAGATTCAACATTTTTTTTTTTTTTTTAATTGAATTCATTTTAAAATTGATCACAAAATTATATTGAAAATATAATATAAAAGTGCATTTATAATTATTGATTGTTTTATAAAATGTATTTTAATAAATATATTTTTAGAAACTTATGGACCAAGTAAAGCATTCAATTGTAATGTTACAAATAGCTAAGGTAATTCTTCAAATTTATTTAAAACAATGTAATATTCAATATAAATAATATAATTAAAATTTTTCTTAGAATACTGCATTCCCTGTTAATGGATCATATAGAACTACATCTGTATCCACAGATTATGATTTTCCTAGTTTAGAAGGTTAGTAAAATGCATACTAAATTGGATAAATATTATTTTACATATTTTATGTAATCTTCAGGAGATACAGGTAGTATAGAATATGGAGCAGAATGTGAAGAAGTTCCTAGAAGAGACTCTCAACCTATAGATAATGGTAATTTATAGTTATTAACATAACCTTATAATTTTTTGAATATACAGTGTGATCGTGATAAGTGGAAACACTGAATAACTATGTACTGGCTTCATATATTTCAATTCTTTGACTATTTTTCGACTAACTAATAAACATTATTATACACATTTTTAAATATTTAGACTATATTTGTGACAATTTTGCACATATGCACAACTTTTTTTTTAAAATGGCATGACCTATTTTTGATCATATTTTTTTTTTTTTGTATTTTTTATTAAATTTAATGTTTGAATTTCTTTTCTTAATTAAAAAATGGTTGAGTTATAGCAATTTGATTTTATGTTATTTTTATGTTATTTGCACGGGTATAATAGATTACAAAATACGCAATAGATAATAATAAATACTTAGAAAAGAAATTTAACTATTAAAATTAAATAAAAAATACAAAAAAATAAATAAATTATGGTCAAAAATAGATCATGTCATCTAAAAAAAAAAAAGTTGGTGGGTGCATGTGCAACATTAACTGTCACAAAAATAGTCTAATTACTTAAAAATGTGTATAATAATGTTTATTAGTAAGCCAAAAAATTAGAATTGAAATATATGAAGCCTGTACATAGTTATTGAGTGTTTCCACATATCGTGATCATACTGTATATAATATTAGAAGTTATAAAACAATTGTCAGAAAGTAAAATTTATGTTTTAACAGATATTCCAGATGTTTCGTATTCTTCCTCTGAAGATGATTTTTATGATGCTTATGAAGACGAAGAAGAATGGTCGAAACCTAGACAAATAGAACCTATACCCGCAATGCGCCGAAAGTACAAGAATCGAATATCTATTAGGTGAGTAAACAAAGTTTACAAAATTATAAGATATTTTAAAAAATCCCTCCATTCTCGTTCATCTGGTGTTACCGTGGTTATAGTACTAAATGTTATCATATCAGCTGATGTCGGCCTTGAACTATTATCATTACGTAGGTAATCACATTTTATGTAATTATTATATTTGTTTTATATACAAATTTTATTAAAATCGATTACTGGTCAAAGGTTTATTGTTTTATCTTTTATTATAGTGTGTTATAAACTGTGTTTGGTGCTTAATAATTCTTTACCCTTTTTGTTTCCGAATAATGTACTATTGTTTTATGAATAATTTTTAATTCAACTGTTCAATTGTACCAATGATTTCTCGTTTTTGGAATTGGGCTAATACCTCTCCCGGGAATCCAGAATCAGTAATAACTGCCAACATGGGTCAAAGCCAAAGGTTGAAAATTTATATAATTATTAAATTATAATTTTAATTTCATTTCTATAAATCTTTAAAGTTATGATTCTCAAATTTTTTAGGGAATTGTCGTCTTTAAGATAATATGTTTTATTAAATCAAAATTTATTCTACTAAACATATTTATCATATTTTTATAAATATTTGTATTCCTTTAAAAATTACGCTTTAATTTTGTATTAATAATTAATATTTAATTACCCATAAAATCTACTGGTGTAAATTTATTTTTTATATACTTATATATGATTTAAATCATGAACTATTTCATTTATTAATATTAAATGTTATTATACATTTTACCATTTTTAATTATTGATTTAATTAAGAACACTTTGAAATAATAAAAATAAATATTATCAGTATTTTGTGTATTTTTATATTCTTTTTTAGTACCTACTTGATTATTTATAATAACATTAATTTTTATACATATCTATATTTAAGACATATTTTACTTCATTATTTAATTTCAAGAATTTATTAATAGATCCAAAATGCTCACATATTTTATACTATAGTATTATAGTACTATAGTTTACCACCATGTTTTATAATATGTATTACTAATTAATTAATAATTCCTAAGTGTTTATTTAAAATAATTTGATATTATAATGATAAATGGAAATTATTCTATTGTCTATTATTCTTATGTATATTATTTATTAATATTGGCTTTTATTTTTGCAATCAATTAAATAGTTTATCAATAATTTATTGAAACATTTTATCAGTACTTTATTTCATAAATTATAAAAATTAATGTGTATTAAATATTTTAATTTACATTTAGTAGGTAATATTGTAATAATTAGTTTTTTATATATGTTTCATTTTAAATAATTTTAATGTATTTTATGCCCTTTATATACAATTAGATTTGTATATAGATTATGTTTGATAGGTGCAATTTAATTAAATCTGTTTATTTTCTTTTAAAAACAACTATAATGTTTCAGTTTTATTTATAGTTCTTTTTAAAATAATCTAAAGGATTTTCATATAATAATAATTATGTATTTTGCCTTTATAGTGGGATTGATGCAGTTACCGATAATACTGGTAATTTGACACAATCAGGATCTTCAGATTTAAATCAAATATCGTTAGATTCTACTGACCGGACCATGTCAAGTATGACAAAAAAAAAGGATAGCCATAGTAAAGACAATGTAATACCTACTTATCCAGATGGCTCTATAAATTATGATGGTACTGCTATAATTAAAGTTATTATTTCATTGTAGAGCATAATTTTCAAATTTATTTAACAAAAATATTTTTTTTCTTTTTCTTTTTTTACAGCTATTTATGAAGATCAAGACGAATCCGATGGTAAAATTAAAAATTAATTATTTATTTTAAGGATTATCATATTTATAATTATAATTTATTTCAGTAACTATGCAAGGTTCAGTTGTTACCCATCTCATATCTCAAGTAAAAATAGGCATGGACTTAACAAAAGTTGCTCTACCAACATTCATACTAGAAAGACGTTCATTGCTTGAAATGTATGCTGATTATTTAGCTCATCCAGATTTATTTCTTAAGTGAGTATTTTTTTTTATAACTTTATTATAGCTAAAAACTTATTATAATTTTATCAATTATTAAAAATATTATAAATTAAAATTTATTTGATGGTTCCAGTAATTTTTATTTAACGTAATTTTTTGATAGAGCAAATGATTTAAAAACACCAGAAGAGCGAATGGTTCAAATAGTACGTTGGTATTTATCTTCATATCATGCTGGTCGAAATTCTGCTGTTGCTAAAAAACCTTATAATCCAATTCTCGGTGAAATATTTCGTTGCCATTGGGATGTACCTGGGATTGCAGTAGAGTCTGAATCATCAAATAACATCACATCTCAAAAGTATCCAGAAAATGACGTGCTCAGCGAAGAAGATAACCCTTTACCTTGGACAGATTCTAATCAATTAATTTTCCTTGCCGAACAAGTCTCTCATCACCCTCCCAGTAAGATTAAAAAAATAAATATTCTTTTTTATAAGACTATTATATTTTATTTTTATTTTACATAAACAATCTATACTATTTGAAGCACAATAAGTTTATATGATAAGAGTAATAGAACATGATTGTTTTGAATAAGCAGCCACCCATTAGTGGTTCTTGGCAAAGACTGTTATATGAATTTATAATAAATCAATAATTATATGTTTATATGAAGTATATATTACAAAATGACTTAAAAAATACTTATTTATTTTTTTATTATAGTCTCTGCATTTTATGCTGAACACAAGAAAAAAAAAGTATCTTTTTGTGCTAGTGTTTGGACAAAGTCTAAGTTTCTTGGCTTATCTGTTGCTGTACATCATGTGGGACAAGGTATCGTAAGATTATTAAAACATAAAGAAGAATATATTTCTACATTCCCCAGTGGTTATGGCAGGTAAATCTTTTTATATATTGAAACATTAAAATTATTAAAAGTTTATCAGTTTCATTGAAATTTTAATTTTTTTTTTTTATATATATATATATATATAGATCGATTCTTACTGTACCATGGATTGAGTTGGGTGGAACAGTAACTATCACATGTCCACAAACAGGTTACCATTGTGATATAGAATTTCATACTAAACCATTCTATGGTGGGAAAAAGCATCGAATCACAGCTGAAGTTTTTGGACCTAAAACTAAAAAATCTTTTCTTTCTATTTCTGGTGAATGGAATGGTTCTATGGAAGCTAAATGGGCTGATGGTGTAAGTTTTAGTACACCGAATATATAAACTTTTTTTACTATTAATTTGTGTCTATCAAATATTGTTTTAATAGTTTTCTATTGACATAATAATATATTCTTAATTTATTAATTTTGGGATTGAATTTACAATACCATAAATAAATATAATATAAAAATTAGTGATGGGCCGAACTGTTCGAATTTTGAACCGAACCCTTGATGTTCGGTTCGGTTCGAAATTCGAATTCGGCATGAAAAAATCAATCCGAACTATCAAGCATCTTTTACTGTTCGAAAATTGAACTTATATTTGTTGAACCAGACTTACTGGTCATGATAACTCAAAAACCAAATATTTGTACAATTCTTCAAAAGTTATTTTTGAAAAATAAGTAATTAAAGTAATGAGTTTGACTTAAAATCATAATAGATTTGGTTTGGTTCGATAGAAAATATGAAGGTTCGGTTCAGTTTGAATTCAAAAAAATAATATAAAGTTCGGTTCGATTTAAAAAATCAGGGTTCGACCCATCACTAATAAAAATATATATGTCTATATAATTTTAGAATTTGTTGTGATAGCAAAATTATGATATTCGAGAAATATTTGGTCTTATTTCACCTAGTTAAATTTTTATAAATTGCTTTAATTGTATTCTTAAATTAGCTCAACCATGATTACACAATTATTTTTTTAACTAAACAATTCATTTGAATAACATTAAACTAATTTATTCTATTACAAAATTGTTTATTTAGTTTTTTTTTATAATCATTGTAAATAGTTGGCTATTCTTATGGTTTATAATATAGTGTTAAATATTATATTTTAATTTGTTTTATTTTAGAAAACTGAAATGTTTGTTGATACAAAAGCAATTGATGTTATTAAAAAAAGAGTACGCAAAGTTGCCGAACAAGATCCTAATGAATCTAGATACATTTGGAAGGAAGTTACCCTAGGACTCAAGTAATGATTCTTATTTACTTTTTTTTAGTTTAATAATTATAATAAACTAAAAACTTTATGAAGGTAAAACCCTATTTAACAACTTATGAAACAAACAATTTAAATTGAATTCAAGTATTACCTCAAATTTACAAATTAATTTTAATTTTAAATGATTCAGGGAACTAATATTAAATATAATTTAAATTATATTTAACTCATGTATGTGGGATATATTTATTTTAATTTAAAATTTGAAGTTTGTTTATGATAATTTCTTTATAATTAATATTACCTTTACATTTAAAGTAGACTTTTAAACACTAAAAAATCTAAATATAAACTTTAAGAAATTTTACTTTAGTGAAAATTTTTAAAAGTTTCTAATGTTTGAATTATTTTTCATTCTATATATTTATCAGAGCAATTGTATTTTGAAATGAAATACTTAATTCATCCAAAAATATTTATTAATTTAGAGATTTTTGTGGGTTAAGAACTATCACCAAATCTTCTTCTTTGGCTTTTTACAGGCCTTTAAGGTCCATTGCCGCAACAACATATTGTCTCCAATCTCCTCTATTTTGTGCCGTTTCTTCAGCATTCCTTACTCCCAACATCTTTAGATCTTTTTTTATTTTATCTGTCCATCTTTGTCTAGGTCGTCCTCTGGGTCTCTTTGCGTTTGGTTTCCATGCAGTTATTTGTCTGATTAGTTCTTTTGATTCATACTTGTCCAACCCAGCCTATTTTTGTACGCTTTTCAAGATTCCAACAATATTGGTTTCGTTATATAATTCTTCTACATTTTTATTACTACGTATTTCATATTCTCCTTCATTGTTTTTCTCTGAGCTTAAATATCTTTCTCTCAAACACTTCTAACTTTTTTTCATCTAACTTTGTCGTCGCCCAAGTACTGCTTGCATATAAAGCTACTGGTCTGACTAGGACTTTATATAATGTTACTTTGAATTTCCTTGATAATAGTTTTAACTTAAACAATGGTAATAGTCCATAGTAACACCTGTTTGCTGCGATGAGCCGTCTTTTGACTTCTTCGTGGCTATTAGCATCTTCATTAATATCTGCACCTAAGCATTTAAAATTTCCTATCCTTTCAAATGTTTACTCATTTACTTTCAAGGAATCTGATTTGTGATTTTGTCTAGATACTATCATGTATTTTGTCTTTGTCTCATTAATTTTTAAGCCAATTTTTTTTCCCTCCTTCAGTAATATATCTGTTGTGTTTTTTAGGTCATTATCTGTTTCGGCTAATAAGACTATGTCATCCACATAAGCAACTGCTGTTAGATGTTGATTGTCTTTTATTTCTATGCCCTTTGCTTGAGATATTACTGCCCTCATAACTAATTCTAGGGTGATGTTGAACAGTGCAGGTGATAAAGTGTCACCTTGTCTGAGACCAGTCGTTACCAGAAACTCCTCAGATAATTCTCCTCCAAAACTAATTTTACTTTTTGAATTATATGAGCACGATTTTATTAATCTGGTTAACTTGGCTGGTATTTCTAACTGGTCCATGACTTCCCATAGTTTGTCTCTGTTGATTGAGTCGTACTGTGCCTTGAAGTCAACAGATAGTAGATATGTATCTTTATTGTATTCGTGACTCTTCTCAACAACTTGTTTTATGATGTGTATTTGATTTATTGTTGATTTTCCTAGCATAAAACCAGCATGGTATTCTCCAATTATTTCTTTGATGTATGGGTTAATTCTAGTCAGTAGTATGTTGGACAATAGTTTATATGAAGTATTGAGTAGAGAGATCCCTCTATAATTTTCACACTCCATGATGTCTCCTTTTTTGTATACAGGGCAGATGATGGATATATGCCATGCTTCAGGTATCTTCTCTTGTTCTCAGATTGTATTCAAAGTTTGTGGAGCTGATTCAGTAAATCTTGGCCTCCCTTTTTTAGGTATTCAGATACTATTTCATCATCTTCCGGTGTTTTCCCGTTTTTTAGGGTATCTAGTCCCATCTTCACTTTGTCTTCTGATGGTTTTTCAAGCAGTTCTAGAGTAGAGTTTTGAAGTATGATGTTATTTTCATTTTGTTGGTTTAACAATTTTTCGAACGTATCTTTAAATTCACACGGAATTTCTTTGCTTTCCGTTAGTAAGGATCCATCATGCTTCTTCATTACTGTTAGTTTAATTTGATATCCATGTTTAACTTTGTTTACTTTTTCAAAAAATATTTTGGAGTTGTTATTCCTGTTGTTTTCTATGATGTTTATGCGTTCTTTTACCTATAATCTCTTATTCGTTCTGATGACCTTTTTTGCATCCCTTTGTTTTTGTGCTAGTAGCCTTTTATTGTCTTCACTAGGGTTCTGTAAAACTTTTGTTTATGCTTTGTCTTTTTCCTCTTGAGCAGCTTTACATTCGTCGTTAAACCATATTTTCTTTGTATTTTTTGGTACATGTCCAAGTACTTCCTTTGCTGTTATTTAGATTGCTTGCTCAATCTTCTCCCATGCTTCATTCAAGTTCATAATTTCTTGTATGTCTTGTAACTCCAACGATATTTTTTCTTGGTACACTTCAGCTGTTATTGTCTTTAATAATATAACTTTGCTTTCATTTTTTTATTTTTTTTTACTTATTTAGAGTTGATAATGTAGATCAAGCTAGTCAAGCAAAAGCTGAAATCGAACAAAAACAAAGAAATGAAGCTGAAATTCGAAAAGAACGGAATGATGTTTGGACTCCACGGGTAAATAAAATTTATAATAATTGAAATAATTGGTTCCTTACATTTTAATAAAAATTATTTTGTGTTCTTGTCATAGTGGTTTGTTCAAAAAGGAGATAATTGGGAGTACAAATCTCCTCTTGAAAAACGATTAGGTGTTTCATTTGAATCAATGCCATCATGACAACCCTAAATTAAAGTTTGAATTAAATGGAAAACTAATTATAAAAACATACACTTAATTGATGTATTATCTAAGTATTAAAGATATGTTTGTTAACAATTTTAAAGATATTTCGGCGCAGTATCTATATCTATATTTTTGTTCCAATATATTTTTATTCAGCGACTTAATAAAATAAAACAGGTGAATAGTCACAATTTTGTTACAATCAAAAGAAAATGATCGTAGTATTTTATGTAAATATATGTTTTTATAGATATTATGTTATTATTATCGTTACCAACATTATTATTTATATTAATTTCGTTTATGAATCAGTTGCATATAATATTTACTAGCTTATATTTAGATTATTAAGTTTTGGTACTGATTTTGTTGATATTATAATATAAAAAAAGATAATAGTTTAATATTATATTGTACATTAATATTGGATGTAAGTGTAATGCATTATTTATTTATACACTAATATCAGATAAGAAAACAGTATAATATTGGTTGACTTATCTCATTAAAAATTGTGATTGACCTGGTTATTTGTTCTTAATTTATATTATATATTATGAAAAATATAAAACTATATTATTATTTGTAACTAAAATTGTTGACTTTAGTTTGTAGAATGTAATTTACTTCAAAAATATGCTAACAAAAAAATAATAATAATTAAATAACATGTCTTATTGATAATTTTTTTATTCCTAATTTGCAATATTAGGTGACCATATAATATTTATTTTGGGTGGGTTATTAATTTTTATATTATATATTATTTGAAACACAGCATGTTTGAATAAAACATAAAAATTGTTTTATGTGAATATAAGAAAGTTTTAATTGGTTTTTTTGTATATTATATTATTCTATTGTGCTTTAGAAATGTTTGTTTAAAAAAAGTTTTAATTCACAAATATTTTTAACAAAAAAAATAAAATAAATTAATAAATCATTAATCATATGATTTTAATAATTTATAATGGTTAATATTTTTCAAAAATACTTCTAAATGGCTAAATTATCAATATGCATATGATTATTGTCATTATGATATACTGACATATAGTTATATTAACTACCATTATTTTTTTGGCCTGTGAACAATATTCTGTAAAAAAGTTGAGTCATTTATGAAGAATTTAATATATAAAAATGTGTATACTCAATGCTTGTAAGATTTATTCAGGTATGGTAATTTTATAGTTCTTTTAACCTTACAAACGGAAAATAAATTAATATTCAACTGAATTTAAATTATCTTTAATCATCTTAGTATTTTACAGTTCTAGTTATGTAGGTTATATACTTCTGTTTTATACATACTGTCTATATTTGATGTAGTGACATCCTGTTGACTGTCTTGGCATTAAATGATGCATATACTATAATAGGACACTCATAATTTATAAAAGATTTTTAAGTAAAATGAATATTAATGGTTTTTTTTATTTTTATTTTTTTATGAATTTATGTTATTGAAGTACCTAAAGGGAGTGGCCTGACTCAAGGGATAGGCGACAAAGGTCTACGCTTAGGGCGGGTATTTTTCTGGGGCAATTTTTATGTATGAAAAAAATATTTTATGTGATATTTACATGTAAGGAGGAGTAAAACTAAATTTTGCCTGTGTTTGTTCCAACACTTGAGCCGAGCCTGTAAAGGGATAATTTATTTGTCCAAATCTATTCATAGTTATATACTCCATATTATTTATTTTTTTTAAATTATATTCATTTAATTTGTGTATAATTAGTGACTATACTAAACAAAACAATTCTGTGTATAAAAATGAATGATAATAAAATGTATTGGAACGGACCTAAATTAAATTTGTATTATTATAAATCAGCTGTCAATAATTTATGTTAATTTTATAATAGTCTTAATAATTTGTCTTCTATCCAAATTAATGTTCAAATTGGTTCAATATTTTTATTTTATTAAAAATGTAACTGTTTTTATATACTTAAGTCTTTATTTTGTCTGTTATAATTTTTTAATAACTTAATTCAATTTTATTATAACATGGTTTTCAGAACTCAATTTTTTTAAATTATTTATTATGCTTATAAATATTTATATTATACAATATAATATATAGTAATATTATAATAAATATTAATGTATACAATAACTATTAAATGAAATGTATAACAAGCATAACAACTTAAAAGAATTAAAATATCTATACATGGATGTTTATATATTTATAAAATATATAATGTATAATTGAATTAGTACCACTCAGGTACCAATTTGACATTAATTTTGAAAAATTCCTTCAGAGCTGCAGGTTATTAGTTAAGGTTATAGTACAATATATTGATAACCAGTAAGTTATGTTGTACCTGTATAACTATAAATGAATTTGAATACTATAATATAGTATTCAAACCAACTTATCTTCACATAACTTCATCATCATCAATTAAAATTACAACGATTAAATGCTAAACACCTGCGTCACCCTTTGAAAAATTTTCCTAACCGTGGTTACGCTATAGTACAATTCACTTATTTATAGAAACATTAGCGTTATCAACCAAGTAAATTTCACAATACTATACCTATTTATTATGTATGAAGGATTACGGAAAAAAAAACCATAATAATCAAATAAAGAAATCTGATAATTACATCATCTCATCATTTATTTTAAAAAGTAAATTAAATTTTTTTTTTAATTTTTTCATATTTTTATTTATTAGAGTTTTGATCTCTTAAACTTTGAAACTGCAATACCAAACAGTTTAGGAATATTGACTTTTATCGTTTTTCTCCGTAGCCCTTCATAATCGTAGTTTTTACAGGACGATGTAATGGACATTGTGACGTTCAAGATTATAACATTTTATAAAACGTTGAATTTTTGCCTAGAATGCCGTCGCGTCCGCTTTAAAAATAACCGTATACGCGGAAACGTTCATTATTGATATATACCACTAGCGGTAGCTATTGCTGCAGTATTGTAATTTTTTTTTTTATCCTAATTTTTTTCCGCGCGAAAACAACTTGTAGGCGTCTCGAATGCTCTCGATGACTGATGAATGTTCAAATTAAATATGCTCTACACACGCATGCACCGACGGTTATAATATATGCAATGCGACGGTTGCGGGCCGTTTATTTTTAGGCAAACTCCCCGTCGCACACCTGCTGGAAGATAACGTTCGTTCGTTCTCGCAGAGGCGTGCCCGAGATTAACATTTAGAGGACATGTATGTTAATAGTATATAACAGTAGAGTTTTAAATATTCTTTTGTTTTTATTTTAATCGATCAACCATTGCATGGTCATCGTTCAGTCATAACAATTATACCTATCAACTGAATGGTAGAGGAATATTTTACAAAACTAATAAGGTTTCCGTACAGTATATTTCTTCGTAACACAGATTATAACCAAACTCACCGCAGTGGCGACAGAAAGAAAAAAGTTGTACTACCGCATGCATATGTGTATATGTACAATAATAATTATTAAGTACCTGCACTAAATATAAATGTACTTACACCCGATACTTTCTCAATACCGATCCTATATTGTACCTTCGATTGGTGAGACAATCGCTTTACACAATAACTTTGTCGCAGTACCTAACAAGATAAAACGAGTTAAGTAAAACGGAAAAATATCTAGAAAAATATAAGTAAATGTAATTGTGTTTCTATGTGTAATGTCATGTTAAAATATTAATAAAATTAATATTCATTTATTTTGTCCAAATCAAGCGTAGAAAAAGTAATTATTATTACCATATTTATAAACGTTCTGCGGTACATATTATTATGTAGAACATTTAATGGAAATGGGGCAAGCCCGACCTGCCCACTGTGCAATGTGTACGACACTCGCCGGTGGTAGCAGCTGCCGCAGCAGCAGCAGCAGACCGGGTGAAACGACGTAAATACGTAATATTGTCAATGCGGCGACGTCAGCGGATTAGACCAGTAGTGTTTGTCAACCTTTTTATTACGACATTCGACGACATACTATGAAAATAATTCATAACTTGCGGCTCACTGTGCAAAATGACAGAATAAAAAACTATAATATAGTAGTAACTAATTAAATATTTTTTCAGTTAGAAGCACATTTTTTTTTAAATGCAATTAAAACTATATAGTATTAAGGGAAACATGTGAAATTAAATGGCTTGGTATTTTTCATGCAATTCTGTATACGTAGAGAAAATTCGTACAGTAAATAATACTAATTTAAAAACTACGGGAGGAGGAACGGTAATAGTAAAATAAAGAATAAAAATATAATTCTTTCATCTTTTCAATTACTTTAAAAAGTAATTTATTTTTATTATTTATTTTAAAATAATTAGTTATACTACCACAATATATTTTATTTTTGAATTAGTTCGTACTTTATCTTTTAGTTTTTTGAGCTCTGAAACTTTTAAATTGCAATACAAAACAGTTTAGGAATATTGACTATTACTGTTTTTTCACGTAGCCCTTCATTTACTAAAGTAAATTTGCATTTTTACTGATATTGATATGATTTTATGATGAAAAAAATTGATTAAAATAACGAAATTTTTTTATTTTACACGTATAGAAATTATTAACTATTTTTTTCTTCAGATTACACACATACTTCATAATATACTTATGAACCTATCCAGTGATGTATAACAGTCGAGTATGTGTTCAGTTTTATTTTGAGAACCCTTTGATTGCATACAGCGATAATTATTTGTATTTTTCTCAAGTTTTTTCTTTAAGGAATTAACAGTAAACACAAATTTTATTCCTTAGTTACTCGCGAAACCCATATAATAATTTTTTTATTATTGGTTAATGCTGATATACGAGATTCAATTTTACGAGATTACTCGTAGGTGTACACTTTCACAAAGACAACAGTTGATTAACATCAGACTTATCAATTATTAAGTTATGTTTTGTCGTTTGCATTAATATTAAATAATATTAAATTCACTATATAGAATTGAGATTATCTACAGGTACATATTTCTGTTATACTATTGATATTTTAATTTTTCGACGTTTTAAGTTAGTTGATTATTTATTTCACTATAATAATTGATAAATAAAAATATTTCTGACTATGAATGAATATGACATGATTTAAAATATTCTGAAGATAAAATTTATCGACAAAATATTTTATATTTTTTTGCGCCTATAGTGAAATATATAATGTGGGTCATTAATGTGTGAGATGAAGTGTGAGAAGGGTTTTTAGTACCATATGTAAGGCGGTGAGGGAAAGATGAAATAGTGGCAAAAATGTAAAAATTATTAAAAAAATATTTTGATATATTTTAAAAAAAAAGTATATGTGCTGTGTATATTCAATTATTTTTTAACCTATTTTATTGAAGGATTACATAAAATTAATTTTCTACAATAAAAAATAAAATTAACAGTGAGCAAGTTTTATACATAATCATTTATGAAAAATTGAAAGATACACCATCAGTATTTCTCGAGAAGAGTAGAAAAGATAACTTCTCTCTATGTTTAAAGTAAATCGTTAAAAATGATCGAACTTTATATAATTTGTTTATTTATAAAATTATTTAAAGTAATAATTTTATATTATTGTGTTCAGGAGTTACAAAAACTCCAAATATTTTAGAACTCCCCATTCTAAATAAAATATTTATTATACTTTGATTTGAACTTTCCACTGATTGATCAATTAAGTTTATTTTGTCTCATATAACTGCCTCTATCCTCCTAAGTTACTATTTGTGGTTAAATTCGTCATGGAGAAAGTTTATTACGGCCAATTTATTTTATTTTTTAATAGGACAATAGATTTGATCAAAATCACACATTTACAGGAAAATGGAGTAGGTGAAGGAATGGGTTTGGGTGTTCAACCCCCCCTCCATTGCCAAAATGTCAACTTTTTAATAAATAGATAATAATAAAAATTATTTTTACCTAAATATTTCAAAACCTCTATAAATAATCTTTACCTACGTCCTTGGTTCTTAGGGTACCTACCTATCCCGAAAATATCGTGAGTCGTATATTACTTCTATTACTTATGTAATTTTTTGCAGTTGCCGTCACTCATATGCCGATTAAGAATTGTTTTAGTACCAAAATCATTCTGCACGAATCCTCCTCTCACTAGGAGCCTCTTTAGAGGGGCAGTGTCCCCTCCTATGGCCTTTTTTCTACAGATTGTTGTTGTTTTTGTATTATTTATATCGTACTAGGAAAATACATAATTGTAAATAAATATTTGAAATTCATCACTCCCCTCCCTCCATATTTAAGGATCTAGGGATGGTTGGGGTTCATCAGAGATTTCAGGAGGATTCTGGAAGACTGTATAGTTAGTACATGAATTTCAAGGAGTGTTGGGGAAACTGTTTCCTTCACGGCCTTGCATACGCCCGACACTGCGCCCGGTTTATCTTCCAAGTCCATACAACGACGTTTTGCGAATTCTTCGTTTTCCGCGCTCCATCGAAAAAAAGACGACGCCAACGATGACGACGATTTAGAGCGCCGGTGGCAATATATATAATTATAATTGCACACACACACACACACACACACACACATACATGTATAATACATATTGTATACTGCGTGTGTGCAACGCAACGGCGGCGGTAGCGGAGCAAAGTTTATTTATACCGAGACGGTAGCCACATTGGGCGGAGCGAAATCCCAGCGAAGACCAGCGTCTCTCCGAATACGCGCGTGTACAACACACACACATTTTTGTATACATATATATTTATTTATATATAGGTACGTATACGTATTTATATTGTTCGTGTGTATATATCGAAATGGCCTAACGAAAATGATGCGGAATAAGTGTGTACGGTGTGTATCCGAGTTCAGTGCGTGCGGTTTCGCCACGATGATCGCGAACGACGTGAACAGGTGAACAAAAGAATCATGTACAGCCGCGGCATCAATAAAACGACACGTCATATTTATTAGATTTGTATATCAGTAATGGACATGTTATTATTACTAAAGTTATTATTGTTTTAGAAGTAGCGAATCGCTTGTCCGTCGTGAGTGCGGGCGCTTACACGCGATCGAATTTCTTAATTTTTTCTTCTCTCCTTCGTCGTGAAGACATAACATATACATTATATCTCGTGAAAAATGCAACACGTGAAACCGTCCGTGAAAGGCGACCCGCTGTGTCCTCTCGGATTCCACCCGCAAGTTCGTTGGCCGACCAGATGCAAACGGTGTTTCAGGTGAACCCTATGTATAGCTCTAAGAATATAATATACATTTTTACAAAACGTATTTCACTACTACAAACTACAAAACTAATTCACTCAGTAGTTGTTGCCATATCAAACCATTAGTCGCGTTTGATCCACAATTCAAATATCCGAATTTCTCCGTGTTAAAATTCGAACTATCAATAATCCAATTTACATTATACGTACGTGTCTCTATGAACGTATAATCCTCAGAATATCAATTGGAGATCATGTGATTAAAAGTGTCTATAATATAAAATATACTACAGGCCACTTCTATCTAAGAAAATTCAAAATTATGTTTTAAAGCACAAAAATGTTGACTTTCGAATAAAATAAACAGTTTCAACAACTAAATATATGTTCGACTAGTTAACAATGAATGGATATTAGTTTAACGATGTATATAACATAGATACGGAAAAACCTGAAGAGGGGATACTTCAATAAATGCCCATGCTATACAGTCTCGGCCCGAACAAGTATACTATATGGTAAATGGGTATGGGCAAAGTGAAGGTATTCCTCAACTTGTGTGTACAAATAAATTAGAATATAAATAAAATCATCCGAATCTCATCGACCCATAAAATAGAAGAATAACGTAGTATTGTAAAAACCGATTTCGTATTACATTTCAGAGTAGAAATGTCGATTTAGTCTATGCAACAAATAATGCGTAAATGAAACCAAAAAATAATGTAAGATGTAAATGAATTTTCATAATTTTATAATCAAAGAGCACGTTTCATGTTCGGGTCTGTATTCTAAAAAATAACACTGTAAAATGTATATTTATTTAGTTATAGTACCTACCGATATAAATTTTACATAATACATCAGTGCATTTTTAAACTTGTTATCTAGGCGACACAAATGTTGCCCAGTGAAAATATGTTTTTGCCAAGTTGATAGTATTTTGAAAGACTTGGCGATTAACACAATTAATTGTAAAAAGATGATTTTTAATTATGTAAAAAATAATTAGGTAATAAATGATAGATAAATGTGTATACAATACAATATATTGTTATATTTTCGATATTTACTTTTTCTACTAGAATTAAGATTTATTTTTATTAGTTATGTGAAGCGAACGTAAAATACTATTATCATACGTTGACTATTTTGAGAAAAACATTTTTGTCGCCCAGTGAAAATGCCTTAAAACTGCACTGTAATGTATTATAACTAACATTTTAGCATAAATATTACCATTCAATTTTTTTATGGATTAAAGATTACTATTGACAATAAAAATTTTATTTATTAAACACTAATGCTTAAGCCACTCAAATCTGTAAATTATAATAGTTTAAAGTATAACGAAATTTAATTGCATTATACTTATGTCTTGCATATTGCAATTTTCTGCGTGTTATATTGTGTCACTACATAATAAAATATTTTTAAATAATTATTGATCCATGTTATTATAGACTTTTTTTTTTATTAATACAAACCAACAATGAATTAAGGTATTAACATATTCTATAGTATTGTGTTATTTTTTTCAACTCAGAACACTTGCCAATAGTTATGTTTTTTATAACAGTCAATAGGCCATGGATGTATTTAAAAAATTGAAGAAAATAAATGTAATTATTAAATTAAAATAAAAAGATTTCAATTTTTCATGAGAATGATTTATGCTTACTAAATTACATTAATGATACATTAAGAAGATTGAGTCTGTAGCCGATTGAATCGATGAAATATTAATATACTAAATTACCAGCATAAAAAAAGCCAGTCTAAAATATTTAAACACATGAATAATAAATTGAAACTAAAGTATGAAATAAATACTTGATAATTTAATATAGTTATTCATATTATTATATTTATTAGTATATTTTATATGAATATCTTATCAAGTATCTTCACGTCAACGGCAAATTTCCACTGAAAATCAAAGTGTAGTATTTTTAGCATTATGATGTTGAATATAAAGCAAATAAATTTTAACTAATCCATTAACTTTTATGCTGCTTTAATTCTGAATTTATCAAAGTTCAGACAATAAACTTTGCGTAGTTATTGTCATAAATGTTCTTTTTATTTTAAACATACTAGATTTACAAAAATATGTAAGATACATTATACAATGTTTTTGCACTTATGAACACTGTATGATTTTTAAATATGTTTACTAAAGAATATAAGATTCGTTGAAGTCGATTTTATTGAAAGAATTGTAAATAATTTATTATGAGGAGCAGTTAATATTAAAAATACAAATTAAATCTATATAAAATAATATCAATACAGTAGTGTATGGTCATAAAAAAAAGGTTTAATGATTTAAAAGTATTATTTTAATCGTTTTAGTTAATATATTCTACTACATTAACGTAGTTAGTTATAGAAATTCATATTATTTTAATGTAAGTACACAAATATCCATATATATTTATGAATATTACTATATACGTGTCTTAAAAAGAAAAACTATAAGCTATTACAAAAATAATTCAGAGTGATACAAATAATATTTGCTTAAAGTATCTAAGTATCTAACTTGTGGTGCGTCATTAGTAAATTACATTCTTAATCATATATGTTTTTAATATTTTAATACGTCACTTAATAAGCCTAGATATGTATAAATATATTTATATTTTATAACATATTTAAAATGTTAAAAACATATTTATTTATTAAAAGTATAATATTATTAATTAAAAATGAAATATTTATTCACTAAATTTGACATACTTAACCATTTATGTTTTTTTTTCTGTAATTAGTATGTGAAATGTTTTATTGTCATCAACAATGAACTATAAAGCCATTCGAATTATTGGTTTAGTATTAAGAGTTCTAAAATTAAGCGACCTTTCACTAAGTAGCCGTATATATCTATGATTATTTTTATATGTTAAGTAGTTAAAATTAAATACGTACGCTATTTATTTTTCTAGAGACTATAAAGATCACTCGAACAGAAATAAAGATAATGGGAAGTCATCACTCAGGAAAGATGACACAACGTTATCGACTCCTGCCTTAAATAACGAGTTCGTAATTATTGTTATACATTTATCATACTTCCGCAAAATAGTCATAATATTTTATTTAGAGTAACAAATGAGTCGGGGTTGAAAAATATTTCATCAGATTCGATGACAAATAATGGTCAAAATTATAATAAATTAAATAAAGGTTATGAGCCCAGTCGAAATGCTTCATCGTGGACATCGACGCCAGATTTATCGTCACTTTCAGATAGTGTTACATATCAATTCGGAAAATTAAAAGGTAAGATTTACAAAAAATGCTTGTTTGTGTATTATTCTGAATTATATTTTTATTATTTCATTATTTTTAGATGGTGAAAAGATAATTCCAGAATATACAGTACGGAGAAGAACAAATCTATCACGAACAGAATCTATGGATGCCTCTAGTCCAAGAAATAGCTACAATGGAGATATCGACCAAAATACACCGGTGCATGTTAATATCATCATAACAATGTTAATATTCATTTGGGAAATTAAAGTTTCACAAGGGTTATAGTTTCAATTTGATTTATTTTAGACGAAATCTATATCAGATGATAAAAATTTAGATAATGATGACGATGATACCATTAGTCTAGCTGATTCTGATACTACAACTGATACTTATGCCACTATTATAAATGAAGAAGATTTGCATGTAAGATATATATAACTGTACAGTTGAGTCATGATATTTTGAATCTATCAAAATTAGGGGGAGATTTGAGCTCTTCAAATTTCGGGCTAATGAGAAAAAAATGTGTTTAAATACATTTATTAAGGAACCTTATATATACATATTTATTTATTTTTTGATATATCGTGATTCTACTGTACTTACAGTATTAACTTTGGATAAAAACCTAATAGATTTTTGTGATTTTAGGACCAAGTAGTTAATTTAAAAACAGAATTAAAATTGATGAAAGAAAAATATGATAAAGCTGAAAGGGAAAAAAGTGATATTTTATTAAGAAGGCTAGCGTCTTTGGATACAACTCCAACATCTCGTACAACAGCTTCTGAAGTAAAAAAAAAAAAAAAATAAATAAAAATAATCAAGAATCATAATAACTAACATAATTATTATTACAATTTATTATGTTAGTTGTTGAAGCACCAACAAAAAATAAACGATTTAAAATCTACTTGTGAAAGTCTCAGTGATGAAAAAAGAACACTTACACAACGTGTTCGTGAATTAGAAGTTGAACTTGATAAAAATAAAAGTAACAAAAAGAAATCGGACGATGTTAAATTGGTACATTCTAAATTAATAGCTGCAGAAACTAAAATTGAAGAGTTGACTGAAGAAAATAATGATTTAAATAAGGAAATTCGTAGTATGGAGCAAGAAATGAGAGATAATTTTCGGTATATACATTTAGAATTTAGAAATCTTTTGTTGAAAATTTGACATTGTAATAACACATTGTTACTTTTTTGTGCTAATTTATGCATTTTAAGTCTTGAAGTATCAGTAGTGCCGAACACGTACTCCAGGGAGTTCATAAAATATTTGGGAGTTTTAACGGGTGGTAAATTGGAAGGGGTGGGTAAATCAATCTAATTATTTGAATTGGAATTTTCAATTTCATTCAGCATTACTGTACATTATAGTTGTATTTACTATATAAATTAATTAACTTAGAATCAAATTTTATTATAATCATAGAAAAGTGCTCTTAGTTCTGAAATCTATCATGCTTATTGTTTATTTTTATTAAGGGATACCGTAATTAAACTACTGTTTAATATATTTGGATAATGTATATAGTACAATATTATTATAGTTTAAAAAATATAGGTAGTAGCCAGTATAGCTTAATAAGTAGATATTGCATGATACGTTATTTAATTTACTTGTTAATTATAAAATCATTTCATTTTTAATTTTACTTTAGATTTTAACGTTAATTTAATATCAAACCACTACAAATAAATTGATTGTGATATGAGTGTGGCAATAATTAGGAGTGAACTGGCAGGTCGGGAGAACGGGAAATTTCTCGATAGGCCGGCCGAATGTCGAATTATGGGGCCAATATTGGGCCAGTTTGGTTGTAATTAAAATATATTGCGATTTTTATGATACAATTATAATTATGCTTCATTTAAAATCAATAAATTACAAATAATAAATTTATAATAATGTTCAATATTACGTAATTTGTTGCACCAAGAATAATTATTCAAACTCAATTTACCACTTGGCATTTTGCATAAACTATTAATTCTTTAATAAATAAGTAAATAAATATTGGTTGCAATGTATTTATATTATGAATTATACTTTTTGTTTTGAATATTTGACTTTACAATGTATGGTATTATAACATAAATATTGAAATAGTGGAATAGGTTAAACAATTATTTTTGGGTTGGTTTTACTTTCTGTTATGATTTTTTAAAGATTTGTAATATTATAATAACTATAAAACATCAATTATGAAACTTATACAAATTATTTTGAAAAATAAATTATATATTTTAGAGAAGAAATAGATAATGAATTTATTATGTTAAGAAGAGAATTTGATCAAGTTTCCAAAAATTGTCGAATTTTAGCATTTAAATTAAAAAAAGCTGAAAGGCGTATGGAAGAAATGGAAAATGAAAAAGTTGAAAATGAGAAAAAAGCGAAAGAGGTTTGCAGATATAAACTCATTCTTATTGTTAATATTATTATTATAACTAACCAGTTTTCACAGTTAATAGAACGTTTACAAAATGATTTAGAAAAATCAAAATCAAATGTATCACAAGTGGATCAAAAAAAAAGACCTAAGTTAGGCATGATACCTAAATCGGCATCTGGAGAAGTATTAATATTTATGTTTTTACTAACGAAAATATACTCTCAATTATTCTATTATTTGATCAATAATATATTTTAATATTTAGAGAGTTTCAAGAGAGTCTCTAACTCGAGGTGATTCCCAAGAGGATCCAGTACAACTTCAGAGGGATTTACAAGATTCAATTGAACGAGAAGCTGATATGCGAGAGCAATTAAGATTTTCCGAAGAAGAAGTAAGGATTTAAAATTAATATTGTATATGAAGTAGTATACTAATTGTATTATAAACAAAAATGAAAATGGTAGGCTAAAAGTTTAAGAAGCAAAGTGAGTCGTTTAGAAGAAGATAACGAGTCAATGGTGATGCAACTCAAAAAAATGGCTACAAAATCAAGTAAATATGAGATTAAATATTTATGATAAATTACAAATTCAAATATAAACTAACTCATGTATAGACTATCGTTCAACAAATATTACCGATAGAGATGAAGGAATATCAGATGTTGAGGATACAACAGAACTAAAATTACTTCTTGAACTCAGTGAACAAGTAATTGGTCAATTTTTTTTTTTAAATTATAATTTGTTCTTATTTGTAAATAAATAATTATTAGGTAAATACTTAATATTTAAAAAATTAGGTTATAAAAATGAGATAAAACTGGAATAAAAATATTTAAAAATTTAAATTTCAGGAAATTTCTGTTTTAAAAAGAAAAATTGAAGAATTTGAAGTAGAAAAGGAACATTTGAAAGCTAAAGTTATAGAGTATCAAACAAAATTAGTATCCAAAAGTACTAATAAGCCATTAATAAAAACTGTACAACCTAAGGTACTAAATTTTATTTATAAATTACAAATTGTGTTTATATATATTTTCTAATTTACATAGACTAAGGAGGTTAAAGCTGATTTTGATAAGCAAACAAAAGCTGTTAAGCAATTAGAAGCTAAAACAATAGATCTTGAAAGCCAACTTAAGGTAAATAATAGTTAACGAATCACTATATATTTAATAGTTTTAATTATTTTTATGAGAATTGATGGACTTTTATATTTTATACATAAGTAAAATTGCATTAAGACAACATTAAATCGAAATTCTTAAATATAATAATATCTTAAATTCTGCAGTCATAATATACTTAAATTAGTTAGAATGGATTAAAACGCTCTCAGAAATAAATAAATTAGGATACTTAAAATAAGTATAATATAATATTATATATGATTTTAACTCAACTAAAATAAATAAATAACTGTACCTATCGCTTTATAAAATTATACGAATGAATATGAATCGGAAAAATTAAACAGTAAACTATATATTATAAGTTATAGTATTATTATTTATATTAATATTGATATTATTTACAAAATTGAATAGAGCGAGAGACAACAAATAGAAAACTTAAAATTAGCTCATAAAAAAGAATTATTAAACAAAGAAGAATGTATCAAAAAGTTACAAGAAAAATCCACGTCCGAGGAAAATAAAAAAATAATAGATGTTCAAAATGAATTTGAAAAAAAAATTAAAAGTAAATATAGAATTCAATATATGTTTAAGGTATTGTTTTAAATTATGTATTGATTTAAGTGATGGAACAAGAACTACTTAATGAACGAAAAAATTATAAAGACATTTCCAGTAAATACGAGGTTCTACAAAAAGAACAAATAGATATTAAAAGTAAATTGACTGCGGAAAAAGAAAAACTACAAAGGTATCGATGATATTATTTGTATATATTTATGATAAATTTATTTTTAATATTTTTATCTACCTAAATTACTTTTAAACACGGATTAATTTAAATTATTAATTTATTTTATTACATTATTGTGGAGTATTTAATTGACAATTAGTATTGTTCCTTAGTTTATTAGAAAATAAGAAAAAAGATACATTAAAAGTTGAGTTAGAATTAAGATCATTGAAAGATAAATATAACAGCTCAGTAGATACATGGAACAAAGAAAAAATTGAAATGCAGGTAAACAATGAAAATAATTTTAATGAACTACAGACTTTGAGACATTTGTTATAAATGTATTGTATTTTAGAAAAAAATAAAAGACCTTGAAAAGGCTCATTCCAATGATGCATGGATCAAAGAGAAGGAAAATATGAAAAGAAATTTGGATGAATATTTAAAAGATATAAAAACTTTGAATAATCAGTGTAGTCAGTATGCAGATCAAATAGAAAAACTTAAGAGAGACGTAAAAACAAATAATCAGTAGTCATATATTGTACAAGTTATCTAGTTTAAATAAATTATTTTGTTGTTAGAATGAAAATTTACAACGGAATCTGGACGACTTTGAGAAGGTTGTCAAGATTCAACATAGTAGGTCGATGGAAACTGAAATACTTGAAAAGAACTTAAAAGACTTAAAAATAAAGTAAGTTCCATTACAAATATAAAACATACTGTTTGAGTATTTATAAACTTTAGTTGTAACTTTACAGATTGTATAATGAAGAACAGGCTAGAAAAACTGAAGTGGCCGCTTTAAAAGTACGCTATGATAACCGTATATCCGTACTTTCCGAAGAATTAAAAAATAGCCAATTTCAAACGCTTAGGTTCAAAAGGGAACGGGATTCGTACAAGCAAATGTCTGAGACAGCAGATTCGATACCCAAGAAAGGACAAACCAAATTTCAAAGTAACGACACTCAGGTATATATATGTCATTTAGGAGAATTTTAGAACCATTCAAACATACCAAATATAAATGAAACGATTGAGAAGTATAAAATGTTTATAGACAGAAGAAATTCAAGGTTTGCAACAGCAGGTATCTTGTTTGGAAGAACAGCTTTCAGAAGCTAGACTTGAATGTTCTAGGTTAAAAACTGAATTAGTGTCAGAAAAATCATCGTGGGAAATAACAAAATCAGAAATGACGTCGTCTATTAATAAAGTAGATTTTATGTTTGATTAAATTTAGAATTTAAGTTGATAAAACTTTCATGATTGGTATTTTAGTTGGAAGAAGAACGGCTGTTAAATTCAGGTAGATCTAAATTAACTGGTTTGAAAGCCAGAATGGAACTTGCGTGGCAAAAAGAACGCGAAGAGCAGCAACGTCTCTTGCAAGAGACGTCTACATTAGCGAGAGATCTAAGGCAGACGTTATACGAAGTAAATAAGAACGTTTTATTTATGTATAGTATAAATAAGTGAAATCAATGTTTAATGTAAGGTTGAACGAGAAAGAGATAAAGATCGATTGGAATCGAAAAGACGTATCGATCAACTTACAAAGAATATGGAAGTGGATCAACAAGAAAATAGGAAGAAAACAAGTGAGGTAAGAACTAAGTATTTATTATACGTATTTCAATAATAACTATAGCATTTTTTTCCAAATTGATTATTCACGATATTTTACAATTTATTAATGTACAAGTAAAATAAAAAAAAAAACTGGTTCGCGTGGATCAAAAGATTTATTTTCGAAAAGATTTTAATAGTTGTTACCAAGAAACAGTAAAGGAAGACCAGTGACGTATTTTTTTAAATTTTTTTTGGGGGGGGGAGGTCCAGGACATCGCAGAAGAAAATAAAGGTTCAAAAATCATAAATTACTTGTTACAAAGGTACACAGAAAGAGAACCAACATTAATTTATGTCATGTGGTTTTGAATAAATCTTCTTTTTTTATTTTTAATAATAATTAAATAATATAATTATGAATTCATATTTTTTATGTATTTTCTATTTCATTAAAATATCATTTATTTTTTAGAAAATTGTTAACCTCCCAAAAAAAAAAAAAAAAAAAATTAAAATACGCCACTAATGACAACGATGATGATTGTTAATTTTTATTCATTAATCAAAAAACTATAATAGTTGTTATTATATAACAATAGTTTTTTTTTGATAAAGCCACAGGTATAAATATATCTGTACTAAATAATAGCTAGATTTGGTTAATACACATAAGTAGTGCCCGTATTTCAAAGCAAAGTGCATATTTTTTTTGTTGATCTTACACAAAGCTTTGTAAGTATATAATTTGTTTCATGTAAAGAAGATTTCAAAGCTACACATTTTATTTTGCATTTTTTTTTATAGTCAACGTTTTTTTATTTTTAGCACTATTGGTTCATTTTAATGGTTTTTAATGCATATTTGTTCAATATACTATACAAATTTAACTTATTCAAATATTTTCCTAAATATTCTTTCCGATAAAAGAAGATCATTGGTGTTTGAACATATTAAACAATATATAATTGTTCAATGCAATGCTCAAAATTTAGTAAATACAATAGATTTACTTTTAATTTTAATTTTACATACATTTTATTATATATTTTAGTATATAGAATGAATAATATTTCCCCAAAAAAGCTAAGACATATGCGTGTTAGCATCAAGTCAATTTTTTCAAATTTTCAGTTTTTTTTTTTAATAAAATAATAAATATAATTATATCTTATTTATAAATTATAATTATATTTATTATTTTATTAAATACCTTTACGTTTTCTCTAATTTTGACGAACATTCATACCCTTATGAGTAGAGTCCAGATTTAAATGCACTTAAAATCATACAAATAAGCTCTAAAAAATACCCAAACATGCTCTAAAAAAAATACATTTTACCAAAAAAATTACCTTGAAAATGTCATATATATTTTTTTGGTAAAATGTATTTTTTTTAGAGCATGTTTGGGTATTTTTTAGAGCTTATTTGAATGATTTTAAGTGCATTTAAATCTGGGCTCTACTCATAAGGGTATAAATGTTCGTCAAAATTAGAGAAAACGTAAAGGTATTTATTTCTTTTTCTGCGTTAGAAGTAATTGTTGTTTTATTTTAAATAGGTATCTTTTATTGACAGATATAAAACATAGATATACTTAAGCATATTTTGATTTTTAGATGCAATGTGATCTTATGGATTTGCGAGATGCTCATGCAAAGTTAAGAACAATTAATGAAAAATTAAGAAAAGAAAAAGATAAAATCGAACAAGAATGCGAATCATTAAGATTGTGTAATGTTCGAATGAGAACTGATCCTCAGATTGAGATAAAAATTAATAACTTATCACAATTGGTTAAAAGTTTAACCATGATGGTTAATGAAAATATTGAATCCTCAAATAAATCTGTCAGTTTGTCGTTGAGTGCGCCAACACCTCCGGCTAGAAGAAAAGCATCTATATCTAGAGAATCATCGCCAGATTTAAATTCCAATCAAACCTTAAATAATAATAGTAATCACGAACAAATCAAACAAATGCTATATAAAGTAAATGAATTAACCAAAGATTTAGTAATTAATACTAATCAACAAGATGTTAGATCAAAACGCGCAGTTTTTGGAGTCAGGTAAAATATCGAGTCTTGAGAATCGCCAACAATTTTTAATGCCAGTAGTTAATAGAAATTAATTTATAGGTCTTCGTCAACTGAAAACGATTTTTATGACAAGCCTCCTATAAGAGGTAGTTTGTATAGAAAAAGTCTTTCTTTAGAACAAAATTTTGGAAATACCGATCAAGTAAGTTTTAGCTAGATGAAAATGATGTTTCAAGTAGCAACCTATCTAAAATATTTAATACTTAGGACATATGGAAAAGAGATGAACGTAGCCAATCAAGAAATCGTCTAATCAAACAACCAAACAGTTTTGACAGGTAAATTATATTATGATTGTTTTTAAAGTAGAGATTTTGTATGCAATACATAGAGTTTTTAATTAGGATTTTTCAGTGTTTTATCCTAAATAGAGTTAAGTATATGGCAATGGCATACATTATTAAATTGATTTCTAATTTGTAAATAGAACTGAAATAATTACCTAGTTTTTATACAGTAAAGTTTAAAAAGATTCATTAAACATTTTTTATACTTCCTCAAGGGCTTATTTACATACAGCCCAACTCAATAAGTTAAAACTTATTTTAAATCACAAACAAAAAAAATCAAATAATTATTGCTTATTTGATATTTTAGCCAACAATCAAATAGTTCTTCCAAAAGTGATATTGTTAGTGGAGAAAAAACTAAGAAGAAAGGACTTTTTGGTAAATTAAAGAAGTTAACTAAAAGTTCTAAAAGCTTTGATAATGATAACGATTTGGTATGAATATAAAATATGGTAATTTTAATTTCAACATTTTAATTATCTAATAAATTTTTATTTTAGTCCTTTAAAAGCAGTACCAGTATTCATAATGAAAATATTTCTTCTAGTAAGGACACCAAGGGAAAAATTACTGATATGTTCAAACCTTCAACATTACCTAAGTAAGTATAAATATATTAATTTATTGGGATTATGATAATATATTTATTAAATATAAATATTAATATATTTATTTATAAAATATTTCAGCTTAAAAAAGAGGTCTATGTCTCCATCAATATTTAGAAGATCAGAAGGCTCAAGGACATCTCCATCACCATCAATAAAATCTGATGAATATGAAGAAATTTCTTAGTTGTTAAAAAAAGTTTAATTTTATCAGTAGAGCGGTTCACGTACAATTTGACTAAAGAGTAATTTAATTTACTGTACATAACAATATTAATTAAAGTATTGTATTATCTATGTTATACATTGTCATGGTAGAAATGAACTATTTATTTTTAATTTGTTTTTCAAGTTAAATCAAATTTTATTTATTCTATAAGCTATTAGATAATATTTCAATGTGTTGTGTGTATGTTTTACTAAATATAGCCAAAATCAGTGGTATGTGATAAATATTGTATTTCAGTTTAAGAAACCTATAGTTTTCGATATGCAATTTTTTTTTATCTTTACTAGATTTTTTGATTTTTTAATAAGCAGAATAATATTTTGCATGTTTAGTGTATTGCTGTTTGAACAAATAAAAAAATATACTAAAAATTCTCCTTAAATATTTAAAATAAATTATCTAAACCTAATTGTTAATTTAAAAACAATGTTATGTAAAAAACCTATTAGATTCAAAATTTTGATAAACAAGCAATAATAATAAGTTACAATGATATGAAGAATTTGGCGGGGAATAATAATAATAATATTATACAAAGTAAACAAGTTACGGAGGAAAAAATAAAATAAAATGAATCTAATAACGCACAAAGTATTACATTTATTGGATAATAATTAGAAACATATTTTATATTAACAAGGTTTTTATAAAAATGATTTGTAAATTATACATGGCCAGTAGGCACTACATTTGTTAACATATTTTAAATAGCTACAGTTGTGTTTTCAAATGTATATTAGTATAACATTACAGCTTGGTACCATAAAATGTATGGTTTGGTCCTACACCATATTTTCTCCAATCAATTCCAGTAACTGTAGGTTTATCAGATAAATTTTCAAGGCCCTTAAATCAAATCATTAAAATGTATTATGATGAATTATAGAATGTTAGTATGCATTAAAATTTATATTACTCGTGCTTCATAAGGATCACCAGTCATTTCCCAGTCCCTACAATAATACCTTTGAAGCCATGGTTGACCAATATCACGTCTGTAAACCTATAATGAAAAAAAAATGTTGTAAGATTTTATTTCAAAAGGCAAATAAAATCAAATATGTTGCTTTATATTGGCTAAAATAATCATAAAATTTAAAATTGTAACATAGAACATTGTTCCCTATATAAATTCAAGAATCATTGCCAATGGTTGTAACAATATATTTTTATATCTAGTACAGACCAATTATAAGTAGCTGAGTGAACTCTTAGCTTCATAGGCCATATTATACATTCATATTTATAAATAATTAGGATTTAAGTCTTTTGAAAGCCTAAATTTTAAATTTATATAATTAAAAGAAATTATATTGATGAGTGATGAGATATATTTAAAAATATTTTTTGTATAATACGGTAATTTGATTTAAAAAAATGTCAATTTAATCTTTTTTTATCTTATAAGAAAAAAAGGTAATTGTGACAATCGAAAAATAGTTTTTCTATAAATATTCTGTGTGTTTGAATTGTTGAGGTAAATTATTCATGTAAAGACTAGTAGAAAGTCTAAACTGAGGATATCATATCAGCGAGCTTACGTTTTTGAAAGCCAGTTTGTTGGTAAACGAGTTGATCCTGTCGGGTATGTTCAACAGTGCGTAAACGATGATGGCCGATGGAAGGGCTTCGTACCACATTTTGAGATCTTCCAAGCGCGGTCGATTGGATAGATTTTATTGATGCGAAAGAGACCTTGTTTCCTATGTCGTTCACCCTTATCGCGGACAACCTTTTCAGAATTAAACACAACGTTGACCTTGGGTGATAATAAAGTCATATGTATGCGCCATGATTGCCAACGCAATGCGCGTGCCGGCTGTGGCAGCTGTTCGACTCAGTCGCCGGTTCCGCGGCCGCACTGTTTATCTCAATGGCGTTTGTTTGTTTACTGGCTATTTGCGATTGGTTCGTAACACATTAGCTGCTCAAATTTTTTGGTGCGTTTTTTACGCTTCCGACTCGCGAGACGACTTGCATACTTACAGACCACAGTTATTTGTTAACAGTAAATAATAATAATCATTTCCCGGCGCGGCCGGTTTGTTTTTCTTTTTTACTCCGGGCTTTCGTCGTTCCCGCGGTTTCAGGCTTTCGTGTGACAAAATTTGTATTTTTTTTTATTCTTCGTACTCAGCCGTCTCCAACGGTCGTGCGTGTGCAACAGAATCTGAGTGTTGTCGCAAGACTCGCGACTGCAGTAGTTTCTTACCCGTTGGCCGCACGTATGTATCGTTGACGTTAAAACGTGTTGCCGCCGCCGCCTAGAACCAGTCGGCCCGCGCTTTTCGGGGGCCCATCAGCCACGCGCCGGCTGTAAACCCTGCCGTAACTCAAGCGTAGTAGCTTACCACTACAACATCAACAATGTCTATTACGCCGTTCAAGAAGCGCGTCTGTTACTATTACGACAGTGAGTAAAAAGCCCATCATCAACTATATTTGTCACCCGTGCACCGTATTACGCCCACCGACTGCTTCGTCACAGAAAATGTCTATTGTCACTATTTCATATACAGTTCATGAATAATGAATATCCATCATTTGGCGATTTTGTTTGATTTGCTTATGACGTTTGTCGGTAGATTTTGTTCGATTTCTCCTATGCAGTTCATCATCATCATCATCAGCCCGTATAGTACACTTCACTTAGTTCTTTTCTATTCGGCTCATAACCCTGTACTATAAGTACTTTTCACTCATGCTTGCAGAACTGAATTAATCTTGCTTCCATGTTTTGTTTTACTTTAATCTATAAGTTGTTGTGTTCCAATTGTCATTGGTTTTTAACTGATGTATTTATAGAATTATCATTTATATCATAAATAAATTTTAAGTGAATGTCATTAAAATAATTGAGTTTTTAATTGGCTTAAAATTATTTTAATTTTCTAGTTGCTTCCTTATCAGTTTTTTGTATATGCATATTTTTTTTATATAATGTACACGTAATAGTTATATATATATATATATATATATAAATTAGTTTACACTTTATTTTAATTTTTTAAATTGCTTAGTAGAAAGATTAAAAAAAACAATCTTTATTTTGGTTACAAATTTGGAAATATGTAGATCATATTTAATTTCATTCCAAAAATGTGTTTATACTAATATTGTAGCAGATTATGAAAGATCAAATAAACAATACAATTAGATTTAAGATGCAATCCTCATGATTTTCTTATCTTTATCTTATACACACTTTACAAAGTACCTATTTGATGTTTTCTATTTTCAACCCACTGATTGATCAGTTGATACAATAACGATTTTTAAAACTCATTTGAATTATTCAGTCTACTTTAGATTGACTTTTCTACTTTTTTTATGAACTGTGGACTAAGTATACCAAAAAATTAATTTTTATTGATATTAATGTTACCAGTTTTATTAGATTCTATTCTATGAAATCTTAGGAGACAACAAATAATTTGGTGTTTTAATTTAAAATAAACAAATTCTAATCAAATGATTGATCGTTATGTTGGAAATAGAAAATGATAAACACAGATAAAAAATTATGACTTGCAATCTCCTTAGTTTAATTTTGAACATGTCTGTTTTAATAAACACTTTTAACGTAATTTATAAGGTCTAGTAGTTAACTAGATGCATTTTTAAAAATATTATAAATCTGAAATTTATTGGTTTAGACTATGTGCATTTACCTATATTTATTACTAGGTGCATTACATCAAAGACAATAATGAAAATGGTGTTATTTGGATATTGAAAATATCAGAGTTGGTAATATGTGCATATAAAACATTTTATATGTTTTATGTATCAATTCCTACGTATAATATGTTTTGTTTTTTAAATTCACTCTTAAAAATTTAAAAATACTTCCTATTTCAGATATTAAGCTAGGGTTTAAATTTTTTACGTAGTAAATACATATTCAGTGAAAAAATTACATATGTATGTTATATAAACAGGGTTGGTAATATATAGTGAAAGTATAAAATACCATGAATAATATGTTTAAAATTACTAAAATATGTTGTATTTTTGAAATTAACTCTTAGAAAATTTAATATACTTTCTATTTCAGATATTAAAATTTTTATTTTTATACTTGGTAAAAATACATTAGGTATTTAAATATGATATATGTTAAATAAGTTACAAAAAAATCTTTTTCTTCGCAATTTTCTTCTCTCATTTTTTCTTATCTATCTAAATAGAATATAATATAATACATATCTATATTATTGCATTGATATAAAATAAAATTTAAATGTTTCCAAATTTGGTATTTAAAATTATATAAATATCACAAGTACACTAAATACATTCCCAACAAGATATTGATAATTATTAATAATGAATAGTTCTACACTTGTCTATTTGTAATTTATATTTCCTTTTTTATAGTTATTGTAAATTATAAATGTGTTTTTAGTTATAAGTGATTTTTTTTTTATAAAATGTATATAATTGTGTGATATATACTATACATTATATATATATATATATATATATATATATAATATGTGTTTTATACTATTCCGTATTATATGTTTCAACCCTAGAAAATATTTAATTTTGTAATTTGAAATAAAGAATACTAATCTTAAACATTCTTTTAAAAATGTGTTTTAATTATAATGTTTGTTATGTAATTATCAATAAACAAAAAAAAAAAATTCCATGAATTTTATGTTTATTACATAGATAAGTATATTTTTTTAAAATGTGAATTTGGTTTCTTATATATTAAATTAAGGCATATTTCTCACTATGCAATTTTAAATTTTGTAAAATTAAAATTAATTTGTATTTAATATTTTATAATTAGGAGTTTAAAAAAGTAATATGCTTATGAGAGCTTTTTATTTGTGTTTTGTTTAAAAAAAATGTTTTCTATATTACCACTTGCTTTTTTTTTTTTTAATTAAATTATTTTATTAGATAATCTTTTAATATTTTTAAAAATATTCAATCAATTTTTGATATTCTTATAATTTTCAATTTTTTTATTCTAAATCCTAAAAGTGATTCTCTTTTGAACTTTTTTTTAATGAAAGTACTAATAATTTACTCATTTGAAATTAAAAACTATTGTAAGTTATAATTATTTGAAGTATGTATGAAATTTTAAATTGAGAAAAGAGTAATTTATTAATAGATAAAAAAATGTATCCTTTTCTATGTCAACTATTGAATTGAATAATTATATTTAACAAATAGGTTTCCCGTTATAATGGTTATTATTATTATTATTTCTCGTTATAATTAGGTATAAAACTTGTTGGTACAAACAATTGCTGTTGTAGTGAAACTTAAATTCAATATAATATTTAAAAAACGTTGAAGAAAATAAATAAAAATATAGAACTATAGGTATCTAGAAAATTGTTTTTAATAAATTATGACTAGATAGGAATATTGTTTTCCTAAATTAAAATTTTTAAACTTAAATTAATGCTAATATCATTTGCTTATTTCAGTAGTAGAATCATGTCATATCGTAATTTGACGAGAAGTAAGAAAATAATTTATAAATATTCTTATTAATGCTTTCTTTCTACTTGTAATGTAGTTGTGCTTCTTTTAAAAGCAGCAGATATAAAATAGTAATTGAAAGCAATTTTTACTTGCCTAATATTTCTGTTGTATATGGTTCATTGGTATATATGTTATAAAATCAATAGTATTTCTAATTGCTGTTTATTTTTAAATTGTGTATTTATGAAAGTTTATTATATATATTGTATATATTATATATTCTATTTAAGACTTATTGATAATTTATTGGTCTTCATTTTTATAGGTGACATAGGAAATTATTATTATGGACAAGGTCATCCCATGAAACCTCATAGGATTCGAATGACTCATAATTTACTTTTAAATTATGGTTTATATCGTAAAATGGAAATATATGTAAGTTAATTTTGATATTTAATTTGTGAATTTTTATTTATTAATGTTTTTTAATAAAACCAATGTGTTTAATTTAGAGACCTCATAAAGCAACTGCAGAAGAGATGACTAAGTTTCATAGTGATGAATATATACGGTTTCTGCGAAGTATCCGACCTGATAATATGAATGACTACAATAAACAAATGCAAAGATGTAATTGTTTTTATTTTAATACATTGCTAATTATTTATTAACAATTTTTTTTTTTTTTTTAATTTAGTTAATGTGGGTGAAGATTGCCCAGTTTTTGATGGTTTGTATGAATTTTGTCAGCTATCTGCTGGTGGTTCAGTAGCAGCAGCTGTTAAGTTAAATAAGCAATCTGCAGATATTTGTATAAATTGGGGAGGAGGTCTCCATCATGCAAAAAAATCTGAAGCTAGTGGTTTTTGTTATGTTAATGATATTGTACTTGGTATTTTGGAATTGCTTAAATATCATCAACGAGTTTTATATATTGATATTGATGTTCATCATGGTGATGGTGTTGAAGAAGCATTTTACACTACCGATAGAGTTATGACTGTTTCTTTTCATAAATATGGTGAATATTTTCCCGGTACCGGTGATCTAAGGGTAAGTTAATTTATAAATCAGATTATTTTAGTGCCTAAAATTTATTTTTTAAATTTACAATCTATATACAAGTTAATATAATAAGTAAATGTATTGATAGTTACTAGACGTGGACACTTGAGGGAAGGGAGTGTCCAGTGACACTACTACCAATTTAAACTTAGGGGAAAGGTAACTTAATAATTATAAAGTAGTACTAGGCATTTTTTAATAAGTCACGCGGCCATTTGCGTTTGTTACAATGGAGGAGGTTGTTAGGGATCGTACAATAAGAGAGTTTAGATATGAACGGGTTTGAATAGTTAAAGGTGTTTTTATGGAATTTGTTGAATGATGAATGGCAAGTGAGGATATTGGTGGTATGTTGAAATCTTGGTTTAGGGTGCGGTTGCGGTTGCTGACGTACCATGGAGCATTAAAGAGGATTCGGAGAGATATTGATTGGAATACTTGAAATTTGGTTAAGCTTAAGTTTTTTGAGGTATCCCACAGTTGGATTCCGTATGTCATTGCGGGGCGTAATATCTCTTTGTATATTAGTGTTTTATTAGTAAGAGAGGTTTAATATCAGAGATGTGGTCTTAATTTGAGGTTAAGAGAAGCTTTGATGTGATTAGTCCAAGTTAGTTTTTTGTCAAGAAGAAGGCCTAAATATTTAATGGAATCGTCCATTGGAATTATTTGATTGTTTATGTAAACAGAGGAATTGTAGTAGGTATACCTGAGGGTAAAGGTGATGTGAATGGATTTGTTTTCGTTAATTTTAATTTTCCATAAGCTGAACTAGTCTTGTAGTTAGGTTAGGTGGTCTTGGAGGTTGCTTGTAGTGGTAACTATTTTGGAGTTGGATGAGATGATGGCTGTGCCATTAGCGAATGTAACTAGAGTAGTATTTATAGATTGTGGTAGATCTGCTGTATATATATATATATATATTATAGAGAGTTTTTTCCAGTATGTTTTACCCGTAGTGATTGTTGGGTAGTTTTTTATTGCAGTTGGAGTGTCTTTAGAGTGATATTTAGATATTGGTGTGTGGTCGGATGATAGGTCTGAGGAATTGGTTATAGTGTACTTAATATGACTAGGGAGAGTAGTAAATAAAAAAGTCCAGAATGTTGGGATGTCTGTTGGCATGTGAGGGCCAATATGTAGGGTGAGGAGTAGATTTTAAGATTGTGATCAAGGATAAATTTGTTGAGAGTTCGACCTCTGGAATTAGCTAGTCTATAACTCCACCGAGAAGGTTTATCATTGAAGTCCTCAACTACCATGAAGTGATTACCAAGGGAGTTAAAGAAATCATCGAAATCCTTGGGATTTAATTTAGCTCCTAGATGGATGTAAGTCGATGAGATAGTGGTAGGGATATGATTTAGAGGTAGGAGGATGTTAGTGGACTGTATGACGTTATTTTGATATGATGGGAGAATTGCAGAACCCTCGTGGGCTGAACCATCGGGATGGTTACACTGATATGTAGTATAGCCAGATATGTTAAAGGAGTTTGGAGTCAAGTGTGCTTCACAAAAATATCAATGGGGTTAATTGAAAGGATGGCACGAAGTTCATTTTTTTTGGTGCGCTGACACGGCCCCAGCGCCTCATCACTCTCTCAACCGTACACACTGCCACTCTGGCCTAAAAAGGGAGAATATCGAGAATAATGAAAGATTCGCGGTGACTCAGTGTTACGCGCCCGGCATTCTGGCGCGTGGAGTTGCGGGCTCAAAATCCATGCAAATTTTTTCATTACTTCCTCGATATCTCTCCCTGGACCAGCCACAACAACTGTGGCCGCGTCAGCGCTATACCATTGGTATTTCATTGAAGGATTTAGATAGAGTGAGGAATATTATTTGGTCTATTTCCCATTAGACAACAATAATTTTTCAATGAGAGTAGTAAGTAGAGAGATCAGTGGATTAATGGTGACTTGGAAGTTATTAAGAAAAAGCACTATTTGGTGGGCTAGGTGGTCGGGATTTTGAGATGAGTTAGGAGGGATGGCTTAGATTGGTAAATCAGTTGTTGTAGCTTGGGCATATGATTTTTTTGGTCGGGTGTTCATATTGGAAGTAGAAATTACAATAGTAGATTTTACAATAGGGGGTACTTGTTTCGGGTTATTATATGGTAGTGGTGGCATTAAATTTGTTCACACGTATTGTAAGAGGAGTCCGTATACTGCAACGGCAATTTGGCCGTGGTAAAATACCGGCGTGCTATATTTATAAGAACTGCGGCATGCTTGATTTCACCACCATCGCACAGCATTATTTTCAATTGACATTCTTAATTTTTCCCTAAAATCAATATTAGTACTTCAAATAAATTGTTATGATTATTTTTTATTTTAAATTATTTAATATTATACTTTAAGATTATGAACATATGTATAATATACAAAATTAAAAATTACTATTTTTTATTCATTATTAACTAACTAATTTATATACTACCTAATATATATGGTGTATAATAGTCTATAAACATTGATTATTTCCTAGAAACTATATAAATTATAGTTTAATATATTATTTAACTTAATTGAAAACAATTCATATACAAATAATCAATACAATGTATATTATGAATATAATATGTATAATAGTACAAGTATTTAATATAGTACTTAACATACTATATAGATAAATCGTCAATTTATCAAATAATATATTATATGACATAGGAATTAATTAATTAACTAAACAATTATTGTATGTGAATATATTATGTTTATACTGGATAAAAATCGTCATTGCCACCGCAGCAATGTGTTCAGGTCTGTGATTTTAATATTTCCACGTCACCGTGGCAGTGTGTGGAGACCTTTAAGAGAAAATAATTAATGCAATTTCTAAGATATCTTTAAACATTGGAGAAGATAATATGATTTAATAAATTTGGAATAAATTGTTGTTACTAATTTATGTTTTTAAATCAAGATATTTTAAGTTAAATTTCTAGTATTTATATTTTTAGTATATTAAAATATAGTTTTCATTATAGGATATTGGTGCTGGAAAAGGAAAATACTATGCTGTAAATATTCCTCTTAGAGATGGAATGGATGATGACAGTTATGAATCAATATTTGTACCTATAATTACTAAAGTTATGGAGACGTTCCAACCTAGTGCAGTTGTTTTACAATGTGGTGCTGATTCCTTAACAGGAGACAGACTGGGATGTTTTAATTTAACTGTTAAAGGTAAGATAATTTCTGGTATATTCTATTTATAATTAAAATGTTTTTTTATAACTGTAAATTGGTAATCTTCTAGGTCATGGTAAATGTGTTGAGTTTGTGAAACGATATGGTTTACCTTTTCTTATGGTTGGAGGAGGAGGTTATACTATTAGAAATGTATCCCGATGTTGGACTTATGAAACAGCTGTGGCTCTAGGAACTGAAATAGCAAATGAATTACCATACAATGATTATTTTGAATACTTTGGACCAGATTTTAAGCTTCATATAAGCCCTTCAAACATGTCTAATACAAATGCAACAGAATATTTAGAAAAAATTAAAAATCGACTTTTTGAAAATTTAAGAATGTTACCTCATGCACCTGGAGTCCAAATTCAAGGTAAATATATATAAAAAAAATGAATTGTTTGATCACATTTGAAAATGTAAACTTTTAACTCTTTTTTTTTTTTTATTATTATAAATAAATGATGTATTTATTTGTTAGCTATTCCTGAAGATAGTGTACGTCATGAGTCAGATGATGAAGACAATGTTAACCCAGATGACAGGAATCCTCAGTCTATTACTGATAAACGAATAGCACCCGACAATGAATTTAGCGACAGTGAAGATGAAGGAATGGCTCCAGGTGTTGGAGGTGGTGGACGAAAAGATAATAGGTACATAAATACATTTTTTTTTTAAATTTTATAAGTCAAATTTAGAAGATAAAAAATTATTAAAATTTTTTTAAAACCCAAATTTTTACTAAGAATTTGTTTTATCCTAATTAATTAAAAATTAATTAAATTTTATTTGAGTTGTTTAAATTTTAATGTATTTTTGTTCGATCTTATTTTTAAAAATAATTCCAAATTATAATTTATTCTGTGTGGAGTCTGAATTTATGTGTAAATTATGAAATTATGAAAACAAAATTACATTTTCTTAGTGTAACAGTTTTTATTTATACAATTATGAATCATTTTACAATTAAAATTATGCGTATAAAATTCAAAATAAAGCACTTACTAGTTAATTTGTATGTAAGTATTTAATCAAAAATTTTAAGCATGCATATTGTACATCAAACACTTTGTCTACATTATCCTTGAAGATTGTATTACTATTATAACTATTTATAGAAATCTTTAACATGATAATTATGCCTTAACTATTTAATTAAAAGCTTAGTTGTTTAAAAATGTCCATTGTTTTTGATACTTTTGTAAATTATGGTAACCCTAAAATCCCTTGTTCCCTTACTGTTTAATAATTTTAAATTTGTTATACTACATAATTCAAACTGTAAAAAACTAAAAATAAATTTAAAATATATATTTATAGTCTTAAATAACAATATTTATGGTTTTAGGTCTTATAAAACAGTTGTTCCAGCCAGAAAACAAGCTCGTTTGGATTCTAATAGAATGGAAATTGATGAACCTGAATTTAATATTCTTAAAGGTATTTAATTAATTTTTTAATATTTTGGTCAACTTGTTAGTTTTTTTCTTAAATTTTATTTAAATTGTTGTTTTTAATTTCTTCAGTTAAAATTCTTTTAATTTAGAAAGATATTTAAGTTTTTTTCATGTAATTTTTGTAAATATTTCACTATATACAAATACTTCAGTGCATTTTTCTTTAATAATATTGTAATTTATATTCCATTAATAATTCATTATCAATAATTTTTGATTAAAATAAGCTTATATGTCATATACTAATTAAAAATAAATAAGTTCTTTTTTGTAGTTTAAAACTAAGTAGTTCACTGTATAGTGATACTTGAATTTTTCTTCATGCATGTTAATGTGTTGGATATTTGATTTCAGATGATAAAGAAGACAAATCTGTGAGTTCTGATGACTCAAATAAAAAAGATTCAGTAAAGTCGTGAATATATAATGATTGAGTAGAAGAATAATTTGTAAATACATTTTATAAAAACAGATTTGCTGACATTAATTTTTAATGTCATAAGTTTATGCATATAAACTTAATAATTAGAGCGGTATGATGTAATTTAGTAAATTATATTTTAATAGTTACTAACTTATGGTTTGTGATTGTTAATTCTAATAATGACACCCTTTGTAAGTTTCAAAATATTGAATAAGCTGAGATAATTCACTAATTTTAAAGTAAAGGATATTTTTTCATAACAATTTGATTGTTTCTATTTAGATATCAGTTAATTTGCGATTATTAAATTTAAATTTTGTAAGTACTTAGGTTTATTTAGCAATTGTAAGTATATTGGAATGGAAATCATGACTGTTTTAATTCAATAATTATGACAATGATATATTTATAATTAATAGTTGTTCAAATAATTGAATTTTATTGTGAGATAAATTGAGATGGATAAATTTTCTTTTTTAAAATATTTTTGACCTTTAATATAATTTTAATATTATTAAAAATTATGGAATTTGATAGTATGGACTAACATATCTTAATTTTCAGCAAAATATATTTTATATTAATAAGTGTTGTAGTTTGAAATCTTATTTTTTATTTTTTGAAGCCTTCGATCGATCTTAAATTACGAACCAAGTGAGCTATTTATTAAATAGTTACAACATATAAAACTTTTGATTATATTTCATATATTAGACTCATAAATAATTAGTTTTATTTTACAATAAGACTTAATTTAAGGTAACAATAATTTTTCAATCCTAATTTGTATTTTATTTTGTATTATTAAATAACTATATATATATATATATTTTTTTTTTTGTAAAAAACAACAATAAATATTATTTATTACTTTATTTTATAAGTATGCTGTGTTATTTAATGTATTTCATTTTATAAATTAGTATAATTTTTGTAAGTATTCGAATTATGGGTTAAATTTAATTTAAGCTGCTTTGATTTTGATTTTGATTTTTTTCAGAAATGTTAATGGTTTTAAACATAATATTATTTTTTACATTTTTTTGTTGGTGTAAACAAAAATAATGTGTGTGCAATTTCACTTAGTACAACAGGTGAATTAAAAATTGAATTATAAATTTTAAAAACCAAAAACTTGTAGCCTGAGAAAGATATTTTGTACTACATGTAAAAGGAATATTATTAACGAAGTTACTGTAGGTTAGTTAAATTTCAAGTTTCTGCGAATTATACTTTTTGAGTTATAACAAATATTAAAAATCGTTTGAGGATATTTTATGCAATTTCGTAAAAATTTAAATTTCAAACGGACATAAAATGTTTTTCCTTTGCGTAAAATTTCCCGTTTTTTCGTAATTTTTTTATTGTTTTCTTCGATGCTTTTAAAAAGTACTGAAAAAGTTTAATTTTGATTTGCCAAAGTACCATCTGCATTCACTTTCCTTTCAGAAGAGTTGTTGTTTAAGAAAATCTAAGCATTTTACTGCTAAAAAAGGTGTCGTCAGACACAAAAATAAAAAAACACAAATCATTGTAAAACCAATAGATTCCACCAGGGGCGGATTTAGGTATGTGGTGGTCCCTGGGCGGAATGCATTGTGGGGGCCTCTTACACATAAACAAGAAAATCAATTTTTTTACTTATTAAATAACCTTTATTATAATATGTAGTAGTAGTAACAATTAACTACTTATATAATAATAAATTAAATTAATGTTCAATATTATTTAATTAAATATGTGTAAATATAAATAAAATATATTTTCTGTATCCTCATTTAAATATCATAAAATTGTGGGGGCCCCTGGGCTGCAGCCCACTCAGCCCTCCTCTAAATCCGGCACTGGATTCCATCACTTCGTTCAGAATCTAAAACATAAGCGTACATGACTAATTATTGTGCTGAGGATTGGAACAGACGTCTTTACTACGAGTGAAGTTTTTTACACTTTACTATTTTGTATTAGAAGTTTAATACAGAGATTTGCATGTTGTATGATCGACATTTTTAAATACGTTAAGATAAAAAAGTAAAACAATATTAAAACTTGACTAACAAATCGATAAAATATTAAAAATACGTATTATTGATGAAAATCTAAAATTTTGTTTGAAGGTATTCGCATTTTTTAATAATTATGACGATAGAAGGACATTTCATATTAGAACATACCTATAATTATCATCACTACTGGGCAGCCTGTGATTTATTAGCCAATAATTAACATTATTATAATGCTCGATCAGAATATCTGAAAATTAAATAACAGTAGTGATATATGTATATTATTTCTATAGTTATAAATACATAAATAAAATAAGGTACCTAGAGTTATACTCGTAAAACTGAAAAATTAAATTATTGATAGGTATAATATATTAAATTATTTTTATCATAAGTGTTAATAACACACTAAATTATTATGACGTGTAACGTGAACGGTATTAAACGAATACCAATGTTATACGTTTTAGGTTAAAATTAAAATTTTATTATACGAAATGGCTTACTACTACATTGACGATGTTGAGGGACTTCAAGCTGTGATGCACATGCTACGGGCATGTTCGGTATACTTTTCTGTGCCCACAATCGTTGACGGAGAAGAACTGAAAGAAAAGCTGAGAATTTTGAACGAACTATGCGCTATATGGACCGAAGATAAATTAGACGACAGTTCATATCCATCGGATGTATACAAACTGGTTTGCGGTAAATACGGGTTATAAATATGATAAAAATAAGGATGATTGAAAAAAAAAAAAGTTAAAATATTGAGTGCGTTCTGATAATATTTTTATATTCATGTTTTATAATCCACTAAGAAAATTATAATATGATACACATCGTATATTATAAATTTCAGGTAGGTATAAATTTGATTAATCAGTAAAATTGGGGAAAGCAATATAAAACTACATGGGAGTCTTATGATTCACGAATTGAAAATGAAATTCGACGTATATTATCTTAAATTTTCAGAAATGTTTTCCAAAAATGTATTTCGACATTCACCTTTGTATTCGTTTATACTTGAAGACGAAATTAACGATGAATCTATGTGGGAATTCAAGCAGTTAAGTCCGGTGTACATGGTATTCGTGGCATTTGTGAACCTTAAGGGATTCGATGAAGAGAAGTTAGCGCCATACGTAGATGAAACGTTTATCAACGCTTTAACACGAAGGTTGCAGGACAGTTGTATAGAAGCCGAAAGGGAGTGTCTGAAACAGATTATATTCCATATTTTCGAAAAGGCTTTGTACTCAAGAGAATACGTACTACGAGGTATTATAGATTCACTCATAAACTATGGGCCTATGTCAATCAACGGCGGTGTAAATGAGTTGCTGGAGGTGTTTCAAATTTTAATGTGCCATAAAATGGTAGGATCACCAACGATTTTTAAGGTATTGTAAGACGATAATGTTTTGTCAATTGTGCTTTTTTAAGAATTTTAGATATAAATAACTAAGAATATCAAGTATAGTGAATGATAGAGTTAAAACAAATTTGATTTATTATTAATACTAATGGTATTACATTTTAATTTTTTATTTTGTTGTTAAAAAATAAACAATGAGCACAATAATTATTAAATATATTCTAATTTTAAATGTATTTAAATTATTAACTAGTCCAACAACTCACAAAATATAACTGGATGTAATACCAAAGTTTGAGGATACTTGAGATTAGTTTGAGAGTAGGTACATTAAATCTTCCCGGAATTTTCAATTTTGAAGACTGAATATTGAGAAAAATTTGACAAAATTGTTACATATTTTTTTTTTTTGTAGTTTAATGTGTAAATTAAATGTTTAATATTATTAATTTAATGTTTAATATATATCCAGAATCCACGGATTTATCTTTTTTTACGGTTATAGGTACCAACAATTTTCCACCCTTATAATAGGTGAACAAGTTACAATACCCCTTCAAAATATCTATTTTAAATATTAAATATATAGACAAAAGTAGTGGACATTCATTTGAATTTAATAAATTTTCCAATTTTTTATACGTTTGATGATTTTTAATAAAAAACTACAAAATTTGCAGCCCCCAAATTATATATAAATTTATAAATTTATTAGAGGCATATAATTAAAATATGAGATGTTAAATAATAATTTGTTATGTTTTGATTTAAATAATAAAAAAAGTATTACGATATTTTTATGGTATAATCGTTCGTCTCTTTTTTTTATGATACCTTAGATCAGCTGTTCCTAACCGGGGTACCGCAAACTTTAATCGAGAGTGATATGAAATAATTATTATTTTAAATGTATTTTTTAAAAAAAAAATTTTTCATGAAAAATAAAACGCTTCGAACAATAACATATTTTATAATATAATATCTATGTATTGTATTTCATATAGTTAGTAGTAATACTATGCGCCGGCAGAAGGGGCAGCTGCCCAAGACTCCACGCTTTTCATAGGATTTAATAATCTGTCAGCATGTAATAATTAATTAATAAACATTAAGTAGTTTTGACGCTTTGATGATCAAATACGAAGGAAAATAATAGTTTTACTCGAGTTAGATAAAATAGAATAACATGACATACAAGTACTGGAGCATCCGAGAAATATTTTTTTGACTTCACAAAAACAAGAACTTAGGGCACCCGTGAGAAATCTGCCCCGGGCCCGCAAAACCTTCCGCCAGTGTTAGTAATCAATTTATTTTAATTTTTATATTAGTTTGATTGCTATCGCTTCAATGTGGATTGTTATAAAATTAGCTAATAAACTTATTCATGGTAAACGGAGGTTACCCATTTGCGGGGGAAAAAAAATAGATTCGTTTTGGGTACAGCCCATTTGCGCCAAATTTATCTGGTATAACTATAATAAAGTAATATATTTTTTTTTCTTAAATAATACTTAATACAATTTTATTTAAATTGAAGTTATTTAGTGTAACGTAACGAATGTCTGATGAAATCATACTGCGATTGTTCTTTTGACGAATAACGATACCTATATATCCGATAACGGAGTATGATAATATCGTATATCATAATAAAACTGATATAAAACTTGTTAGTTCATCTTTCGATGCAATTATATACAAAGCTTTAAAATATATAGACTTATAAAAATAACTTTCCTATACGTTATAGATACAATGTCTTAAAAAATATAAGAATTAACCATTAATTTAAAATGTTTACACGGGTAAATTTGGCGCAAATTAGGTGTCTGAAAAAACATATCTTTTTTATTTTGGCGCAAATGGGCTATACCCAAAACGAATTCATTTTTTTTTTGGCGTAAATGGGCGATACTTTGGTAAACAATTTATGGCTTATTAAATTTATATTTTTATAATACATGTATGGATTTTTAAAAAGTATGTAAGGGTGCCGTAAGTCAAAAAAAAGTGGGGAACCTTGCCTTAAACGTTACATATTCCATATGTCACTTTTTCCCAGTTCTGTGTAAAAATTCGCCGTCATTAGACCAGTAATGCACACATGATTTTTTGAAGAGGAAGGGAGTTAACGTGTGCTGTACATGATTTTGTCGAGGTCTATATAGACATTTTGTAAAAAGACAGGAAGACATTTTTGGGGAGTAGGAATTGTAACCTACTACCCCTGTACCTGTGTATACATTTGCTCACCACAAAAATATATGGTGTATCTAATGATTTAAGTCCCGAAAGGTTACAATTTGGAATGTGTACCCTGATATAACGTATTAAATTTAAATATTTGTCAGGTGAATTTATTATTGTAATGATGGATATGTTCTACAGGACCGTAGCTAGTAAGAGTGTGTTCTCCAGGAGAAAAATGACACTGAAACGCATACTTGATAATTATAAAAGGCCCAAATGTGGCTAAATTGTATGATAATAATTTGAAATTACACCAATAAAAGAAAAGAAGTGGAGACGTAAAAATATTTCAGTCCATTGGCAGCGTACAGTACTGTTGGTCCTAGCTATGGTTCTGCGGATGAATATACGATTAGGTAGTTAAATGTCCCAAAAGGAAGGTGTCCAAAATAATTATGACCGATTGTAGTAGTGTTTAAAAAATATTTCACATGAGTCTATAAACACTATAAATTAATAATGTTTCCACTAAATCGCCATTAAATTAGATGAATTTTTTAAAGTGTGCTGGAAGTTTTTGAATGCCAGACTCCTAATAACTCGCCGCCATATTTTTTTGAAAGTATTGAGTGATTTATGTCCTCATATTTTCGTCTGTGTCCATATTTTTTCTACCAAATGTTTCATTAAGTACAATACCCGGTGGTAATCAGATGGGTGCAAAGTCTGGATTATAAAGAGAAATCACGTCCCCCAACGAAATCGATCCAAGAGAGCAATGTTAGGCCGGGCGTTGTCATGCATAAGACAAACCCTGACTTTTGATCTCCTGAAAATTCTGTACACCACTTTCTTATATTTTTTGCAGACATACAATCCATGACATTTGTCTCGTAAAGTTTCCTGTGTGTGGATATCGGAGTTTCACCTTGTGAATGCAAAAGACAAATAACAGCGCGGAGTTCGTATTGAGCATACACGGATACACGGGAAAAGAGGTGGTCGACGTAAATGCGTGTTAGGCGCAAACTAAAAATCTGATTGAGTTGAATCAAATTTCGTTTGAAAGGGAAAACGTTTCGCTGTTATACGCCAGTGTTATTGAAAAAAAAATATATTTATTTTCGGCGCTAGGAGACCTTATTTTGGGACATGCCACGTACACATTGTTTCGACACAGAGCTTGCACGGTTATGCAACGTGTGTTGTTGGTCTGCAGGTGTTGTCGCCGCTGATGAAACGGAACGGGCTTTGTCACTATGCGGCCCGGCTGCGGAAGTGCTTCCAGACGGCCGCGCGCTACGTGGACGCCCAGCTGCCCGAGCGGTTCGTGGACGACGCGATCGGCAACTGGCCGGCGTCCGTGTCCGACGTGCCGTCGCTGTGCCGGACGCTGGCCGCGTTGTACTTTGACACGTGCGGTCTGAAGTCGCGGCCACTTGTCCGTGGCCGGCTGGTCGGTCACGTGGCCGAGAAACTACGGCAGCTGGCCGCTGGCTCGTCGGCCGCCGTGTGCCTGGCGTACGCCGAGATCTGCGGCCGCCTGATGGATGAAGAGGTGGCCGGCTGCGATCATGTCGCAGACATGGAGCGCGTGGCCGAAGGGCTGACCGCCGTCCACACGAAGCACCGGGACTACGGTTGCGTCGAGCGCGCCGACCGGCTGCTCAGGCGACTGATCGACGGCGGGAGCGAAGGGCGTCGTCCGATGGTCGGCGACGCATGTCGGTTGACCGTCATCGAAGTGCTGGCCAGCGACCGGTTACGCACGATGGACGAACGCCTGATCGATAACGAGTTTTGAGTCTTGTCCCGCGAGATTGACGTGGATTTTCCACCTTTCGGTTGACCGCGATCGCGGTGTACGCTCGTGTATAATTACCACGTGTACGTCGCTGCAGTGGTTCAAAATAAAATTTAAAACCACATACGAACTGTACGCAAAATTTGCAAAAGGAGGTATTTTAAGAAACAACAAGGGGGAAGAGTTTGGCGTTGAATCGTCACGTGTAATGCTCGTACGGAGGAATAGAAAAGATAATGAGTGGGATCGATATTCGACTACAATGTGCTTGAAGTTGCAGATATCGTACGGGCGAATTCACGAATGAGATACAAATATAGGTACTTGTTGAACGTTATTAGATTAATGGAATCTGAACAGGTCCGTGCGCAGAAATCGTTCAAGGGAGAGGATTAAAATTGTACATGTTATGTTAGGTAAAAAGTCAATAAAAAAAAATAATAATAAATAATACACGTTGAAAATCTAGATATTTTCAACGTGTATTATTTATTTTTTTCAAGAATATCAGGATCAAAAATGAATAAATGTCAACAAATATCTGAACAGCTTGAACAGTTGACTTGTTAGTGAAAATACGTTCTGGCTGCATTTACACCGATAGTGGACAGTATGCGGAAAATGTCCGAAAATTAAATAGAAAAAAAAAGAGTAAAATCCCGAAAATTGGCACTATTAAAAGAAAAATATATAACTAAATAAGCATTTTCAAATTAGTTTAATTTTCATAGAATGAGGACTATGTATATTATTAGTAAAAATGTATGATAATGGTTAGAACCTCTTCCTCCTCCCTTGCGCACGGTCCTGCATCTGAGTGATGGTTGTGGCCAATTCTAAGGCGAAGGAGACTGTACTCTATAAGGGTGGTTTGAAGTAAATATATAAAGTAGTATGAAACTGAAATCGGGGGACGATGAACGATGAAACGGATATGTGCTAGAAGAAATAAAGGGGAGAAGGAAAACCGAGTTTGCGAGCGTAAGTAAAAATTTTACCGTGTCCGAAAAATATCAATGATAGAAGTGATGATAATGTGGGTATTGTGACCCATGATGACTACAGTAGATTTAGTAATAAAATCCACTGCCAAAATTTCGGTAATGTCTGCACGAACGTTTTGAACTGTACAATTTTTTACTGGTTTTGAAATCAATGTGTCACATGTATTTAAATATACCTAAATAACGTAAGCGTTTGAAGGAATTCGAGTAGCGAGAACGATTTCAACGAAAATCATATATTGTGCTCGCGTAAATATATACATTCGTATACATATACAGATATAGTATTATAAATGAAGAAATTGAAAGGCTTTCGTATTAGACGGCTAGTGTTTGTTGTAAATTAGGGTTCTAAAATCCGGAACAATATAATGGCAGTCAGCGGGGGTTAAGTGTAATATGCTCTTTTAATTGGACAGATGGTTTGCATTTGTTCAGCGCTACAACGGATATCCAGTTTTATGTATTTCTCTTTAATAAGCCCTTTCTCTGAGTCTGTATGCGTATATATGCGATATACACTTCACATACCTCCGTCAGCAACCTCTGACAGAATTGTGAGTTATTTGCTTTAAAGCATAATATACTTAAGCATTCAAATTTTTGTATACTTCATCTACGGAAAATCACGGTATTGGAAATTTATAGTTGACATAATACATAGTGCGTATTAGAATAGATAAGACATTAGTTTATTAAAATGTAACTTAATTATTAAATATTTATTACACACACGATATATATATATATATATAAATATTTGATGTTACATTCATTCATTATCTTAGTTATTTATTTCTTAATCGGTAGACATATTTCAGATTATAACTGTCAGTGGAAAAATAGTGCTATTGTACAATAATGTAGTGATATTCAATTCGTTTTAAATAATAATTCTTTCTAAAAATAATTTATCCAGGTTTTCATTATTTTAATAGGGATGGAAATTTTTTACGATCCTAGTTAAAAAGGAACTATATCTTTACTTGTAAGTTAAAAACGTGTACTGGAGTTATACCAAAAGTAACACAAGATTTAAAAAAAATGTTTTCTTCAAATTAGTTTATGTTGCTTTTATTTACAAAATTTCTAGTATTATATTTTTAATTTTGACTGACAACATTCATTTTCGGAATTTTGGCTCTAAACAATATGTATATTATCCATAGATACTAGATTTTTTACTAACATTTATCACCTATATTTCAATATTAGTTGTTAGTTCAGATAAACAATTTTTTTAAAGAGTGACGTACGCATATAGTACCTACTTCAACAGTTCAAAGTGTATTCATATAAAGTTTTCAAGCTGAATGTTTATTTCAACTACCTACTACAAATATATTGAATTATTCATTAAAACATAAATTATCATAATTTTATTTCTTGAAGAAATTCATAAGTTGTTTTAAAGAAGGTAAAACATTATGATTAATTATAAGTTAATTTTTAAATTTTGGTTTTTATTATTTATTTCCAAAATAAATATATTATAAAATAATTATTAACAGCATATAAACTAGATTTCGGTACAACATTTTCAACAAATCAGTATATTTTAGAATTAAGAAAATATAACATTTTATAAATCATGCAAATATCACTTGCTAAATTTATTCGAAGAAATTTAAATACAATGCAATTTTTATAGATATTAGATGTATAAATGGATAGTGGCGTTTGCTTAGTTGTAGCTTACATTAGTTTAGAGAATAATATTTAAAAAAAAAAAAAATTGAAGTTATCTAGCTAATCATACGGGAGGTATACATTGAATTTGTTATTTTACAGATTAATAACAAGTAGCTTTAGGATATTAATAGTTTACATTTTATTTTTATTGCTTTTATCCATAATATACAATTGTATGACAATTAATAGGTTGAGAATACGTATATTCACATTAATATAATCTAATATTATTTAGATGCGGGAACCAGAGTTGTGGACCATAGTTTATGTATTTAGAAAATTGTAACATACATTCATTTATGCACTAAAAATAGTGAAATATACATTAAAAAAAAAACAATAATGATTTCAAAATTATATTCATACTACTGTTGATTTATGTTTATAATGTGATATAAACAACGATACTCGTAAAAAAACTTTTTCTCTTCCTACGAATTATACGGATCTGCCATAGGCCGCTGCTACAAATTAATCTTCCTTTGTTGGGTCGGTACGAAATCTCAATTTGTGCCTTATGCATATCCTGAATTTTACATTATTATTATTAAGGATGGGCTGATACTAGAACCGATACTAAATAACAGCCGATATTGGTGGTATTGGTTTTTTTTCAAAACCGATACTTTCAAAAAAAAAAAAATCTATAGATTATTGGTAAAACTGTCAGTTGTTTTTAAAATAATATTTTAACAGCAATATTATTTAAAAATCGAAATTGTAATATAATTGATAACAATTACTCTATGGTAATTATTAACCAATTTGTGATATAGTGAATTAGTAATCTAATTAATTACTATTTATTTTTTTAGTCACATTACTAGTTGGTAGATGTTCTAACTTTTCTAGGTAACATTTGAGCTATCGGTTTTATTATATATCGATTAGTGGTATCGGTTTTATGGTGATATCTGCTATATTTTATTTTGCAAAAAATGCTGTTTTAATATTCTAAAATACTATCAGGTATCGGTTTTATATCGGCAGCATACATCGGAGTATCGGATATCGGTAATAAGTGGTATCGGCCCATCCCTAATTATTATTTAACATAATTTCCAGTAAGCGGCTGCTGTTTATTATTGTGAATAGTGAAACCAAACGTGAAGAAATCCGCATATGCTTGTTGAACAATAAAATAATTTAAATTATTTTTATTTCTAATTAAATGTCAACATTCCATAAATATTTATTAAAACTCGTCACCCAACTACGTCATTCCTCGGTTGTCCTTTTAACGTAAACGTGTGTCCCCTCGTAACTATAATTGTACAGGGGATTGGACCCGGACTGCAAGAGTTCTGTATAATGTTCGTTCAAACGAATCCTCACGTTCCAAAGGGATTATTCGAAGTACGCGATTTCTGTACGCCTGGCTCTCGGGTTTTTCATTACATCACTGTGACGGCGAGGACAGCGGACGGATTATAATATTTTGGAAGACTAAAAGACTACGTATACATAGCGCTCCATCATTTCTATCAAAAATTAACCAGCCTTGGACGGAACTTTTTTTTTTTTTTAGCTCGCAATTGATACTACTACTTTTTATTTTATAAAATGTAACGCACCATTTTCAAAGCTATTATTAAATTGCAGCATGCTACTTATTCTCTACATTTTTAATTATATGTTTCAGATGGCTGTGTTAAAAAAAAAAAAAAACAAACGTTTAGATATCTCATGACAGTAAATTATTTCGTTGATACGCGTGTTATATACGAGTGCGAAATTAATAATAAAAGTTCATAAGCGGTAAAAATTATTGGATACATGCTAAACTCATGTTAACCGCTAAACTCTCATACATAACGATGTATTACTTAGTATTAAAATAAGCACAACAGTGGGACATTACTCGGAAAATATTTGCGAGTCCTGGCGTAATGTTCCAACGTAAGTTGTTATCAACGCAATTTAACTTTCGATCACTGTTAATGAGGTGGGCATTTAAAACTAGAATAAAATATAAATAAAATGTAGGTACATGTTTAAACTTTGATATTTCTATTCAATCCATATATTATGCGTACATTTATTCTATTTCATTACATATAGATGTAATATATCATTATATCACTAATATGAATACATATTTTAAATTTAATCAAACGTTTGGAAAAAGAATAAATGTATTTCTTTTCTTTTTGGGGTCTTTCGCGTTGTCCACTTATTTGGTCAATGGATTCAAACGATCCGGTATTCTTAGGGTTGCCATACGTCCCGGTTTGTCCGGGACAGTACCAATTTTTAGTATGGCGTCCCGGTGTCCCAATGATTTTTTTCGGGATAGCCAATTGTCCCAGAATGATTCTTTAATAATTTATGTTTGTATTTTATTAAACTCTAGTTCAATCAACCATAATATTATTGTCATGATAAAATAAGATGTTGAAAATCTGTTTTTAATTATTTTCCTAACTAAATGATTACTTTTTTTTTTGTCGAATACGTTCTTCGTATTTTCGTTTCCACATGATAGTTGTAGTTATTGCTAAAGGAATCGACCATTATTTAATATTTTGTAAGTTGTAATGAGCTAATCACAATAGTATAGTACTGTAACGTAGAGTAGTCATACTATAAACAATGTTACTTTCAGACTTTCTATTCTGGAAGGAGACGTCGCAGTAGTAAATTATTAATATATAAATATATTTTTGTAATAATTGTATCTGTATAGTTAAAAGATCAATAAAAAGTTATGTCAACGAGAAAAATTGTCCTGGTTTTCGTCAAATAAAATATGGTAACCCTAGGTATTTTGGTCTCAAAGCGAGTCCAACAAGCTGTAATATGTATAACCATGCATTTAATGTACTGTAGCCGTCACTAACAATACATGTAGTAAATTTTAGTTGTATATTAGTTATAAATATATTACATTTTAATTGTGATACTTATAATAGCATTTAATCAAATTAATATTAGTCAATTATGTACATTAGGAGCAAACCATAATCGCATTAAAGTCACTATCGTATTACACATATTTCATATATTTCATACATATGTATTTATATCATATTTCAAATCTTATCATATGATATTATTATAATATTTTTCGAATATAGAATAGTAACTTATTATTACTCATTAGATATATGTCTTTTGATAACATATCCGATAATTGTAATGAATCATAATATATTATCAATTTATTACTTTTAATAAAGAATTTGTTAAGGGGGAAATACAAGAAAGAAATGAATATAAGTAATCCCTGGTGTACTGAGTACGTAAAGAGCGCACTCCTTCTCTTCGTACCACCGAGAGAAGACGCAGGCCTATCTTCATGTGTGTTCTCTTTTTGACATACGAGTACCATTATATAAAATAAAAACTGTTGATTTTTATTTCTTAAATTAAACTATTATTTTCTGATAAATCAAAGAACAAAACCGACGAAGAGATTCTACCAATACAGACGTCAATAAGGTTAGAACATAAATCATAATCAATATTCACCGTTTACTCAACACTTTTAAAGGAAAAGGTGATTAAATATCAAGCCTAATCTAGTCGGTTCACTTCTGTTAAATGCAGTCATTATTTTATTACAATATGTATACATTTATTTAATTGTATGACCTAACGGTGTAGTATGTATTTGTACGACTAACGCGAACATTTTTTTTTTTAATTTAATCGAATGTTTGAAAAAAAAATATATGTATTCATTTTTTTTTTGAATGATCTTTCGCGCGGTCCACTCATTTGGTCAATGGATTCATATGATCCAGTATTCTGATCCCAATGCGAGTCCAACAAGCGGTGACTTTCCTGTACTTCGGTTCATGACCGCGGTCAACCGTCCCCTCCCCTCAATATACACAGTACACGCATGCTTCACGCGAACTATCGTTATGTGCGTTATAAAACACATCCAATGGTGGCTACCCTGTACAACGGGATTTTTGAATCCCTACCGCTTTCTACACAGGAATCGGACCCGTACCGAAGCTTCGGCGTTTTGTCCACGTTCCGTTCAGTACGGTGCGCGTGTGCGTCCGGTTTCGAAAAGCGTTCGTGTGTGTTACTTTCCGCTTATACAGTTTGTTCCGTTAATTTTTATTCTACTCATAATTATTATTGTTACTATACCATTACATGACGACCCTGTAAAAACCCATCGAAAGCATTTATGCCGTCGTGCGCTTCATTCGAATTTTTTTTGTGTGTTTTAACACGTTTTTAAACAGAACGTTTTTTTTTTTTTTTTGGTTTTCGCGTTCGCTGTACCATCATTTTCGTATTATGTTTTGCAACGGTTTTTTTTTTGTCGATTGTTCCATACTAAATTTGTTTACAAAATCATGATTCTGAACAAGTAGTAAATAATATTAGCTGTAAGTATTTACATATAGAGCAGTGAATTATAATATGGTAAACATGTAAAATTGAACACGAATTTGTTTAAGACTGGTTTAAACGCGTATATATTATTATTATTTGTTTCGTTTACAGTTGTATAGCACTTTTGAATGAGTCTCCACGTGAAACATACATTTATGTTACGACTTATAGGTATCACTTGTTCATTACACCTATGATTTATTGTTATTTTTTTTTTTACAAAATAAAATGTATATCATTTAAAAACAGCTTAAAGAAATAAGCTACGCTTAATTTCAATATGCATTCAATTTCATTGTGTCTTCCGAATATTTCGTTTCAAAAATATTATAGAATTATTGTATAATAGAAATGTTAGTCCGTACATATTAATATTTAACATGTATATATTTATATATACATAGAACTCGAATTATTGATTTATAAAACTAGAAACTTGTTTATGTAACGTTTGAGAAATTACTAAAGGTAAAACGTATTTGACCGTATATTTACAAACTATAAATAATTATGCATCGTTAGTATCATTACACGCGTTTCGCAAATAAATTATTGTCTAGCAAAGTGATATTCCAATAATGGATAAGGATTTAAATAAAATGCCAATTATGTTGTAGACACACATACAATATTTATACATACAATTAATTAGTTTTTCTTGTTCATAGCCAACATAAATCAACATTACCCGATTATTTTTGTAATAAAAATATCGTCTATTTTAAAAATTATATATATATAATATTTTTTAATTTAAAATAGAATTTACAATTGTATAGTCTATGCAGTCTATTACATTAGTTATTTATAGTTGTTATCTATTATTAATATTAAAATATGTTTTCATCATTTATGGCTGAGATTTAATAAAATAAAAGATTAGAATTTTTATTTTGTTTTTCACTATTTAATTTCATAATGTAATTCACTTGGTATTTTGTATCTTATATTATATCAAAGGCGAGAAACACATTAAAAGATCAAAAGAATCATATATGAATACATAACAATCATTCTCTTTGCATCTCATTTTATCGGAAAACCTTTCATAGAAAAATAAATATGTTTACGACACTCCAGTAGTTTATTTTATACAATGTCTAAGTGCAATCGAAATAAAATTACGAATGTCTTTCTTTATTTTATTAAATATTTATTAGAAATTATTTGTATGTTATTGGAGTTGAATTGAATTTATTGGTTCAGATGAATTAAGAACAAAAAAATAATATGCATTTTTTTTAATTTTTTTTTATTAAATCTGTAAAATATGTCGCATGTTAATTTTCAAATTCACTTATTTTATTTATGAGTTTCTATTTCGATATGTTACAAGTAGTTAGCAGCGTGCGTTTTTTCATATTTTTTGTAAGAATTGTATACAGTTTTTTATATGAAATTCATAATGATTATTCTTTGTTTAAATGCAACTTAAGAAGAGCACTAGAGACTTATGTATAAAAATAAAAATAAAAGATTACCATATTAATATAATGTATAACACAGTAAATGTTTATAATTAATAAAAATATATGATTAATACAATTTTGTACATACAATATTAGTAGTTAATTAGCGAATTTTTAACTAAAATATTATATTTTTAATTATATATGGATTTTTATTAGTATTTATATTCAGTTTTTATCATACTAATGATTATTTATGATCTTGAAAATCGGTAGAATGTTAAAATAGGAATTACAAATTCCCAATATAATGAGGAAGTGCATGTTTATGTAATAAAATCTGGTGATTCTTTCTATTCGTTTTTAAATCAATCGTACGTGATGCCTGTCGAAATAAATGTAAACAAATTGCTGGCATACCTAAAATGTCATAATATACAAACATTTTTAAAAATAATATACCGGGTAATGTACGATAATATGTACTGCTATAAACTTGTGAGTTAATATAACAGCTGAGGCAGAATTGAGTCCTCGTAAAACAGTTTACTACGTCTGCATATCTATGTCTCTCTCTCTCTCTACCCACACACACACACACACACACGCACACACAAATATATATATATATATATATATATATATAGATTGATCCAGTGGATTTTGTATTTGTTCTATGCTATTATTAGTTATCAGCTATTCGATAAATAAATGTATTTATTAAATTGTAATTTATTTAAAAATACATCAAAATATTTAAAATCATTTAAAACTGTATACTTTATGTTCAAAATAGGAAAGAAAAAGATGAACAGAACTCTTTTCTTTAACACAAAACATTGAACTTATTTAGTTCATATAAGTATAAATATATTATAACATTATACTCGTGCGATTTCGTAAATCTGTAAATTATACCAACCTAAGTCTTAATGCCTAGTTTTCAAACAGTTGTGTAATTTATTATAGAACTTTATGTTTATATACTTACGTTTTGATATTATCTTGTCAGGTAAGACTGATATGAGGTTTGTTTTTGCTTCATAACACCTACTCTTATATTATATTTTGCGTTGATATTAAATGAATCGTTAAATATTTTTTCCTAGCTTCTGATTTATATATATACTTTATTTTCAAAGTTAGCCATATAAGTAGGTATACATTTTACTAAAAAATAACAACAATATATCAAAAGGAATATATTGTACCTACTTTGGATAATGTATAATTTTAAGTAGAATTTTTAATAATTATTTTCTTATGAAACTGTGAGAGAATAACAATAATTTTGAATTTTTCAAATGCACAGTGTAATCCTCAAAGTAAATATTATTCGCTTTCGTCCAACTACAACGTCATATAAAAGGGATTGAAACACGGAAATATAAAAGAATTTTTCAAAAATATATACGTCTATACAACCAATAACTTTTTCTGCTTCATGAAAAGTATAACACAAACATGTGTATTCGCATATAAACGGTAGCAAACACTTTCTGGTTATAAATAATCCTTGGAAAATCTATAAGAAAATATTCATCCGTAAGAAAATAATACATACGTACAATGATGTCGTAGTATACATGTAAACAATATGTATATGTACGTAGTATATATAGAGATATAACGAAAATATAATTATTTAATTATGTGTACAATAACATTACATTTCGAAAAAAAATTGTATGTATTTTAAATTTGTTTATGTGCATTACATAAGTTCAGGATGCAGGTCAACCGATGTATGTTAATAATTATATTTTATTAGGATTAAATAATTGATTATTGAGTTGAATATTTAAGGTGGGGGTTGTTGGGAGGAGTTCAACACCCATTATCAATATACTAGATAGTAAAAAAATATATAATAATAAAAATAATAATCGTATATCGAATCCCCTCCCTCCAACAAATAATTTTTACCCCGTTTACACTCGCAACTGGATCACTTACAAATCGAGGATATGCTATTCGTGAAAACATGAATATTTTATATATATTTCGTGTACTAATGCGCAATACTAATAGTAAGAATTCATTGTATTTTCCATAAAATATTTAGCATAACCTTAACATAATTTGGTTTGATACTGAATAAAAATTCAAAAAAATATTGTCATATATTATTGTAGTCTTTCTTTCATAATAGTTTCGTATTTGTAGGTAATCATCGAAAGTCTAGGAGTTGTAAGTAGGTATTACTTAAGTTGGAAAAATGCAAGAAAGATGAAATTCAGCGATTTTTATCCATCCATTATTTTCATTTATATTTTATGAGGGTATATTAAAATATAAAATTATGAATGACAAAAATACGGTAATCGATAAATGATCATGCAGTGCTTCTTAGCATAATTTCGTTTCGAGCTGCTCTGCATTATCTGTAAGTGGGCCTCATACAAAAATGACCAATATATATATATATATATAATTTTTGTAGGCTAATATGTTAATGATATCGCGGTAATAACAATCGATAAGCACATAATGATACGCAATACATTGCGGATAAGGAAAAAAAATGACATCAATTTCTTTCACCCATAGTCGTGTGCTGCACTTGTGACCGCGCGCGAAAGTGCAAGAGGTTATTTTCGCATTCGGCATACAATAGCCGTGGAAATATATGCACGTACGGTGCACCCATTGAGACCTGCATCGAGTCCCTGGGGGAAGGTCGAGAAGGAGGTAGCCCCTGCAGCTGTTTGTTTTTACCGACACCCCGCGGTTGTCGTTGGGCACTTGTAATAAATACGCACAGACACATACATAAAAACACACACGCACACCCACACTATTACTACTACTACTAATATACACACACGCATGCCCGACAAGTAGTGTTATAATTGGAACCAGCGGAAAAGCGAAAGCGTGTATAGATGCACGAGGAGTACAATGGATCACGTTTCCACGTCATTGTGTTGCTGGTCGGTCGAGGGGCGAAATTGCGCGGCTTAAGTTTTTCGTGTACCTATTGTATTTCTCAGGGAAACGCGCATGTTATTATCATATGATACACAAACACGTTCAGAAGCGAGGGGACCTGTGATAGCTCGAAATTATCGATTGTTCGAAATCCTCGATGGTGCAACATTCCTAAGGATACGATAATGAAAATTGTAATCATTTATCATGTGTATACAATACATTGCACATTTGCTTTACTAAATCGACCCCTTAAGGACGTCCCACTGCACCGGCGATTATAAACTGCGCCTAGTACATTGATAAATACAAAATCGTACGTGTAAACTGCAACTGAGTTTTTATCAAGTGGAAAAATGTAAACAACAAAATTACAAAATATCTTTAACTACTACTTAATTCGTTTTAGCCATATAATAAAAAAAAAAAAAAAAATTATAATTTTATAAAGCTAAAACAAGGACAAGTTATAACATATTGTTGATACACATTAATCAATTGATGTTTCACCATTAATATTCTTATTGGCTAATTCAATTTGTATGTTTTATAATTTTAATTTTTTTTTTGTTTTAGAATTTAGATATTTATAGTTATTTATAGATATTTAAGTTCATTTATAGTATTTTATTTAAGTTATGTTTCTATTTAAATTTATTTTAACTTTTCTCCAAATATAAGAGTATTTGAATGAGTTGTATGAAAGCTAGAATAAAAATGGGAATGGAATGACTCGCATTTATTGGTGATTAAAGTTGGCTTTGCTGCTGATTCATTATTCGTGCGACGACAAAAATTGTTCGGCCATCGTGATACTACTGATTATTTAATCAATTGAATTTACGATGGATACTTGTAAACCTATGTTGCATAACTTGTTTACTATTAAAAGTCGCATGAAATTATTGCAATACCGTGTTAATAATATTATAAATTCAGTTCGGCCGTAGCGCTCAACATGAACGCATGTACCTCGCACTGTGTTTGTTCCGTTATCTCTGTTTTATGCTCGTTAATTGATTTTATTAAATTGCCAACAATCGGTAGTTATCATAGACCTAAAAATGAACCAGACGGTTCGTTTGGCCAAGATCGGCGATAAGTACGTCTTTGTGAAAGATCCAGATCCGAACATGAGTCTCGGTTCGCCACATAATCCTACTAACTCAAAACATTCAAAGCACAATCTGTCAAATTCGTCTTTATCACCTACTCTTGGCGATAAAAAATCAAAAATTTTCATCACACCAAACAGATACGCCGTTCTCGCCTCCGACGAAATTGAAACTACTACACCATCCATTACATCCATATCTAGTCATGGCAACGCTCACATTCTCGATCAGGGCGAAGATTCTCCAGCACCGCCAATTTATATCAAAGATATCTCAAATTACTCAGCCTTCAAAAATCTCTTATCGAATCTTATCGGTCCGAATGGATTCACTTGCAAATCGTCAACATTATATCTTATTGTTCAGCCCTCGAGTTTGTCAAATTTCAACATAATTGTGAAACATCTAAATGACACCGACGCCAAATTCCACACCTTCAAACCCCGTCAATTTCGCTCAGTCAAATTTGTTATCAGAAACTTACACTTCTCTACCACTGAAAAAAATATTGTTTCTGCTCTATCAGAATTGGGACACTCTGTCATACATGTTCAAAACATATCAGATGAAAACAAACGCCCCTTACCTCTATTTTTTATAGAAGTTTCCCAAGATGCAAACAATGTGGATATCACAAAAATTTCGTCTTTACTTAACACTAAAGTCATTATAGAAAAACCGCACAAAAAGAACCGCGGTCCTCCGCAGTGCCATAAATGCCAATCATATGGCCACACGCAAAATGATTGTCACCACGTCGCGCGCTGCGTTAAATGCGGAGCAAATCATCACACCAAGGAATGTTCCAAAGATCGTGCCAGATCCAAATGTGCCCTGGGCTCCGGGGACCACACCGCCAACTTCAGGGGCTGCCCTGCTTTCATAAGCGCTCAAAAAAACTCAAGACTTCTCAAGGCTTCTCCAACCAAAGTTCCGGCGCTAAGCCCTCATTCCAGACCAAAATCATACGCGGAAGCCTCCCGGACCACAGATAATTTTCCCGTTCTATTATCCAATTTTATAACCAACCTCAACTCTCTAATCAGTCCTCTAATTACTCTCTTCTCTTCAGTCCTACACACATTAATCCCCAAAACTTCTATTTCTGTATAAATTTTTCCTTATATAAATAACATAATAGTAATGTATTTTATTTTATGTCTAAACAGTATATATTTTAACTAACTAACTGCTATCTTATCTCTTGTATTGGCTACGGCATACGCTACGTCGAAACCCTACAAGACTCTTAATCGGTGTAACTATATATAATGTACAATGTTTAATCTATAATATTATGTATGACGTATAATTGTTGAGCTGTAATAGTATTTGACTAAAAGCTAATAAAAAAAAATAAAAATAAATATTATAAATTATAATTGGACTGCAGTTTACACATGCCCTACTGCATTACTCTGAGTCTTTCCAAATCTCTTAAGAAAATAAACGATGCTAATTTTAATTAACTTATATGGTTGTACCTTCATCATATCCAATTTGTTTTATATTTGTAATCATTAACAATAGATATACTATTACTGTTAAATATCAGCTGCTAAACTCTGTTCGTTCACCCAGGGATCTAGGATATATTCCTTTTTGGACTTACTCATGGTTTATTTTTAAATGGCATATACGGTATAATTTGTTATAACACTAATTACATATCCAATTACAGGTAGCTGGTTTCAACTTTTTCCGTGGTTATTCGATGCAAACAAACGATAACTGAAACTAAAATTACTTAAACGTTTGAACGTCGTCATATTGTGTATTAATACGTGTTTATCCAATTTCCCTAAGTAGATAAATGTTGTGAATAAATAGTGTTTAAATATTCAAGTATTTTAATTATTTGTGTATATCATTGGATTATTAGGGATTATTCTACGGAGATGATATTAAGTGATCGATCGTTTACCCGTCATTTATTCAAAACGCCAAATTACCAAATAGATTGAAAAAGGGGTTGAAAGATATGTATTCTCTTTTGGGGTAGAGCTGTAGGCGGCAATAATAATGTAATACGGACATTCACTGGTTACGTGTATTGCATACAGACAAGTTTTCCTTTTTTTACACCACACAAAAAGGTCCAGACATTTAGCTAATCCATGCATAGTGTACAATAGTTATGATTAATTGTATAGTTATTTAACGTTTTCGGAAATTTTTTTTTACTTTGTAAACAAGTATATTAAATTCACATGATATGCGCTTAGAAGATTTCAAAAATTAGAAATGTAGTTTAGTTAACTTAACGCAATATGATTGTCGCATTTTATATAGTATATGTTGTAAAGTTGTAATAAATATCAGAATAATTCGATTGTATTTAAATTTAATTTTTCTCTTATACTAAATAATAGAAAGTTGAATAAGTTAATTCGTTATTACTTATGATATGGGTACTTATTAAAAATAAATTATCTAGTTTTAAATAATAGGTAAAACGATTATGAATGTTTTATACTCTGATTGTTTAATAATAAGTATATTTATTGATTATTTTTTAAATTATTATCTGAAATAGTGAAATAATCCATACATTATCATTCAGAAACTCGTTTGCTTACAATCGAAAATAAAGCTTACAATAAAAATAAATAAATTTTCATAAGACTGCAATTTACGTTTTTTCTTCTACGCGTGACCACACGTTTGTTGAGTAATAGAAACAAAATGGTAGGCTTGTCATAATTAATTTCTTCTCGGAGGATTTATTGTGACTTTGTCGGTACACCGGATAGATGTTTATGAGTTATGACTAACTGTTTTAACGCAGATGAAAGGATTTCATTTCCCCTCTCTTATAATATACTCTAAATAAAAATACTAGGAACGAATGGCTGTTAAGAAGTAAAGAAAAAAATTCCTATCGAGGATATTATTATAACTTACCGGCGTATGAATGACTCCAGACGGATTTCGTTCCACAATTAGCTTCGTTTTACTCGGCGAACATGTTAGCCGCTCTGAAATGTTGCCAAACGTATGAAGTCTAGTATAAATATTATTGAACTATTCGACGATCATTTTAGGTTGAAGTCGTGAGTTTGTAAATCCATTGGGTAACATTCTACCGAGTGACTTCTTATCCTCTCATTACACGATAAAATATAATACATTTTTTTTTTTTTTTACAGTGAAATATAATTATAATATATGTTCTATAAGTTATAAAACTTGCTTTTAATGTAATTAAGCAGTTGTTTTAATTATATACATGAATTTATTGTTTGTTGTGAAGTTAACCATATTTTATAGACAATATTTTTGTATAGAATAAAGTTAAACTGTCAAACAAATAAGGTGGTTCAAATGTGTTCTGCAAAAATGAATATGAAGTTAGTGTTATTGTTACATAGACGTCATAGTATCTATAGCATGTATACGATTGCGGATAATCTAAGAACAAAAAATTGTTAAAAATTATATGTAATGAGCAGGCTTTGAATTTAACTAATATGCTCTAAAAGTTTTCCATTCATACCATTGTTTAATGAAATAATCGTTCTTAAAAAATTAAAAATATGCGCATATATAAATTGGTTTAATTATAATTAAAATTAAAATAATAAATTTTTTTTATTTTTGACGTTATTTCATTTACTTATCGTTCAATTTAAAAAATGACATGCATACTATAACGTTTTGTGTCGTATTAAGTTAATTATTTTTCTTTGATAAGAACGATATATAATGGTAAATTATAATATTGTACTTTGTATTGTACTGCATTGCAATCATTTGATTGTAGATTATACATGCTCAAGTTATTAATGTTTAATGAATTTAAAATGTCATGATGAAATATTTTTTATTTCAGTTAAAAAATGTTGAAAAAAAAAATGGAAAACATGCAATGATAGAAATGATATAATACTTTGCACTTCAGTTTACATGAGACTGCTTTTTTTTTTTTAATCAATAACTTCTTGATATTTAAACTTTAGAATTTTAATAACCTCATGAGGTTAGATTATAAAACTATACTACAAGTACATGCATGTACTTGTAGTATAGTCTTATAATCTAAAATTTGATATTTTACATGATTGTATTATTACGAAATTTGAATTTAAAAAGGTAGATCTCTTTACTAATTAAGTAAATGTAAATTAAATAATTTATATATCATTTAATAGAAAATTATAAGAATTAATCTTAAATAATTCGTAAATAAATATGATTTAAATTGAACTCTAATACACTTGAAATATATAGGTCATATTATGTGATTTTTTTAATTTTTTTTTTTTTTTTGTTTTAACTTTATTCTTTATAGCTTATATTAAGTAGTATACTGTATATAATTCGAAATAATTCCATTCAAAACTCTAATAAAATATATATTTTATCAATATTATGAAATGTATCAAGTTTAATGACCGATTAATTTAAAATGTCTATGAATAAAAATTAATTAAAAAAATTAACTATAATTATTAATTTCAAGAGTAACAGATGTGGACCATATAATATCAGTTATTTTGAACGTTAATATTTTTCATATGAGGGAAATAAAAAACCTTGTAAACTTTTATTTAAAAAACGGAAATTATATCATTTAATATTCTAAAAAAAATGTACATCGGTAAGCTTATTGCATAGTATTTTCAGGATGTTTGTTTAAACTAAGTTGCTTCACAATCGTATCGAACCCTTTTTGCCGTTATCAAACGATGAGTAAGTCTATTAGCTTTCTGTCGCTAGCGGATCCGATGAATGCTGCGATTATTTTTAATCAACACAATACGATAAATTACACTGTCAAAAGCGGCGTAGGGTCAACGCATGCAAGGAACGGGGATAAAAACACCCTCTTTCGTCCAACTTAGCATGGGAAGCATGTATATAATATATTATAATCACGTAGTGTGTGTCACCCTCTCCAAAAATCACGTGCCCGATCGGCGAACAATCGCTTGGGAAGAAACCTATTATCCGGGGTTGACGCAACAAAGAATTGTTATTGCTATAACTGTACGAAAATATAATAGAAGTAATCATTTTTTCTCCAAACGAATATTGTGTATAAATATTATTTTAATGGAATTAAAAAAAATGGATTTCACAAGTAATTATGGTAATGATATAAATCTAAATGAGTCTGTAGTTTTGCGGGACAGTCATACACAGGGAATAAATGCATTACGTTTTAGGTAAACTATTATTCGAGAAGGGAATTTATCGTTTTCAATTTCAAAACCTTTAATTTTATTTCATTAAATTTTTTTAGGTACCCAAAAGCAATACCGCAGATATAATTTATTTAATAAATCGTAATGACAACAGTCAAATATCGAAAATATCAATGGAAACATAAAGTAACTCGTTGTCATTTAAAAACTTGTACATTATCATAATTTATGAGGTTAATGTTATAAAAGGAGAACCTTTATTTTCAAATGTCAAATTATTGAGCAAACATTATAAAGTATGTGATATCAGGAAGTATAGTTGATTGAAAAGGAACAAACTCATTGAATCGTGAAAGGGGAAATAAGTCTTCTCCATTGTTGTTTTGACAATCGCTGTAACTGACATATAGTTTTACCATTGTGGTGTCATTTACATGAGGCCTGATATAAGTCCACATAGGTTTCTTTATTATATTTGTACAAGTCCACAAATTGGTGTTGTAAGGGATACCAAAGATTAGCGCCATAGATCGATGACTACAAGATGTCAAAAATAATTTTTTTTTTTGTTTTTTGTTATCAGATGGCTACTGTAGAAATAACAGCTTATGGGAGGCCACCGAAGCATGGGGACATGGCTTCAATTTTGGATGGACGAAACAAACGTCTAAAAATTGGAAAAACAACGAAAAGAACAATACCAATACCGGTTCTTCCACCACGTATTCCAACACCAATGCCGACGCTACCTAAAGAAAGGTATGACAATGACGGTTTGAATATCTAATATAATAAAAAAACAGTATATAACTGATATATAGATTAGAAGCTTTTAAATGATCGTATAATTATTGTAGTATTATGTATCCATACTTAATATTTTATATGAATAATTTTGAGACATGCTGTTCAAAAAATGAATTTCCATTGAAACCTTAAAATAATTTTTTTTATCAGCTTTATGTACGAGTTTAATACTCATAAAATCAATACTGTCAGTTCTAGTTTGATATAAGAGTAAATATTGACTTGTAGTCTTGTTATCAGGTTTAATATTATATTTCGTAACCCAATATCAGTTTGAAGTACTTAGTCTCAGTTAATGTTTGGGCATCTCAAAATATTAGATGACCAGAAATGTATTAGAGGGTAGAAATATATTCAAACCTATTCGTTAAAAATTTATTATTAGATTATAATTATTACTTAGTTAAATTTTTTACTTGTCTGTGTTATATTTTTGCAGATAATTACTGTATTTTAATTTATTTCTCATTTATGGAATACGACTATGAGTTATATCATAGTTCTCTGTTGATATTTATATTTTTTTAACATATAAAAAAATAATTATTATTATATGAAACTAGCTGATCCCGTGCACTTCGTTGCTCGTTAAATATACCAACTCTATATGACTCAAACTTTGTTCAATTCGATATTTAATAAATAAATAAATAAAAATTTAATGAATGAATAAAAAAAAGCAAATTTAACCTTTTTTAAATTAGCCTATCTTCTTCCCATATATCTGCACACAAACATTCATTTATATATAATATAGCTAATCCTGTGCACTTCGTGGCCCGAAAAATTCACAAAAAAATTATGATTGTTCAACTCCTTTTTGGTGTAACCCACTGCAGTAAGTGCAACTCAGCCATGGGAGCCAAGTAATCATGAGGGCCAATTAACAAATAACTAAACACCAAATAATTATTATATTAATTTTATATATTACCAATGGCAACCACTAATAAATAAATATTATTCTCAAACCCCTATAGCAACCATACCCATAGCATACCAACCATTTATAAACAAAAATTTCTGTCGTAAATCTCAAAGTTCTTGTTTGAGCAACTCTCGGGGGTGGTCAATCCCCTTTTTAAATTAACCTTAAGCCTACTCTCAGACCTACCAAATATACACAGAAAATTTCATGAAAATCGGTCAAGTTGTTTCGGAGGAGTTCGATAACCAACACATTTTGCGATTAATTTTTATATTATAGATTATTTCTTAATAAAATAATACTAATTTCCCGGGATAATTATTTCTCTATATGTGGGTAATAAAACAGTTATTTTTTGATAATTTTATGTCATCATACATAATATTTATAAAAACAAATGTTGTATTCTTGCAGTACACCGAAATTAAAAATTGCCAAGTATGAAAAAACATATCAATCATCTTTAGCTGCTCACATGCTATTATTTACTTCGGATTCCGATAATGACAATGGAAAGCGTTATATACTTAAGGTAATTATACTTTTATATAAAAATAAATTTAATATCGGAACAACTTGTTCAACATATAAATTTACTCGACAATTATGTTTTAAAAATGTATATTGTATTAATTTTATCAACCGATGAGCCTAGTTGGGTTTCTAATGCGGTGATTATTCTAAAAATGATTGCCAAATTCAATAATTTGCTTCTAAACTATATATTAATACAATTTAAGTATCAAATTCGAACATTTTCAAAACAAACAAATGATGAATAATGATGTTTGATGTGATATTTGGTTTAAAATTAGGATATTTAGAGTTATGTTAATGGATTAAAAGTACATTTTTATGTTTTATAAGCAGTTATGCTAAAATGAGTTTATACTGTTATTAATTATAAAAATATGTAATATAATATTAAAAATTATTTTAACCAATTTTTTTTATCTCGACGAAATGATTCTTTTACATTTCTTTTAGATTGCATCTGTGTGTTATGGTTGTTTATTTAACTGTTGGATGGTGCTCGAGTAGATGTAAAAGAAGTATTTGCTTTATCATCCGGTAGATCGCAGTAGTAGTTTGTATGCTGTTCAATAACATCGTTATTAAAAGAAGTTCAGAGTAGGCATTTCTTTTTTTCTATTGATCTAACACGAATCTATGTTAGCTATAAAATTGAATAAATAGAATAGAATAAATAGAATAAAATCATCAACATTTTTTTTCCTATATAACTATTTTCTTTAAAAAAACCATTTTAAAGGTTAATTTTACTATTTAGTTGAAATTTTTTTATTAAAAAAAATAACATTTTTATAATATGTGTTCTATTTATACGTAATGCGTACTGAAATAGTTTAAAGGTGGTTAATTAATTTTTGTAATGCGTTTTGAATGAATGTCATGGCTCATTCGGTTATATCTCGTTATGTTTGATCTAATAGTTAAATAAAAGTTATTAGTTCTTCAAATATAATGTAGCATGCGGTCGAAGCCTAACATTTGAGTATAAATGATTGTCAATTTTTACCTTATATTGGACTATTGACGTATATTTAATCCATGAATGTAATGACATTTTATAAATAGTTAAATGTTGACTAATATCTTAAAAAAAATTATATTAAAATTTATAATTGGGTTCCAACCAAAAAACAAGACATACGTATCAGTGAATTTTAAAATATTCCTAAAATATTCTTTAGGTTATTAGTCATAATTAGGGCTCGGATTTTTATGTATTTATGCTACAAAAATATGTACATAAATATGTGCTAAAAAACTCAAAATATGTATTTTACTAATATATTTTATTTATTAATATTTAATATAATATATCCACATAAATTCCTAATGAAACAAATCTATATTTTAAATAGTAATATTATTAAAAAAAATGTATTAAAAATTATAATTTCAAATACAAAAACTAAAAAAAAAAATATTAATTATCTTGATTACAATTTATGATAACATGTATTTTTAAATTTTCAAATTCAAAGATCTTTGATTTCGTCGTAAAACTGCCTTATAATGCCTTATGATCTATATGGCAGTATTGCATTTTGACCATGTCAGAAAGAGTAAGTTCTACATCCAATGAAATTTAAGAAAAACGACCAGTGAGAATACTTTTGATGGCTTTCATTTGTGTAAAACCAGAATTGTTTTGTAGAATATTTTTTACTTTGGTATTTATAATTTCACCAATTTTTCCTTGTGTTTTTTCAAGTTTTTTTAGTGTTTTTTCTAAATATTTTAGATAAAGGAGGAAATACTAATAAGAAAATATATTTGAGAAATAAAATTGTGGATTAGTAATCGTATTCTAACAAATTTTCTAAATATGTAGGGAAAAATGGAACTATTGAGAAATATGTAAAAATATGTAAAATAATTTATATTTTAATTTTATTGAAAATCACTAGAAACGAGTTTATCACTTACCTAATTTAATTTGCCATGTCACAGTAAAAATATGTATTTACTTATAAATCCCAGCCCTAGTCATAATATTAAATTATTCATGAAATATAATCGTCCAAATATCATTATTGTTTTGAAAATTATAATAGTGTTATAAAAGTAAAATTATATGTAACAATTGTTATCGCATAAAATGTATTTCATACCTGTTTTAACATTATAAAAGGTAATAAGTGCTAGAATTTAAGAATAAATGTCATGTGTTTGTTGCGTAGTGAACATAATTTTTACAATCTTAGAGAAAATCACATATGTGCATTTTCTTACATTTATTAAATATTATTTTGTTAAAATGCAATCAGAAAACATTTGTTTATCTTGATACAAAGTACTCAATGTAATATTTTTCCCATTATATTATTTGATTTACTTTTTTTATTTTATTTTTTTTTAATATCATAAAAATGAAGGATCTATTTTCAAAGTTAGTTACATTTTTAAAATGCCTAATGTACCTGCATGAATGGTACTAAGGTAATTGCAAGTTGTTTTTGCAGTCCAAACAATTATACGAATGGAGCGTTTTTCCGGTACGTTGCGTGTTGTGGCGGTGTAATAACGGCACTATATGCATTCTTGATTATTAAAACGCCTAACGTTTTGGACACTCGTAAAAGTTTACGATGTCTGCACAAAGGATCCATAAAGGAAGGGCGATACGTTTTTAAGAGTAATTTAACCGTACACAGTTTCTATGAATATACTATCATTTTTCCAATGACGGCTTAGAGGGAATTTTTACCTTCCTCTGTGATCGAAACGAAAAGTGTAATGATACCATTGACGTTTACGGTAAATACGAGATATTTTAATGATAACGAGTCACTATAAGGGAGATGACTCAGCTATGATATTGAGGGGGTGTGACGGTATATCACCTAAACCCCTGTCATCGACGATAAAAACAGATCTCACAGCTTTTTCCCCTACATCACCCTCTAGTTAAAGCAGTTAAATAAATTATCTCCCAGATTTATATAATCGCGAGAGGGCGGCTCGGTTACATGCATTTAGTATATGTATTTTGGTGGCTATAGTCTTACATTACCCTTCAACAAAGTACAAAGACTGTATAAATATTTGGCACTTTGCTAAATCTTAGCTTAAGCCTAATTAGCATTAATCACATTTAAACTGATAACATATCAATTAAGTTCAAAAAATTAAATCAAGTTTAAAACCAAATACAATTTTTATCTAATTTTGCGGGAAATAACTATTTCTTTTTATATAAAAATCTAAATTTACCAATCATATTAAAATTCTAAAAATAAATAAATATATAATATATTGAGATATATTAGTGTAAAAATTGAAAAATAAATCATACTTCCCAATGAATAATACATTTTAAAATATATCCTGAAATTAATTAATTAAATTAAACTATAAATTAAATCTCTATGACCGAATAGTGAAAGTTTTGGAAAATTGTTTATTATAGGATGTTAGTGAATGAGGTAGTTTAAAAAAAAAATAAAAAAATATATTTTCGTTGATTTTATTCGTGAGTGTAAATACGGTTTTATTGTTCATTCGATTGAAATCTGATTTTAAACTTACTAGTTTCTTAGAAATTAATAATTTAAACAAAATAATTTTTACCAATTCTACAAATAATTAGTAAATCATATCGTTTAATTGTTATTTAAAGTATGTCCTTTGCAAAATACATATTTTGTTTTGTCTTCTAGACGATTGTCTTTAATATTCTTTGCATGATGTTGTAGTATCCCTAATACTGGTCTACTGGATAACTAGGCTGGTCAGTTGCATTAAGTTGTCTCGTAGAAATATCCTCGAAAACTATTTGCAGCCTTGAAATTTCTAAACCCTTGACGGCGATTTTCATTCTTTTTTTTTATTTTTATCTCAGTGAATACTTTTATACGTGGATAGAATTTCCAATGGCATTTTTCTCGTAATTGCTTTTTAACGATGTCATTAAATTTCCAGTACAGTATTCTAAGTAAACGTAAGTATTTATTTCAAAAGCAAGTTCATAAATAAATTGATTATAATTGTATGTATTCATATTTACTAATAGCAATGAATATCATAATAACTAATGTAGTAATAAAAGAATAATACAAAATATTTAGTAAAACCAGATTTTATAATGTAACCATTAAAATACTATTTTTAAGTTTCTAATTTGTCTACTTGCTTTTTCTTAACGACTCAATTACCTTTTATATAACATACATTTTTATATAATGATTAACTGTATTTTTTTTTACAACAATTGTTAAAATATTTCTATGTAATTAAGATAATTATATACCTATTCATTTATTTATTTAGTATCCAAAAGTATTTAAAAAAAAATGAAAAGGGTTTAAGGTACCCAAAATCATATATATTTATTTTCATTTCTGTTATACATTTTTTAAATACAATCTAAAAGGTAATTTATTGTTGTAAATTTAATTAATTAATTAAAATTATTAGGTACCTAATTTAATATAGTTTGAAAAATATTATTTTTAACATGATTAAATTTATTGTAATGGAAAAATTCTAATAATTTAGTTAATAGTTTAAATATATTAAATATAAGATGTTCAAATTGAAAACTTTTAATTTAGGACTTCACGTTAATACAGACAAATTCATGTATTTTTTCGATATTAGATTTTCAAAGGAATGCATTTTTTTTCGGCTAAATAAATTAAATTAATCATTGTGTAAATAAAATTGATCTATTTAATCAGTCATCTAAAAATATTCATTTTTTGAGTTCATAATATTTATACATTTTTAGTATATTTTATAATTATATCATAATTATTGAGAATGCAGTAGAACTATGTGATAATAAACATAATAAGCTAATTCATAAGATCACAATTCCTATAAAAATATGATTTATGAGCTTCTTTATAAAATAGGATTATATAAAAAAAAAGAATAAGATCTGCAAAAAATTTGAGAAAGTAGGTACATTAATAGGTAGTAATCTTTTTTTTCCCGTTTGAACTATCGCCAACGGAGGAATGGGTTGTCCCAGTGCTTCCCCAGATACGTAGTAATCTGGACGGATTAATTATTTCAGTGCAGTTTATATTTTTATTTTTATAACTTTAGCATTTCTCATAGTTCATAATAATAATAATAATAATAATAATAATAATAATAATAATAATAATAATAATAATAATAATAATAATAATAATAATAATAATAATAATAATAATAATAATAATAATAATAATAATAATAATAATAATAATAATAATAATAATAATAATAATAATAATTATAATTATTATTATTATAATAATAATAATAGTAATAATAGTAATCAAAATACACAATCTTTGCTTTTATACTTTTTGAATAGACTTCAGAATTGGACACACGTATTGATGTTTTTTTCTTACAATTGCCTCTAATAATAAAAAGTGCGAACCACGAGTAATAAAAAAAAATCTCAAAACCACAACGATCCGCTTTAATCAAAGTTTCTTCAAAGTCCCCACAATGGCAAAGCTAACCCCTCATCTGTAGCACTTGGGAGCATTTTTAGGGAGGGTTGTTTTTTTTTAATTCGTCCTTATACAATAATTTTCTTTTGGTATTAAAGTTTAGACCCTTTTTTATGTACGTACATGTTTTATTTTTTATTACAGGGTGTTGACTTCAATCAGACCCCGATTTAATTTTTGAATGTGTCCGCAGTCATTAATTCCAAAAATGTGGCAGAGTATAAAATATTAATTATTGTATTTTACGATCAGTACCAGATTGGATTTTGCTCATTGTGATTAAGTTTAAACTGTATTTTGCATCCATGACTCCATATTAGGGTGTTTGGAAATCTGAACTTAAAATTCGTTGATTAAAATAATTTTTAAATACATACGGTAAAATATTTATAAATTTACTGTAGTTAATTGAAACAGTAATGAATGTTTAATTTACACATGATTAAATATCTACTATACTTTGAATGCTACAAGTACACAATTAAAAGTTTTTATATAGAAAATTTATTGATATTATATAATACTCGTACTTTATATTTAATGTTTTTCAACCTACTTATATTTCATTCAATTTGTTAATGTTTTTCAATAGTTGCAATATATTTAACGATTACAAGTTTATATATATTATACATATATAGTTTCTCGATTACGAGTACAATTATTGTACATATGTAACCTGTAATTATATTTCTATTACATTTCTATAATTTCATAATTATGAATATAATGATATGACTTTAGTGATGATGTATTTATTTTATTTTACTATTCTTGACTTTATTAAATTTACTATCTATTTTGTGCGCTGCATTTTGTTACAATTTCGCCTGAATCTTAAATCGTCAATTCGGTACGCACTTACGAGTATATATAATTATTACCTTCTACTGTAAGAATATATTGCATAATAATGGTCTGATCCACCCCTTCTCAAATACTGTCAAATATATATATATATATATACAATTGTATCATGTGCATCATATATTGCTAATAAAATTACATACCAACCACTTTTTTTTCTCGTCGAAATTTGCGCTTACAGCCGCTGTAAATCGGGTTAGATGCATACGCTTGCTGAGAACTGCGTCGGAATCCCTTTGGGAGTTATCGAACAAGACTCACCACATATCCTATCGACCCCATGTACGCAATGTAGGCTATAATATATTATACATTGTACGACTATGACTGGAGTGGTATATAGTGGTGATGGTGGTCGGTGGTGTGTTGCTTCGGCCGTGTGTTTTGTGTTTACGCTCTCAGTCCACTGTCGTGGGGTTATATTTATATATTTATTGTCAATTGCCCTAAACGCATTTAAAAGTACACCGTGGACCCTAAGGTTTGTTTTGCTCGAGCCGCACAAATACGCAAAGGCGCGTCGTAACCCAAAACACAATATTTTTGTTGACACTGTCGTGTCAATGTGTTGTTTGCGCAATGCTCGCCGTCGTAGCAGCTGCAGGCGCCCAGAATGCGTTGATCCGATTAGACAAGTGCAAATTGTTGGAAGGGTGGTGAAGGTACACACACACACACACACACACACACACACACGCATACCTATAGGTATATATACACATATACACGTGGACACGTAACTACGTTACGTTTAACGCCCGTTCTTTTACTCCCTAGGCCGAGAAATTTATTGCGGCTCAAGAAACTTGACTCGAGCCCTGTACAGATCTGACAGGGGAAAAAATGTCTACAAATATCATCGTAATCATACTACCATGTATGCAGTTTCTATGCATTGCATATGTGTGTCTGTGTGCTGTAAAAATAAAAGTTGAGTTTTTTATTGCATAAAATGTTTTTATTAACATTATTAACATATTTGACCTATATTTTACTTAAGACATGTAACAACTTAAGTACCTTGAATGTAAGTAAGCTTTGTTTCAAAATTTATTAACTATTCATTATTTTACAATTACGATTTTGTGTACGAATTGTTCTACTATAGATATCTATACATATCTATACATAGTGTGATAACTTTTTTAGTATTTTTAACTAACAGTTATTAAAAAACATTAACAATTTTTTACAATGCTTAAAATAATTGTGACGTATTGACCTGCATGACTAATGTTATAAAGTTAGCTAATTATAGACATGAATATTAATCGATTTTTAACACAAATGTATAATTCTAACCCTAAGTTTATAAGACCATCAATGACGTAATTTGTAAGTTAATATAAAAATTAATAAAAGCTCATTGATAAAATACCCTTCAAAATATATAATTCATATGTATAGAATATATTATAACATCAATAAGATTGCTATACGTTCCATTTGGTGATTTGCTTAGGTGTATGTTGATGAATGATTACATATTATGTGGGTAGATTGATTGATTTTTAAAATCCCTTTCATTTTTTGAGCATTAAAATATCCGCTAAACAATTCCAAGGGGAAAAGCGCCCTCGTCTTTAAAATAATCAAATCGAAAAAAAGATTTACACTTGGTTAAAATAGTAAACGATTTTTTTGTCAAGCTCTACATTATATATATTACAATAATCTAATTTCAATTAATTTAAGTGTAGTTTAAGTGATTTGATACATATATGTAAATACATTTTCTATTGCTGAGAACTATTTCTGTGGACTGCGAGCAATTAGAAAATAAATCTAATAAAATTCGATGTTATAAAAAGTATTTATGGTTCTTCAAATAATGTGATATAATTTATTAGTGTTTAGAAATTATTATGTCATATCTCTGGCATTAACATGGTCGTTGACTGATATGACTTAGCTAGACATGTTATCCGACTTTTTAATTGTGACATGGTGTGAGTAATTTTCTTAATAATTCTAATAACCACATACAGTTCATTCAGAAATGATTTTATTGTCGCCAATATTTCAAACACATGTCATATATTATCTAATAAACACAGTATTCGTTTCATATATTTTATTTTAAGAGGAGAAAGGGGGTGATTTAAAAATGATGTGGTTACAATATAAAATATTGTTAAAGAAAAATGTAATAAATTCAAGAAATAAATTGTGTTATTATTTAATTACATTTATATAAAATGAGAAGCATAAGAAGTTTTTAGTTATCTTAAAAATCTTTAAAATCAAATCTAAAATGTCAAAAGTACTTTTTTTTTTAAATCTTAATCGTATTTATCAATTAAATTAATGATTTTGACGTTTATAATTTTGATTTGTAGTATTGACGTAAATCATGATCAATGGCTATTTTTTAATCACGTTATCGTAAAATATTACTCATATTTTTTCTAATGAGTGCATTTGATTCAAAAACATTTCGTTTTTAATTCTGAGAAGGAACCAGATATATATTGCTAATAATACGACTAACAATGATTTATGGTGCTATAGTATAAGTAAATGTAGTTATATACCGTATAATAGCATAAATTACAATTTTATGTTACATTAGTTTATAACAAATAAATATATGTTTTTCTTAAATAGTATTTTTTTCCATTTTTATACCGTGGTTATAAATATTTTTAAATTCAAACGATATGCTTGGTCAGTGGAGGTTATCTTTTATATTATTTTGAAGTTTATAGAACTTATGTTCTAATGTAATATCTAAGTACATTTATTCTTCTATTTAGAACAGCTAAGTTAATAGTTTTTATAATTATATAGAATTAATTTAAAACATTGTGTCTGGGGAATGTAAGTATAAATTAAAATATATATAACTAGTATGTTTTCAATTGCTTTGCTCACGGACTGGGGTGTATGAATATTTTATGATTTATGATGCCAATAACGTAAAAAATATAATACTTTAATTGCATGTTTATGTATATTATAACTATTTAAATTTTAAGTCTATGTAATAATTTAATAGACTTGAATAAAATTGCACACTAGAATGGGTTTGTTTCGCTACTGATTTCGAAGTATACGTTAATGATTATTTAATTTTTTTATCTTTTTGAAGGTAAATTAATTATTGTCTTATGATAATAGTTTGTCTTAATATATAGGTAAACTATTATCATAAGAAAATAATGAATAATAACAATATTTATTAATAATTAATCATTCGTCTTAATATATAGATGCACGTAAGACTCGCAGCTTGTAGTGAACAGTATTAAGAATAGTAAAGCCTTGTATGCATTCTGATTGCATGTTTATATTATAGAATTAAAAACTAAAATTTTTTTATAAAACGCTGTAAAATCTTAAAAAAAATAAAAAAAATAAATACGCACACCGATTGGTAAAATAATTCGATAACTTGTAGTTAGGTACCAATGCATCGATTTGTGATATCCGATGCGTTTTTTTAGATCACGCAACTTTTTTACTAGTATACATCTAGAAGCAGATTTGAGTAAATTAAATTTTTTAAAAACCTTTTCATTCTCCTCTTTACCAAACCGAATTTTGTCAAATACCGTACGGTAAAACTGTTAATCAAACTAGTTTTTTTTTTTCTTCATGTAACAGATTTTTATAAAAATTAAGTTCCACGATCATTTAAAAATTTTTGTTACAGTTTCAAAATAATTTATTGTTTCTCGAAATACAACTTAAAAATATGTCTTCTTTTATCGCTGCACGACGTCTCATTATTTGGGCAATTATTTTCGTTTCACTTAGATGATCCGAATAATTGTAGTGGTGTTTCGTTGAATCGCACTGCCTAAACACTTTGCACTAATGAGTTTTAACGCTATCATGATTTTACCTACGAAAAAAATAATACGATTGAAGTGTACACGTTGATGGTAACAGCACGCAATTTTACTGTTGCACGACAATTCATGGATCATATTATTTTTTCCCCCTTCCAAAGTATCGTTTACGCTGCGATGCCGGAACGCAACGGTTTTACCACTAACGTAATTAACGAATGCTGTTGGGGGCACGCAGCGTTCTAGCACGACAACGCGTGCCGCAGTACTGCCGTGACCGGTCGACAGCGGCCGAAATACGAAAAACCGTTTTCGGATGTCATTCGGATGAGCCCCGTACAACGGTGGTCCCACGCGCTCGGTGTACCCTGCGCGTTCTCGGAAGCGTCGCCACACGTATGACATATCCACTCGAGAACGCGTGTCCCCCGACACGCGGCGTGCATCAATTACAGCGCGCGAACGCACCGCAGTGACGCGTGCACGACGGGCATCGGGTGCACGCGCCACGCATCATCGCAGGATTATTCGAAACGATTCGTCCGATTCCGAGAACAACACGTTATGCGGTGTCGAATCACCGAAAAAAATGAGTAATATGTACGAAGTTAAACGAGTTTTACCCGTGAACGTACTGCGCCAGCACCGTTCAGCGGCGCGACCAAAGGTTTCGGGGCTCCGACGATGATGTTATTCTGGGGCCCTATGAACATCTAGGTATTCGTTGTTAATTTTGTTTTCCAACACGTACTCACTGCTCACTCGTCGTTACACGCACTACTCGGAACTGTCGCCGCGTTAGAATTACCCTCCGAGCTTAGGTCTACGATGACACCCTCTTCAAGTCTTCGGTCCCCGATGTTAGACATCACCGTCCACCCCGGTTGTTGCGCCACTCGCACCTTCGGTCGCACGAGAGTATTCGGTAGTAAAAACTCTCTCCGATTCATTCTCCGTTGTCGCGAGACACACGGATCCGTCTGTGCTTTTTCTCTGCATGAGCGCCCTTTGTTTCTTCAAGCTACTTGTAACGTCGACGCACGTTCTGCGCGGTCGGTGCATCGATCCCCGTAACGGCGACGAGAATCGCGTTGCAGTTGTTACCGGTTCGCACTTTGAAAATCGCAACACACGAAACGCTTTGTCCGGTCAATGTGTTTCCGGAAATCAACTTTGGCCGACAATTTTAAAACAATGACATTCTAACACTTGTGAATGCCATCTTATAATTGGTGCGCAAATCTCTAACATTTATAACTAACCACTTTATAGTTATTTTAAATCGGATGAATCATTTTTAATAACTCTGTGTTACTGTCGTACGTCACGCGTCAGGGATACACATGTCACATGCACGTGAATAGTATATATTTTTGTTTATTTGCATTTAAAATAAAATCTCACAGTTACGGCCACGTGCGCCTTTACCATAACCGCCGTGTACCACAGCGTGATATCACACATTTGACCAGTTATTACATGGTATTGTAGGCGTATAGTCTAGGGCAGTAGTTCTCAACCTTTTTTGATTCATGTCACCTTTAGCCACTAAAATCAAACACTGCGTCACCTTAACATCAAAATAATAAACAATCTTAGCTGTATATTTTAAAATTATCCTTTTATTAAAAAAAAAAATATAGTACACAAAAACGTTGACACTTTAAATTTAAACAAATAAACTTTAAAATAGCAAATAAAAAAAAAAATAATTTTGAACTTTGAGGTATGTTATGTACATGACAGTGGCGGTATAGGTATATAATATATTTAAATATAGAAATAATATGATTGTTTTCGAAAAAATTAATTTTTTAAATTTTTTTTTCTTTTCCTGTTAAAATTCTGCGTCACCCCTAAGCTAGGTCCATGTCACCCTAAGGTGACAGGTCACCCCGGTTGAGAACTACTGGTCTAGGACATAAAACACTGATATTTTCGTGATACGCACTGGATTTTATATAAATATATGTAGCTTTCGACGTAATCTGAAAATAAATGCGGACCGACATCCCCCAGTTTGAAAATCGATTTATACGATTTATAGAAATTAAATACATTATTAAATATTAAAAAAATTATATGTTTTTAGATTCTGAACGGAGTGATGGAATCTATTGGTTTTACAATGATGTGTATTTTTTTAAAATGTTTCTTTTTATATTTTTATTTTTCGTCTGCCGACACCTTTTTTGGCAGTAAAAATGCTTCGATTTACTTAAGCAGCAAATTTTCTGAAAGGAAAGTGAATGTAGATAGTACTTTGGCTAGTCAAAAATCCAACTTTTCAATACTTTTTAAAAAATCGAAAAAAACGATAAAAAAATTACGAAAAAATGGGAAATTTTACACAAAATCACGTTTTTACAAATTACATTTTTTAAAAATGCTCTAACTCAAAAACGAAAAACCGCAACAACTTGAAATTTTCACCAAATATTTATATTGATATATATTTATATTATTATATTGTGTTATATACATGGTTTAGTTTTCAAAGTATTTTGACATATTTTGACTTATTTATAGACAATTTAAATTTTCGATTTTTGTAAAAATTGTTTTTAACATCTATCAAATTTAATTGGCAGACCGAAAACTCTTGAAAATTTAATACAAGGTTCATAATAAGTTAAACTTATCTTAACTAAAAAATATCGGTGATCGGTTTACTCAAATTTTTTTTATAAGCCCTTAATACTCAAATTTGTATAAAATGTGTAAAAATCACGATAATTTGCAAATTATTTGGAGATAAAAATTCATAAAATTTTTTCTGTTCATACTTTAGGTTCAAAATTTTTACACTAGGTTATCTATAAGCTATTCTTCAAAAATCTTTAAAAATATTTTTACCGTACTTTGAGGAAAAATTTTTATGACTGTTTGAAATTTAAATATTTACGAAATTGCATAAAAAAGCGTTTATTCTCAAACGATTTTTAATATTTGTTATAATTCAAAAAGTATAAGTCGCAGATTTTTGAAATTTCTACCAGCTGTTAATATTGGCATTTCCTTTATGTCATATTTTTTTCAAAATATTATATTGATTTTTAAGCCACTTATAGGCATTTAAAATATTCGATTTTTTTATATTTTTTTTTTATAATCGGTGATAAAAAAAATTTGGCTCCTACAAAATATTTGAAAATTTAATAGAAGATTCCACAGAAGTAGTTCTTAATGTCATTCAAAAATTATTAAAATCCATAGGCACAATTTTTTTTTACAAGCGTTTGAACAGCGAATATTGACATAAAATTACTTGTAAAATATAATATAATGTAGAATGTTCTAGACTGACAAACTATATCGCTGTATGCAACTGCCAACCTATCCTAATTGAAAAATATATTTATCGTTTCAAAATAAAATATACTTTTTACAATGTTTATAAATAACAATGTATTATATCCTAGACAAATATATGAACTCCGTTCAGAATCGTTATTCGTATACAATGATATCTATCATTGCATTCAAATTTAACAAATCCATTATAATTATGACCTATCCTATAAGCGAGATGCACTCCACCCCTAACTGTACAGCAGAGCGAGGCCCATCCGGTTCTTTTTTTAATTAAATTTGACTTACCTGATTTTAAATTGTTATTTTATTTTTTACTGTCATTTTTATTTGAATTAATTATATTATATTATAATTATAATTATATTTGAATTAATTTTATCTGCATAGAAAACCCTAAGTCCATCTCTCAAATAAAAATATCTCTATACTAAAAAAAAACAGATATATGATAATTATCAAATACACTGTTTAAAATAATATGAAACTCAGAGGCAAGACTCGACAATATCGTTAATGGTATCGAGTAGTTGATCAGAAGTACTGAATGCATCCAAAAGTTCTTCGACAAACCAATATTGCAGTACAATATTTATAAATTACTATAAACATTCAATCACAAATTATGGCACTGGACACATACTTAAACATTGTTCACGTGACTGGTCACGTTTAGCAAGACTAGGGTGCAGTTGGCAGAGCCATCTAATATGCAGGTGAAATTGTGTCCAGGCGTTCTACAGTTGCGCAGTTGGAAACAATCACCATCTCTACCAAAGACCAATTATATTTTTAAACATTATTATTTTAATTATTAATATTTGATATTCAATAAACGATTAACTGTTGTATATTTCAAATATATTGATTGAATATATAAATATTAATTAACTAATTATTATTAATCATTAATAGTATTTGAGTGGCTTCCTAAGTACTCATAGTCGATAAAGTCTAACTATGCATTAAGGCCCATATGATGGACAAAAGCGATTATCAGTTGATGTCTTATCGACTTCTGTCTATGAATCGCTGTATCAATAGAATTTTCTTAGGGAAACAATTTAGTATATATATATATATATTTATTTATATATACATGACTAGTATAAAAAAGAAAATATTAAAAAACAACGTCAGGCTGCTACGTTATAGTTACCATAGCTATGTACAATAATATTTAACAATATACCGTTGCATCATTGCTTCTTCTAACTATCGTTAGCTTGCACTCTTTTACGATCTGACGTAAATTTTTAAAAGCCAATCATGTCCAGCAAATTTTCTCTGGATAGTGAAGACATTATTATCGAACAATCAAATGCCATTACAATGGACAGGCGATCATTGCGTACAGCAAGTGGATATAGTCATTTTCGATCGTTTTCTGCAGACAAATTTGTCGAACAAGAAGAATGTGACATTGACGAATGTGAAAGTATGGCTTCGGTGTCCACCGGATCATCAGGTAATACCTTGGTATCAATCCGGCACGTTCGACCCGTCAAACAATCGAATAGATTCAAGAACTGCTTACTTCCTCGTTCTGGCATTGCAACGGTCGCAGGAAAGGAGCAGAATCCGTGTACATTGGATTACTATCGATCGGATTCTGAAAACGATGTCGATGATGACTTAGAAAGTACTGCATCATCCAAACAATTTGTAGAAATCATGAATCAGCGGTCGAGATCTGGTCGGTCATCGGATGGGAACGATAATGAAAATTATCGACCGGAGTCGGACAACTCGAATGAACTCGGAGATGGTGATAATAGATCCGTAAGGTGGAGTACTCCCTCGGAGTCCACAGAATCATCAGGTTATACAGTTCCGTTGAATCGTACCTATAGGTTTGACCGTCAAATACACGGATCCATTCAGCGTGTCCTGGACTTGAATATTTGACTAGCCATGGACAGAAAACGTTTGCGAGAAACGAATACTCGTATTCAAAAGATTATTGTCGACCCGCGTCGAGAGAAGCTAGCGACGAAGAGTCCATTAAACGTCTGGAATTTGAAGTGTACCGCAGGAATTCATCTGAACGAGTGCACGAATGGGTACGAAGTACGATTCACGAACTCCGAACCTGCCAGACCACAGACTCGGTCAATTCGATGGATGGTGTGAAGTCAATGCCTCACAGTGATTATGGTGCAAAAAGCACATGTAGCTCTGTAGCCGTACCGTCCGTGTGCAGTACGGATGGAAGACCATTGTCTTACGACTTGTCTGAATCGACTATCCTGTCACCCAACCGATCGACCACGCACAAAATTGTACGTGGAACGCTCCACGGCATCAAGTCTCGGTCGACCGTAGCCGCCATGAAATCGAAGGTTAGTGGGATAAAAGCCGACTCGGATCATGGACACCAAACAGATATCAAGGCCAGCCAGTCTGCGTATTTAAATGATTACTACCGATGGAATTCGGTAAAATCAAATAGGATATACTCAAAAAGCGGTGGCATATTTCCACGGTCCCCGTACACTTCGGATCAAACGTCATCATCCAACTCGTTGTCCGAGCCCAGTGTCTCACCGACTGACCGACCGAACGTGCACAAGACAATAAGAGAAACGATTAACGGGATCAAGCCCGCATGATCGCAGCGGTCGCCAATTCAACGGTTGGTGCGACGATAGCCTCCCCACGTCTTGAAACGGATACTGGATCCGGTCGGAGGAGCACACTTGCACGGTCCTTATCCGCTTCGGAGCAAGAGTCATCGTCAGACTCGTTTCTCGGGCCCGTTGTTCCATCGCCTGATCTACCAACTGTGCATAAAATAGTAAGAGGAACGTTGCACGGAATCAAGCCCAGGATTATTGCAGTGGCCTGTAGGTCGACAATGATGACGAAGACCGTCAAAATCACCCTGGCGGACCAGGGATGGTTTGTCAATACGAGAAACCATGAAATGGTCTCGGGAATGCACCGGTTTCCATCTGCATTTGAAAACCATGCGCAATTTCAGGGCAGTCGCAGTTCTAGGTTCCAGCCTTACATCCCGCCTACGTCTGAACTGGAGCAATATTTTTGGTACTGCGAATAGTTATTGCTATTTAGAATTTGTTTTTGTTCTTTACATGTAAACTCGTTTTGTAATGTAATCACAACGTAAATTTTGTTTTTCTACATCATGTTTACGACTTCGAATAAATACAGTTTTCTTGTTAATTAATTTTTTTTAATAGCAATTTTATTGACTTGACTGACGATGAATTTTAATTCGAAACCGATCGTACTTTACGAATATTGCAATACTACAGGCTAAGCATTTATTTATTACTATATAGGTATAAATTATTTCTTAATTTATTTATATATTAATCTAACTGTTTTAAAATATACTACCGACATTTGATGTACTCACATGTTAGACTTTATTATATTGTGCATTTTTATTCGCAATTTATTTAATTTATTTATATAACGTATTGTATATTCCTAAAATATGCTTTTTGATGCAAAATACAAATGTTTCTGTTAATTCTGTGTTTTATAAACCGTAAAGATATCTCACTCTCATTTAACTGCATAGATTAGAAACAAATATATAAAATCATGAAAATCCGACTTAATTTTTTAAATTTTTTTTCTTATAATATTTAAAAAAAAACCGGTCGATTTTAATGCATAAACTGAATTTTATTGTTATAGTTAATCATAGTGTCCTGAATCACGCCTAGAAACCTTCTACTGTAGTTTTAACTATATCACTGACCTTAAAATTTCTTTTTTTTTTAGTTCTTGATACAAGTCGTTTTCACGATATTCGTTTTATAAGTAATTTGTTCTTATGAACTCCGACGAATACTATTTTATAACACATTTTTAAATCTCGTACAATTCACATTTTCAACAAAACGAAGTGCAGCATCGGAGTAAACACAGTTTTGTATGCAATTTGCACACGGCACGTACTATAGGTGTAGATTGAAAACGTGAATACGTACGTGAACATGAAATCCATGAACACGTGAATGATGAATTTGTATTCACGTAAATTTGATACACGTGAATTTAATATACGTGTTCACGTTTTTTAGTATAGTCACGTATTCACGAATATTTGCTTAAGTATTATGTATTATGTAGTATTACAGTGTGAATTTAACGTGGTAACTTAAAAAGAACCTCGTTATGAATAAAAAAAATGTTAACTTGTTGTTTTAATAATAATAAGAATTTTAAGAAAAAGACTAAAATACGTGAAAACATGAATACGCGTATACATGAATATACATACACTCGTGAATAATTAACACGTGTGCACGGAATTTTCAAGTTTACACGTCCTTATATTAGCGAATATTAATTTCGCGGGAATACGTGTACGCGTGTGTACACGTGAAATTGGTAGCTCTATTACGTATCCCGCAGTCCGTCACGGACATCGGTACCAACATGTTGCGGCGGCCACTGTCCTGCATCCAAACACGCATGCGTACGCGTATGGATTTTACGCATCGAATGCATCGGACGTTACGCAGCTGTATAGATGTTATTGAAGTCCCGACCCGAACGTGTATAACGTTAAAATATGTTCCGCATAGGTGGTCCGTCATCGTACTCGAATGCTACCAGCCGGTTAGACGCGCGTCGTCGTCATCGTCATCGTACTCGGATTACATACGTCATATCTCGCGATACATAATAACACGAAACGAATCGTTTACACGCACTCCAACCGCTGCACCGCAGGCCGCCGCCGCCGCCGCCCGACCGCATTCGAACGCGCGTGCGTTGCACCATCCGCAGAGATCCTGCGCATTGCAATGCACCTGGATCCAATTGTATTGCTCTGATAGCGACATAAGACGACTCGGTGAGTTTCGATGTGGTGTAGAAACTACCCGGAACGTTATTGAACCGTATCGGATCACAGTCAATGACGAAACGCAAACAGATATGCGTTTTGTACGAAGTGTTCAATCACCGTACATATCACATAATATTGTTTATTACGTATTCATAACATGCAGTCGGACTTGTTCGTTTACAAATATGAGTTTAAACAAAGCAATAGTATAAAATGGCCGATTCAATAGCATTTTTGGTGAAAACCTACGCTTTGGACACTAGAAATATTTTTCTGTGAAATGTACATGTGTTAACAATACGAAAAATACGAGTGTATTACGACAATCGTAAAAATTAAATTTTTACGAACAATTTAATTTTTTACGAGGCTTACTAGGAATGTTGTCGGTACAAACATTGCGATTGTGTAATGATCTAAACGAATAAAATGTTGTTTATTTTGAATGAAATTCAATAACCACGTTCAAGCTTACTCCGCAGCTCGATTTATAAGCCTTAGATTTATATTTTGGTGGTACGCGAAGGAAGCGCTTATGGGCAAACGAGATCGAAAATCAGAAATGAATAGTAATGAACGGGCACTGATGAGTTCATAGGTAAAAACCATCGTACGAACGTATCATGTATTATGTTCACGGCATCGACGGCTAACGATTTCGCGTCGCGACACGTACGAAGGCACGCAACAGGAATTATTGTTGTATAAACGGACTGCATAGATATTGTACACACGCGTACGTATTTAGGCAATATTTGTGCCGCGAATGTGTAATATCGTATTCGTACCGTTTTTCTGCTGTTCTTTCGCGCGACGATAACAATCGGTTGACGAGCACACCGGCTACGGCCGTGCGAGCCATCATCACACGGTTGTTATATCCGTCGCGATGAATTACGATTTCTCGCGCGTCCGCCGCCATTCATTCGACGCATTATTATTGTTAACGACGCTGATGACGCGGTGCCGCGTGTGCCGCCGCCGGAAGCGCGGGCCGCGCGTCCAGAGACGGAAAGACGCGCGAGACTATTATTGTTGTTGAACACGCGGTGCGGGGGCGCTTTCTCACCCGCCACCGCCGACGACGACCCCTCGAATCACGTGTGTTTGTTTTTGTTTTCGGTCCACGGCAGCAGCAGCAGCAGCAGCAGCAGCATCAGCCGCCGCCCGACGTGGAAGGGGAAGACCGCCGTCGTTGCCGCCGCAGCCGGACCGCTGCCACCGCCACCGCCGCCGCCGACGTTCCGCCGCCGCCGAACGAAGGCGGCCGCAACCGTAGTAGTAGTGGTGCTTCAAACCCGGAACGGTCCGCCCGCACTCGGACGCACCGAACGGACGACTTGCACGCGGTGTACGCCGCCGCCGCCGGAGACGACGAGTCCGACCGCTTTCGACGCGCTCGTCAACCTCTCACGCCGGCCACCGTACGCGTGGACAACGCCGGAACAACCGCTGCCGAGTACCGCGCACGACGGTACGGCATGTACGCCGCGGCCGCATCGGCCACTACCGCGGACGCCCGTTACGGGCTCCGGTACGGGCTGTCGTCCGCTCTCGCGCCGCAGGACACGAAAACTTCGTCGGCCGCCGCAGCGTTCTTCTTGAGGTCAGTGACAATTTTTGCTTTCATCCGTTCATGTATGAACCCCGTACTCCCGGGGGGAAGGGAGAGGCTTACTTTTAGAGGCTGACACACGAGTTTACTACGGACCGCTAAGGTTATGTCCTATCTCATATGCGACCCAATAAAATCCTGATCTTGTTTGGAAACCACAATTGGTTATGATATTAGGTTGATCGCGTTCTGTACCTATACAATACTGCAGTGCGGATTGCAATAATAATTTTACCCTACGATTCACTGCGGAGACTTTATTTCGATCGTGGAAAATATTTGTTTCCGAACACAAAATAAGTTATACACATTAATAAAATCGTATAATTAATTCAAAACATTAACTAAATAGAATTGACGTTTTTTAATTTTAAAAAATCCATCGTAACCAAAATTAAAAATGTATTTAAGTGTCACGAGGAAATTGAAGTAGTTGGCACTACTCTTAGTCATATATTTCTCTTCTCACCGTTAGAACTCTTGTTACGACGTGATACTGGTTAGTTTTCTAGCGATTTCCCGCGCATTCTGCAGTACTTAAACGTGTGATATGTTTACGACACGCTGATTGATAAACGGCTTTATAAATGTATTATAATCCTCGCACTACCACGGTATAAAAATTACCCATATAAACGTTATGTGTATGTGTGTGTGTGTCATTAAACTCTGCAAAAGTAATAAATTTGATTCATTTTACTTGGAAACGTATTCTGTTCAATGGAGATATAGTAATTGTAATAATATTATGGTTTGGTGGTTTGTAATATTTAATTTTATAATCAACTGTTTTATGCGATAAGCATGCTCTACAAAGAAAACCGTATACATTTTGTTGTATTGTATTACATAAGAATGTAGGCTAATATTTTTTTCGACATCAATGTCTTATGGATTTATATAAATATTGTATTGTTAAACGTTTCAATTGCTGAAAATTTTGTTGTTGTTAAAAATGCATGTATTTTATACATGAATATGTTTAGTGTATCTATATATTTATGTATAAAACATACTTTAATAACAACATTGTGGCTACCAATGAAACCTCGGTAGAGGGATGATACTATACTTTATATGTATTTTAATGGTTAGTACGGCGTATCTTCAATAACTATCATTTGATATTGACAAACTTTCGGTCCCTTGCCCTCGAGTGCTCTACGGGGGTTCCAACTTCTAAATGAGAAACCATATTTATTAACATCATTGAATGGTTTTCATTACACTACAACTTCAAAATGTTACTTAATTATAGATACGTCAGTTTAGAAAATGTGTCTGGAGGTTTTTGTTTTGATTAAAAGTATACTTAATCAAATGACCTTTATTAATTTTAAAAAAAAAGTTCTGTTATAAATAAAACTATGGTAAGAGTGTGGAAATAGTTATGTTACAGATCTTTTGAGTTAAATTTCATTTTTTGTAAAGACTTTAATCTTAAAATATCTATTTTGTTTTGAAAACGTTATGATGAATAATGACTAATGTCTAATGATTTTACTGTATTAACAATGATGTATAAATATTGTGAGCAACATAATTTTTAATTTCAATTGGATTCAGACTTTTTTAATCGTGTAAGCATTTATGGATGTACTTATGACCTCAAAATAGGCAATTTTACAGTTTTATTATTAAATAATAGATATTTTTTATTATCTCCTACCGTATTTTCGTTCATTTAAAATACTTGTGTTCATTTTTAATGAAGTACTTTAATTGTTATTAGTTGTTAAAATAAAATAACAGCATAATATAATAAAAATATAAATTAATAAATCTTTAATAAAATTATATTCATTTAGACAATATTGAAAAAACTAATTGACAAGCATCTTTTAAAGTATGTCTACATAATTAATTAATAATTATATGATTTCTTGATTAACAGAATGTAAAATATTTTATAAATTACATATTTTTGTTTTTATATTATTCGTAGTTACTAAGTAAATACATAATAAATTAAAATAATTTAAATTTATCTATTTAGAGATATATATTTTTAAATTAAAATTGAATAAATAATCTGTCTATTGTAACTAAAAATATTATTTATTGAAGTATAAATTAGATATCTTATACTTCCAGAATTGTAATTGTTTTAACAATTAAGATAAATTATATTTTTAATATTAAAATTTCTTTCCGCCAGTGAACATAAAACGATGTACTAACACTGTATAAGTATATTATTTAATTTTAAACCTATGACAATAGTTTTAGTTATTATTAAAAAAAAAAAAAAATAATAATAAAATAACTGGTTGCGTATTCATAATATTTGAAATTAAACGATATGCATTGTTTAATGTAATACATTGTAAGCATAACAATATATTATAATATTTCTCATAATTATTTTTTATAAGAATAGTGAATATTCGCTGACTATACATTAGAGATATAGTTAAAATTATTGGAATTGAATTTTTATTTTTTTTTATTTGTTTGTATATTATTTAACATGTCTTAAACTGCAATTGATTCTGGGGAAAACACTAAAACATTGGACATCCGGTAATACCGAATACAACATGTTTTAAGTGTAGTGAAGCACAACAAAAAAAACAATTGACGTGTTGCACTATTCATGCGATCATCTCCGTCCATCCCATTAGTTCCATATACATTTTTAATGGTGCAAAAGGGACATGGTTCCCATAGGACTGGGTTTTGATGGTTCGTTGATCGTCTGGTCGTTGTTTTTTGTTATTGTTCTTTTTGTATCCGTAATATCCGTATCCGGCCTGTGAAAACTATTACAGAAAGTAGATGTAATGAAAATTGCATTAATCGATCGCATATGAATTTAACGATAATGAAGCTTTGTTCAGATCATAAGTCAAAATAAAAATAAACTCTCATGCATTTATTTAATATTTTTATGATATTTTATATTTGTTGTTATGTTCAATATATGTATATAATTTATTTTTATCACGTTAAAATGGATAATACAATAGTAATATAGTAATGCATTCTCAGAATCTCATATTTGTTGTATATAAGGATAGAATGCGAATAAGCTTCTAGTTAAAAGGAACCCGTTTGTTTAAATTAAAATAATACTTATTGAATATTAGCAGTGCTGCCTTAAGGCGTGGGATCAAAAGGCCTAGACCAGAGCTTCAGGATTGAAGAGTCCAAAATTTACAAAAATGACATTATATTTACAAAATATCATCATTATATACAATTTTTTTTTTTTTTAATGAATATCGAATGCAAAATATTAAGATTAGCTTTTTACACAAATAATGCAATTTCATCAATAAAAAGAATAACTGATATTTTCGTTTGAATATGACAGGGTTTAAATAAATTGTGACAAATTTTGAGTCTAAAAGCTGTATATAATTGAAATAAATGACTAATACAAATAAAAAAATAAAATAAAGTATGACTAATATAACTAATGTGTAATAAGACATTGATTAGTATTTACCAAATGTAAATGAGTATATCGAATATAATATAACTAACCTCTATCGATGTACGTATTATCAGCAATTATTTCGAATTGCTGAATTTTAAATTTTACAGTTAGCTATTTAATTATTTTTTTTATGAATAAAATTTACTTTTAACTATAAAAAATATTAATTTAAAATGAATTGTTATGTCTATATTTATAAAGTACACTTTAAAATTAAAATAATTTAAGTTATAAATAATTAGTTCAAACAATAATTTTATTTTTACTGATAAATTTATTAAGATTATTAATATCTATCTAATAATAATTAAAGAGTTATAAAAATATATGTATAATTTATAATTTATATATTTAAAAGTCCTCGCTATATGTTAGGCTCTGTGGCCTCACATACCCTAAAAACAGAATTGGATTTTAGTATTAAACAACAGTCTTAAATTTAATAAATATAAAAGATAAATATTTAAGTTGTATTTAAATAAATTATTATTGACACTTAGATTGTCACTTTTCCCTTTTTGTTCAATTCTAGTTTTGTTATAGTTATTATTTTTAAAAGTATTATAATGAGTGTTACTAATGAGAAACTTACAATTTAATGAGCTATATTCATATTAAATTTTATTCTTAAGAAATAAACATGAAGGTAAAATATAATAAAAGTAAGACTGAAACTAAAATTTTAATTTGTACAATATATCATACTAAAAGTTTAAATGTGTAATATAAAAATAACTAAGACTACCATAAGTGTATAGTTATATGGGTGTTATTAAATAGTTTAAGTCAATAAACTTAGGGCATTTCAAATTGAAATACCTTTATGGTTAACAAATAATTAGGATGTTTTATTTAGAAAATATTCATTATAGGTATAGTCTAATTCTAGGTTTCAGAATTTATAGTTATATAGTTTTTATAGTTTTTATAGAATTTATTCATAGTTGACACGTACTTACATAAAAAACATATGATTATTATCTATGCTTAAATATAAGTCATGTTAAACAAGATTGAGTAAAATTAATTACATTTAATAAAATTATGTAATAAACTTTGTAATGTTTATAGTATTTATTAATTCCTTACACTTTTCATTTTAGGGGTAGATAGCGTTCTCTGTACCATGTCTCGACAATCGGGCTTTAATACTTCAATTAATAAAATATGGATTGTCACATATACTAATGGAGGGTTATTTGCTTTTCGTTTTATTTTGCAGCCACCCCGATATCCGTGAGATAGTGAAACACATGACTATTTCTTTGAGCTTTTCTATACGAGGTCCTAACCGAAAAACTCGATTATTTTTATCGCGTTTTGGGTGTTTGCTCCAAGGGGAGAAGGACTTGTTATGAAGTGTGGTGTCGGTCTGGTGCACTCTAAATAATTCATAAGGCCCATAAATCAGACCGCATTAATTAAACTACGTATAATATAATAATATAATAATACGTGTGGTGGTGTGGTGGCGAAAGGCGGAACACCGATGCAACCGGGGATCGTCATCATCAAATCGGTAGAATTAATAAGTACTTATTTTATTAATATTTATTAAAGGAGGGTCCATGCAGCATTTGCGTGTGTTTTCTCTCTTTAATGTCTTTCTTGAACGATTAATACATTTATTTTTACAACTACCACATTCTGTGGTTAATGTCATTCACAATACTCTTGAAATTAACAAATTCAAATGCATTACACAAATATAAAATATATTTAAAAAAAAAAAAATAAAAGTATTATAGACGCCAACATTTTTATGGATTTTTTTTTTAAAAATTTAAGTGGAAATAAAACCAACAAAATCTTTTATTAAAACTTTTAATTAGTTTCTTTAAATTAAATTTGTTTTTTAAATTATTATATATATTGTTATTTATTAAAGTAATTACATGTATTTTTAATTGATTATATTGTAAAGTATTTTTCTTTATAAAAAGAAACCGTTTAAATTTTGTTATTTTGTTAGTATTGCTCATGTAAGAAAATATTAAATTTTAATGGTAATTTATATTCTTTGTTATTACTTATTAGATATACAACTGTAAAAGAATACAACTATATAACATAAAACGTTGAATATAATAATATTCATGTTTTGAAAAAAAGTTTTAAGGACAATGATAAAAATATTCTGACAGAATTATTAAACCAAAAGTTTTTTTTTACGGAACAGTAAAAAATTTCGCAGCGTGTGCGTAAGTCATAATTTATAAATTATTACCTACACCTTTATTATAATATTGAACTCATTCGAAGAGTTGTTTAACATTTAAATCAATATTAAAATATAAATAATCTTCCGGACTGATAAATGGTTTAAATTATCGCCAGCTTACGTACACATAAATGTATATGTTTAAAATAAATTACTCTTAATAGATTTACTATCATAGTATTGTAATAGTAAATGTTCTTCGTCATCAATACGACGTTCTTGATTTACGGGCTCGTGACCCAAAGGGTATTAAAACCATTAACTACAATAAGATATGATCCGAATATTTATTTCAACCGACAATGCCAATCGCATTGTAAATGAAAATAATTGCCTGGTGTGCGTTAACACTGTTGGTGAGGCTACCGTCTCGGAGAGTGCAATCATATCATCGTGAAACCGAAATAACGTTTAAGTAAAGCGTAAAACTTTGAAAGTCTAAAAACGACTTCCGTTGAAACTTGCCGGAGGTCGCATACGTAACGTCAATTGCCGCGGTACGATGTATTTTTGAAACGTTAAACACGTGGAACGGACGTACCCGTAGTGCGCACATACGTCCGACGTAGGTAGGTGTATTATAATAACGGTTGCACTCGACGACTGTCGGTTAATTATCCGTGACACACGAGAGGCGAACGCGCGTTGTTATTAAGGGGTTTCGCATGCACTCGGCGTGAAAACCAAACAGATTAATGGGTAACGGGCGGCGCGCGCAGTTACGCGCGAGGGCCGTCGTAATATTATTATTATTATTATTATTATTACGTTTGCGAGGAGTGCATAATATTACTGGGTAAATCGGTCGACGATGTTTGTGTATTTCGTTCGAATGATTAGCGCGCGCCTACAGCATTGTCCGACGATTGGAGTTATCAGTATGCGTTTTTTATTTTTTTTCTACTGCTTGACGTACTCGGGTATATCTTATAAACGGAAATACGCTACGGGGCCCGTTCGTGTACATGATATTGAGCTATGTGTGAGCTGTAGATGTATCGTCGCCATACGGTTCCGTTTTCGCACGGTTCTTAACGTTCGCATTGACGTGCGTTATAAGAGAAACCGTGTGTGCAAGTATGACGTAGTGTTTCGAATGTAGCAGCTTTACAGCAACAGCGCAATCGTATCAATGATTTTTCATTGATTTATATTCGTAGGCATGGTGTAGTTTTCCAGGAACAGGTTTTGATCGCCGTCGGTCTGGTTAGTTTTAGGTTTCAGTTTACAGATATTATTTCTATCAAGTATTCTCGGAAACGTAACAGTGTAACGATACTATAACTTTTGCATTTGGTTAGGTTGCAACACATTAAATAGGTAATCGCTATTACAATGTACATCTTAGGTTTTAAGTCCTGTACGAGTATAAGATATTATGTAAATATAACCAAACACATACAAATTCAATTCAAGTCTACTTAAGTAACTAAAAATTGTGTTCACGCCTATCTGGAATTATATAATGGTGAGTATATAGATAGAGGGAATAAACATGTACATATCTAAAATGCAAATGAGTATACAATAATCATTGTTAAGTTAATATGTAGTTAAAAAAGAAAAAAACTATTATTTTTGTGTACTAAGCTCGTAGCTATTTTATACTGTTAAAAACCTTTAAAAATATTTTTTCATACCTAAATGAGATCGATAAAGTATTACATTTTTTAACATACAAATATTTCTTACATTTTTTATACGTAGGTACAATATATAATGGTTTTCGAATTACATGGATTATTTTTAAGGTCTTGTATTGCTCTCGTATTCATATTTAGAATATGGTAAAAAACACGAAGGTGTATGGTATTATTATGTTGACTGAAAATTAATAGTGAAATGTCTTCATTAATTGACAAAAAAAAAAAAAATGTGTCATGCACCACGTACGTTACCATTAGGTTGTGTTTTTTTTCTTCGGTTGTGTATAATCGATTTGTTTTTGTCACCACCCCGCTGAGGTATAAGATTTACGCAGGTATTATGAAGAAATCGTGGGTATCTAATGAACAACACATGTTTCAATTTGTTATGCAAACTATGTATGTAAATACATAACTCTTCCATAGTCCCATCCCCTTCTGCCGTCACACTACTACGACCGTTACAAAAATTAAAATATAATGATTAATACTTTCATCGTGTTCTCCCAAGGAGTTATACGGAAGCGTTACTTGTGGTTGAAATGGGTTAAATTAAGTCTACCTAATTCTCAAATTAGACCTCTGGTTTTTCGTTTTATTTGGCCCCCGAAGGCTGTATAGCCTATGTATAATATTACATCCTATATTTTTAGAGAATACGCATTCGATGCATTATTTATTTTATAATTATTATAATATTATTTTAAATTTTTTCAACAATTATAAAATACATATTTTAAGTGTATTAAAGCATTTATCAGTTGTAGGCTACATTTTATTTAGTGAAGAGAGATGTATACATAAATATGACGAATACAAATTGTACCGATGGGATATTAAAACGATTCACTCGCAGGTGTTATACGATGAAATAATGAAGTCCAGTTTTATTTTAATTTTATTTTTAATATTGATCTCATAAATAGTTTTGCCCAGTTGCGATATGCAGTGAGGGTCGTTATTCGTTTAAATATTTATGTATAATATATGCGTTTATTATGTGTGTAGGAACGTACAAAAACCTCTTTGGCCGGTGCATATTTTACGACGTATTATTGTTATTATTATTTTAATATGTATCATTGTTCTGATGTTTAAATAGTCTATAAAGCTTTTTTTTTCTTTTTTTTACTTAAGGTCATAGAACAAAAGTTTGATTAAAATTCTGAATATAAATGGTAAATGATGTGCCATATTGGAAACGTTTATATTATACATACATATCTTCACTTATTCGATGTAGTATAATTGTAATCCATCGTGTTTTATAATCATAATGAAATTTAAATCTTAATTGATTTAGTATTTTACTTTGTTTTCATTTTATGGTACTACCGGCCAAACCATTTTTTTTTTTTTTTTGCTCATTCAGCTCTCTAACTAAAAATATGTGCTCGAATAATTAATGTTGTTTCACTTCATTAAATATTAATTATTAGCAGCTTTTCGACCTTTTATATTTCACTTAAAGTTGGGAGTTAATTATTAAGGGAGTTAATATTGGGAGTTAATATTTCTTACTTACGCTTGTTTTCGTAAACAAAAAATATTATTGATTTTCAAGATTTTATATCCTTTTTGTAGTTATAAATCATCATTATTCTTACATCTGCTGTCGTGGTAATACTATGTTATTAGCTCGAAAATATTTTATTCGCATAAAAAACCATTTTATGATTTTCTTATTTCTTTTGCTCTCATGTACTATTAAACACTATCACGATTAAAGTCTCACTGTATGTTATTATGTTATTATATGTTTGTGAAAATGTAAAGTTAGCGTGTACAAGAATGAACGATAGCGTTTTCGGTTTCTTTCTACGCGTAAAAGTCGGAAAATCAGATGTTTGTCATAATAATGAAATTCAGATTTATAATAATACGACGGTTTTGTACGAGTATTATTTTGTTTTTCATGTATTGTGCTATATATATGGATTATAGGGTCTTTTACAAAAAAAAAATAAACCGACACAGTGTACACTATGACAACGGCTAGGCTATAGTGATGGATAACTACATATAAAGTGAATAATGAGCTGGTTCGCTCGACCGAGGAATATAAATCTAAGCTCAGTGTCAACCATTGGTCGTCGTAACCTGCAACACCTATTTATGCATGTTAGCTATAGCTATATGTCCCACATAACAATGCAGGATGGTGGAACGGGCGATAAATGAAACATGACAGTGGCTATAGTGGCCAACGATGATGAAGTATACACATTATGGCATATGAAGTTATAAAACTAGTCGAATACATCGAATGATTCGAATGGCTATTGTTAATATTGTAATACATTTTCATTTTTTTTTCTCCCGACTACGCAATCATCAACTAGTGCACTAACTTAGTATTTAATACATACTATAATGTTGTGAGTAAATATATCCTTTTTTCTGTGTTAGACGTTTAGAAAAACTAATTGTCAATATTGTATAATACAAGTAGATAATTTGTTGTTCTTATGTTCTTTCAAATGGATTACATTTAGTGATTTGTTTAATTAAAATTCATTGTAATTCACATCTAAACGGCTCGCATTAATTTTAGTTTTTATTTGGTTTTAAATAATAATTATAACGAAATAGATACAATAATTATATTTTCGGTGGATTTAAATTTAAAGGTTTTTTAAATATTTTTTAAAGTTAAATTGATGTACAGTGTGTATATAAATATGGTATAGAAGTGTGTACAGGTGTAATTGGTTAATATAGGTAGTGCAGTAATGCGTATAGTCGGGATGTTGTTTGTGTTAAACTGTATACACTACGTTGTACTGCTAGTCGCTTTGTAAATAATAATTTAAAAATATTTATGACTTACTGAAGTTTAACCAGAATTGATTCGTCTCATTTTTTATATTTCTACATAGTCGCTATTAAACAACAGTTCATTTAAAAACTAATAAAGCCGGTTTTTAGATCTCACAGGCTACTTTTAACTTATATATTAAATCCCACTGACAGTTAAGGGTGTATACAGTATATTTTCTGACATTATAATAATAATAACATAATGATAATATCATAACTATAATAATTATTAATTAATAGCCGTTAAAATAATGAAGCGACTTTACTATTAAATGTGTTCAGCTTGACTGATGGCAATGCAATATATTTATAAATCGTGGGAACATTATTAAATTCAACTAAATAATACTGATACATTCTAGTAAGTGATTCTATGGATAACATAGACATTTTTTAAAGACAACAAATATAATTTACCGTGCATATTTTTAAATGATGATATTTTGGTTACAATTTATAGCGTTCACACATTAAATTTTATTAAAACTCGAATGGTAGAAAAAATCTTGAAATATTACTTTATTTTGGCAATTTAATTTTTATAGCGAAATGCTTATAGATTTTAAAATGTGTTATTATTAAAATGTTAATAAAATATTTTGAATATTTAAAAAAAGAAAAATGTTGAAATATCTTACTATTTTTGATATTCTTCCAATAATTACAATATTATATATTTCTTAAATTAAAATTTTGATGTATGATTTAGTTTTTAGAGATTTTAATCTATAGATAGTTTTGATAAAACTTTTTTAAAAAAGCTTTCATTAGAAAAAAGAAAAGGCTACTGAAAAAAAATATCATCGTAAAACTAATAGAGCTTAATATTATAGCAGTAACAGTTCTAAACTTAATTTCCTATCATTCGATTTCCTTATTTTATAAGCTACCTTTTTTTTAATGCCCGACGATGTTAAAAGAATATGAGAAATAACTTTATTATGTTTTTTATTTAAAATATAAACGAGAAGTATTGTGCGGTGAATTCTAAAAGCGAAAAACTTTTCTCAAGTTTATTGCCTACAGCACTGCGCAGTGCGCAGAGACATTCTATTCATTTTTTTTCTACAGTTTGTTTTAAAAACATCATTGCTTAGTTCTATCTGCATTGTAAGCTTAGTACAAAACGCTTATTATGATATGCTCAAATGCATTAATAGTTTATTACTGCTTGTTGTATAATAAAAACATTTTCGAAAATATACTATTTATTATAGAACAACTGTAGTACAATAAAAACCAATATGAATACGTAATAGATTTTGTTCTTCAATAATGACTAAAGTATTTACGACTAAGTTAATTTGAATATATATTTTTTTCAAATTATAACTATTTATAGACATTTTTATTGTTAACTGTTATTTTTTTTTCGCCATGGTTACCTATGCATTGTTATAAGAAACTGTAAAATGTTTTCGGGACTCAAAAATCCTACGGGGAATTATATAGAGCTTATCATAATTTCCTTTATTGTTATTTTTCCAAAAAAAAGTCATGGAAAACAATTTAAAAATAAACTTGATGGCACCCTGTACACGTAAAATTGATCTCAGTTTACTACAGATGAACATTAAAAGCGTATTGCGATTGTACGATCTGAAATAGGAAATGTATTTTAGTTTAATGATGGTTTTATCTTTTGTCTTTTTATTAAATTTTAACGCGTTGTTATCAATGTACCACACGATATGTATCTAAAACATTATATTCGTTTTACTCTCGACTCATTCCGAAACGGCAGAAATTACTGAATAATTAATTTATAGACGTGACGCATTATCTTTACCGTCGTCACATAAATATGCGTATAGCATTACGTTATAGTCGAAAAGAGGATCGGAATGGTGGGAAGGGATGGGAGGAGGCGAAGAGGCATGTATAAAAACAGTGACGACGTTTTGTACTCACGTTTTGTGTACTTTTAAATTAGTAAAACGTTTGATGTAGTATATATGTTGTCATTACGTTGAGGCTCACTCAGACGACGTGACGGGAAAAATTGTCACCGTAAACGTACACGCAATATACAACGTACCAACACGCACACACAATCCGAACACAGGAAAAAAAAGCAAATAAAAGGAAAAAGAAAAAAATAGTAGGTAAAACGAAACTACAAACGGGTCACGAGCCGTCATTAATTAAGTGTGGGCACCACCGCGGCCGTCGTCACCACCGCATCCAGAGCCGTAGATCCACGAGTCCGCCGCTCGTGCGACGTATATCGTAACGATATCGCGGAGGACGCGATCTCACGGGCCTCGGCAGCTCGTGCTCTTCGTGATTTCCCCCCGTGGACCGCCGTTGCGCGTGCTCACATTCTCTCTCTCTTACTCCCGGACGACGTTCAATGCGTGCGGGCCTCATCCACCACCTGCTCAATCGCACACGCGCACGCGGTTCGTCCGCCGCCCGTCTGTTCGCTTTCGGTTTTGTTCTTCGGTACGTGTTTTTCGTCCGCTTATCCGGTACAGTACAGCCGAGACCGACAACGACGTGTTCGAACGGTTCACAAGTTTTTTTTCCCTCCCATCGTTTCCTCGCGCCGCGGACACGTGGCTGAAAAACAAGTGTGCGCGTCGAAACCGCGTCTCATTTAAACACGTCGCCCGCATTGCGTTTAGGCTCGAGGTCTATGCGAATCCGTTTCGTACACCGTACGCGTTGAATTCAGCAACAACAGTTTCCACAGAACGTTTCTGTACGTTTCAACGGGTTTCGCATATCCTTACGATTATTTTCACGATTACCACGCTTGTATTCCGTTCACGATCGCATCGTTGACGGTACACGCGTACATTTGACAGTACAATTATAACCGCGGACGTTGATGCGATTTAGTTAATGCGTTCGATTGAATAGTAACAAATATTTTTGTCCATTTGTTAATCGACGGTTTATTACATTTTTTTTTTTTTTCAAATTAAACACTTAATATACTTTTATACGACACTTTTATGCCTAAAAACTGTGTTCACACGTTTACGTTGAATAAGATGTTGGTTACGTTTTTTCATATAAAAATGGTTTTCAAATTGTTATTTAATTTCGCATGTTTCGTAACCTTTTATTACCTATTCCATCGCGTACCTTACGGGATCTATTCAGCTTTTAGCGCATATTCATTTTATTTTATCGTGATATAAGTATTAAGCTCTCTATCGTCATTTGGTCGTGAACTCCATTTTTTATATACACCAATGGAATACGAATCACTAATTATCATCATAATATTAATCGTCTGACGAATGATAAATAATTTATAATTATTATGGTCTACATATAAATGTAATTGTTCAGTAGACGACGAATATGAATATGATGTACAATATAAACATATTGTATGTAGTTATTACAATACTGGAGTTAAAAAATAATAATGATTTTTAATCGATTTGAAGTCAATTAGATTAAGAATTGTGTATACTAATACCTATTAAATTATGGATGTACTTACAAAACCTATACGTTACAATAAATTAATTACAAAAATTAATTAATTTTGTTTATGTATAAAAGAGAGAAGTTATTTAAATCTGAATTAATGATCAGAACCAGATAGTTTAAATTTTTATTACTTGAATTTTTTCTTTCTTAGATATGAGTAAAAACAAATGAACATTAAGATAAAAGTTCCATTATTTTCGCGTTTTGTTTTTATTAAAAACAAAATAAGTTTAAATAATAAATGATTCCTATATAATCAGAAATAATCGTAAAACACGCAACTAAAAATTGTATTTCTTAACGAACGTAATAGTTTTTCGACATATTTTCATTTCATATTAAATTTAAATGGTTACGGAAAAATGAAACCTTTGTGCCGTTATTGTCAACATATTTTTTGCCGGTGAACTTTTAAAAATCTGTGCTCCATAAAAATAAATCGTTTTTGTTATTGCTTAAATATGAAACAATGGATATATAGTAAACAAAGCACACTCGTTTACAGTTGCTTATCATCAACTAGGGGGACGGATAACAAAAATCATAACTACTCCCTTCTAACACAGAAATCACATGGTTAATAATAAGATTTTAGAAATGTATTAGAGCGAATTAACAATGCATTGTCATTATTTTATTTTTATATTACAATAATAATAATAATAACAACGATAAATAGTGATTTGCGTTCATAGATTTGGTAATTGAAAAACTGTCGAATACATCGAAAGAATGCGAGCTAATTTTAAAATGAATTTTTCATTTCATTAAAAATTAATTTCATTAGATTAAACCTTGAAGACGAGTAAGAAGGCACGGTAACATACGATTTAAATTAAACTCGTAATAATTAATAGTTGTACCACGTTTGCTAGTCATGTATTGGTATCGAAATGTCTGTGTAACATATTTTTTTTTTTAAATATTGATTTTGATTTCACGTCATTAATTTCAATAGTCATACACCTTTTGTTTAATGTTTCCACCCTCGTTAGTCAACCCTCTTAATTTTTTCTTTCCTCTTCTTCCCACCCGTCAATATTGATCACGACTCGCGTATTGTATCCAGCTACTCTCTTCGGCACAGCAAAACGCACCGGACAGGAATTTTCTGCGCATTTAATAGTTTCCTCCCACCCCCCTCCTACCATCAATGGGTGCAACGCCGTCAGCCGTCGTAGCGGCGCTGCGGTATTGCGTTAATAGAATCATTAAGTCCGCGAGCGCAGAACGGGGTGTGCCGGGGACGCGGGTGTGTTGTGCATGGTTGTTGGGAACGGGCGACGCGTCCTCGGCCCGGGTAACAATGGGCTGAAAAGAGAGCGAAACGGGAGAACAATCGAGCCATTAAAGTCGGTGGTGCACGGCGTACGTCTGCCGCGGATCCGGCTTATCGTTTCCCGACATCAATCCGGCACAGGTCCGTTGTTGCGCAGAGCGGTGCGGTACCGTCGCAGCACTACCGTGCAAACCGTCGTCCGGTCGCGGTGAACCAAACGCCCGCGAACGCAATGCCGTGAGACGTCGTCACGCGTATACAGCACAGATCGCGATTCGTTCTGATTGTCGTGACCAGCTGTGGTTTTTCCGAGGGGGGGGGGGGTTGTCCAGGAGGTCTGAACCCCAGGTCCCAAGTTTATGTTGTGATATACTGTTCACTCGGATTCGAAACGCTGTGTTGTGTTCTTCCGGTTGTATAACAATTAAATCGAACCTTTACAAAATATGTTATTCATACCCATTATTATTCATGTAACCCATTGATTCATCGGTTTTACGGCATTCTAATATAGGGAACAGCTAAACCATCGGACTCGAAAAAAATTCAAGCGTTCCAATCAACCTCATTTTGTCTATAATAGCACCTCGTTTCGTCTTTAATCGCACTTTACACTTCGATCTAAACTGCATCAATCTTTGATAAGCGATCCTGATCGCGTTTATTCATCCATTTAAACTCCCTTATTAGAGAACTCAATTCAAATGTTATTCACGGAATGCTTCCAGGCGAATAGCTCGCCAGTGGTGTAGAGACCTCATAAATCAAAATTAGCACTTTATTTTAATTAGTTAAATTAAAAATTGTCACCGCTGGGTGGTTTTTTTATCGGTTTATTCATGTAATTCAAAAAGTTATATTTGCACATACGCTTATTGTGAAATATAAAAAAAAAAAATAAATATAGATTGTGTAATTTTAATATATATATTTATAAATTATATTTTAAGTAATAAATTATTAATGGATTGAACATTAACATATTATAAGATAATATAACTCTCCAAAAACCAACAATGGTCACAATAGCATTACTCACACGCAATAGTAGTACGGATACATCTTGTGAAAACTAACAGGGCAAAAACGTCACATCCAGGATGGTGATGCATGATTCATATTTTTTCTTTTTTCCGTTACAATCGAGTAATTATTTTTGTTCGACGAAAATTTTGGTTTGGCAATTTTAAATAAAGTAAAAAAACAATCGTATCAGGTGAATGTGATAATCATAGAGAATAAAAATGACAAAAAAAAGATGAACTTTGATTTAGGGTTTTAGGATTTTCTTTTTAACTAGAGATTCAAACGGTTTTTTTTTTTTATAAAAATATCGTTAATAATTAATATATTCTAAAACCAACATATTTTATCAGAAGTATTTTAGGTGTGATTTATTGGTGAATTTATGAAAATATGTCACTTTATTGATTACTGTTGTTCATTATAATAATAAAAAACAAACCTAAGAGATATAATTTTTCTATGATAATTGTCTTCTTGAAATAAGTATATTGAGTATAAAATATTATAGTTGAGAAATCAATATTTTATAGTTCATACTTAATTTTATTTATTAAAAAGATTTTTTGTTGTGGCATTTTTTAATTTAGCATAATAATTTACATATTTATGATTGATAATGTAAACTTACAAAAAAATAAAAATATACGAGTTCTTAATTGACTTTCAAGTTGCCGTACTTGAATTTATATCAAAGGTTTGAAGGTTAAAAATGTCCTTTACGGTTATTCTTATCTGATTGTTTTTTTCTCAGTTTTAAACATTACATGTACGTAATGGTTTTAATACTTGTTTATACACCATTAGTATGTTTTTAACGATAGTTTGGGAAGTTTATTGTTGGTATACTCAACTCTTATGTGCATGTTTTATGTCGATTGCATGACCCTTTGTGTGCAGATAACAGGTAAACGCTCAGGAATATGTGATCCCAAGATATGTGTTTATCCAATCGTTGTAACGCAACCACATTTTATGTTAAGTACAATCTTAGGTTAACACTGTTTATTTCGTCTTTTTAACCGTTTTATTTGCACTGACGCGACGCAACGTACTTATATAGTATAAAAACTGATGTAGCTTGGCAAGAGTTCAGAAAAAAAAAAATGTTTTATCCATTTAGTACCTTTAAATTAAACAACTAAAAGCTTGACCAAGAGTTTTTACGGAGTGAACAAATAACGTTCAGTTGAATTTAAAAATTAAATTATGCTTTGTTAAATTTGTCATGTTTGTATTTTAAGGGTCAGTTTAAAATAATATAATTTTTAATTATTTATAGAATACGATGTATTTTTTGTTCCTTTGTAATAACTCAATATTAATTACAATGTGTTAAATAAATTCATAGTAAAATTTCAATAATGTATATAATTTAGTTAATATTTTAATTAAATAACCAATCCACTAATAATCAATAAATATTTATTTATTCAATTTAATTAATTTAGAAATGAAAAATAATTTAATTGAATTCTCGTATTTAAATGATAGATAAAAGTATAATTACAGAAATTAATTATCACATTTTATTTGAACGCCATACCAAACTCTAAGGTCTTATTTAAAAATATTTATTTTACTAATGTCCTGTTCGACGAAAAAATATTTAAGCATGTTACTTAAAAAATACCAAGAAATGCGGTGTCACTTTGAGTATTTTGTTATTCTATAACGCAGTTATATGTCATAAGTATTTCATCATAATTATGGGGTTTGCTACTAGACGGAAAGCATAAATTTGTTTTTATTCGTTTTCCAAGAGGAGCCAGTAAACCATTACACGTTCGTTTATTTAATGTGGATACATGTAATACACTTATGCCCATGACCGTTAATATACATGTACCATAATTTATTTTTGATACAGCCATTGACTAAAAAAAAAAAAAAACCTTAAACACATCATACACCATTCGGAAGTATAGTTAATAGCATTATGTTTTGTTTCTTGTGAACAATATTTAATTCGATTAAAGGAGTTCTATAAGGATTGTGGTTGGTGCGGTAGTAGGAACGTGGTATCTAAATTAAGTATTTTTGAAGCAAGCATTTACGTACTGGGATTATTTTGTTTTGCCGAAAACGGAGTTAGCAATTAGACTTGTTTCATAAGAATTATTATTGTTACGAAAAAGGTGCCACGATAGCTGGGTAGAAGCAATTTATACGCAAATCTGTTTTTACAACAAAACTGTCCACCAGGGAAAACGAAAAAGGCTTACAAGAAATGTATATATATATATATATATATACAAAAATAAAATACGAGTAAAACTTGAGGGGATATTTTTTTCTCGAAGAACTTGTGTAAAATACCGAAATAATTTCATTAAAGATGTTGTAATTAAAATAAGAGGGAGAAACCGAACAGACTTTAGGGAAGAAAAAAAGTTAATTGCAATTATATTGCTTTCGTTTGTTTGCTTTTCATAATACTACCTAGAACAACATTGTAAGATTATTATTTATTGATCAATTAAAATCAAAATTTAAAGAGGTAATTCATAAAAGTTAGAATTCAATAAACCTACTTGGATAGAAGAATATGGATACGTTACGGCCGAATTACATATAATAAGACACATAATAAGGACACATAATGCGGGACGATATAAGTACTAGCACTTTGAGTATCATTTAATTGTTTCTTGTCGACTACTCATCACGTGATGACAGCGCTTGTCTTACAGATATCTTAGAGTACATTATTCTTTCTTGTTTAACAATGTTTTCCTCGTTAACGTCATTCTGTATAGCGTTTGCGTTCACTAACATGGTTTGCTCGTTAGCACAAAGCGTACGAGTATGAAACACTGTACACGGAAACTTTGCGAGGAAATTGATTAAATAATGTTGACGAGAAAAACTTTGCTGCAGGATTGTAAAAAATATTGTTTTACCAAACTGCATCAACGACGAAGAATCAATCAAAATCAGGTCGATCGTATACGGTGCACGATCAAACGTATACATGTAGCTGTATTAGCCGGTATTACAATGATCGTACACTTTAGAAACATTTCGAAAATAAAATGACCACTTGAAATGTGTACCGTATAACTTCCTCAGCATTACAATTTGAAAGCATTAACTGTACCCGAGTGTTTGATAATCCACGACTGTAATAATTACAATACCACGTCAAAACTGGAAACAACGCTCTATTTTATACTGCAAACGGTTAGTCATCGTTTTGTTCTACACAGCCCTATCGATAGAAATTCGCATCGTAGCAATAGATATCTACTACTTCTAACTTTGTTCGTAGTGTACTGTTGTCACATTATGTTGTATACCTACTGCATTCAGAACTCTCCGGACGTTACTATTAATATAAGGTAGGTGATTAATAAAAATGAGAATTATACGAAATTGTCACGCATATGACGAAAATCGCACGGAGAACATGATACCCGAACAAGTATAATACGTTAATGATCATAGGCGTATTTAGGCATAGGCCCGGGCCTAGAGCGGCAAATTTTATCGATTTTTTTTTACAAAAATTACAAAAAGAATTTTTCATTTTATGAAATCAAATTTTACTAATTTTTTTAATAGAAAAATTATTTTTATACAAATTATATGTTTTATAATTTATAATTGCAAGTTAAACCGTAAATATTCTCGTCCATTTGCTTAAAATTAAACAGTTACTTACATATACCTACTATATTAATATATTATGTATAGTACACACCAGTACGTATATACAAATCAAAACACGTGTGTTCAATGTGAGTTCGAGTTCTCATACAGTGGATTGAAATTCAGTATTATAGATTCTATATTATAGACAGTAAGGTATACGAGATATTGTAGATAGTAAATCTATAGCTAGACAATGACGGGGAAATACCCGTTTATCGTTATGGAGCCGCCCGTAATTATCTTTTATAATCTACTTTAAATTGTGATGATTTAATTAATGTATTTGATTAGGAAAAAATTAAAAGAAAAATATAGTTTTAAGTATAATTAATTTGTAAATTGCAAAGAAAGATACTTCGAGCAATTTAATTTTCATTAATAATGTATCTATTTTGTATAATATTATAATATAACAAGTTGTATATTCAAATATGTTTTATAAATCATTTTAGGAAGGATGAGAGGGAGGCGGCGCATTGAAAAGTGCCTATAGGCGGAAAAACTAAACACGCCACTGGTTATGATATATTCCGTTCGTTTCTCACATCGACAGTAGTCTTTTCGTAAAGACCTCTTCGAACGTTCGCGATGACGTAATTTCCCGTTTCGATTATCAAATTCTTCTTAGACGCCAACCGTTTTTCGAGTGAAATTGTCAATAATTACCCCGCTTGCGTGCAGTGTGCACAGCGTAAACACATATTGCGTCCGAGTCCCGAACCGGTTGGACAATGAACATCGTCAACGTTTATACGAATGATCCATTGTTTATTCATACATTACGTATGTTCATAAGCGACTCGGGACGCGTATTTATATATGCGCGCGTATTATTTCGGTGACGATTGTTTGAATAGATTAGAAAAAAAAAAAATTGATAAATATATATAATTTAACGACAAACGCGTAGGCGCGCGAAACGTCCGTACAATCGTGATGTGCCGCGTTAAAATATTAATATATATTCAGTCGGTACATTATACAGTACTATAAGCTTCCGAGCACTGGTCATACTTGACGAGTCGTGACTTATTGTTCGAGAAGTAATTGAATTACTACGGAGCTGTAGAACACGGTATGCGGTATAATATTAATACCACGCGCGCAAGCATAATATTCTATTAATGTGTGTAGGATTATTCCGCGGCTTAGTTGGTTATGAACTACTAAACTCAAAGATCAAATTTTTTTTTTAACATCTAATGTATTACACGAATTAATAATTATATTATTAATAATAGTATAATAATATAATTTGTCCTAAATATAAAAAAGGAAACCTGACAGTAACGAAGAACTATAGAAGCATATCTTTACTTGACGTAGGTTATGAAGTTCTAGCAATGGTAATCTTAGAGAGAATACATATATATATATATATATATATCAAAGATATTATCGGAAGTTGACAATGTGGTTTTCAAAACAATAAGCCAGATTCCGACCACAACTTTGTGATAAAACAAGTTATGGAGAAATATTATGAATTCAACGAGAAATTACATTTATTATGCTTTAGACAAGCTTATGACAGCATAAGCAGAAATGAACTACGTAAAGGATTAGAACTACTTGGGATATCAAAAAAGTACATGAATCTTATAAAAATGCGTAATGAGAAGACAATCTGTAAAATACGATTTTTACTAAATTATTCGGAAAAATTTGTGGTAAAATCTGGCCTATACTAAAGAAATGTCTTCTCTTTCACAGTATTCAATCTAGCTTTGTCAAAAATAGTAAAAGATATAAACGAGCCACGGAAAATTAACATAAATGGAAAGTCAGTATTATTGGCTTACGTCATTGATATTATAATATTTGGAAGGACTAAAGAAAAAATGTTCAAACAACCGAGAAAATGCTGGAAACAAATAAATCAATGTGACTATGTATGAATAAAAATTAATAATTGAGAGAAAAATAATCCAGAACATATGGGGGCCACGATTCAACGAATAAACAAATATCTATGAAAGAAGAAAAAACGAGGAACTACAGAAATTGTACAACAAACTAAATATCATAGTGTTTATCAGAAATAAACGACTAGAGTAGTTACGATACACTTGGAGAGCAGATGAATAACAAATTAAAAAAATATTCGTGGGAAAAATGTATAAAAAAAGACCTTTAGGAGACCAAGACCCCGTTGGATCGATGCAATAAATAGTGACTTGAAAGAGGTACTCTAAAATATAACCTTTTTGTTGACTTATAACAGAGATGGTTGGCAAGACCTCTAGAAGACAGCAATGGTCCGTAATAGACTGGTAATCTGAGAAGAAGAAGAAGAATGTATCGCAACGATTAATCGATTGGCCGTGAGCAGTGCTACGTTTTCGTCGGTGGACAAACAGTTGCAAAGAATTACTGTAATATTATGGAATAAATATGGTTTTGCGTCAATGATCTGATAATCACATATACACATATGATATGATATACACATAATTTGAATTCGATTAATATAATTTTTTTGTGCCTAGGCTTTCTTAAACCATGGTAATGATTGATAATACCGTTTGAAAACGAAATAGAATATTGTTAATTTGAAAATTGCAACGTACAGTGTTCACAAACAATAGGATGTGCATAAATATTATTAAGTAGACAATAGTGGCACTATTAAAAATGTTGATTACAATGGACGATATATCATGATAATTATTCATAAGACTGTTCTTATTTTAATTATATCATTTTAACATTTAATATTATACGATGTGAAAATAACTAATTATTTTGTTTACTCTAATAATTGTCTATATAAATTATTTACGAAACAAATGTAATGATAGTAAGAATATTTTTATTTTATTTTGATTTATTACAGATAAAAAGTGAACTCTTTTTATGACTATTTTCGATTGTATTTACTATTTTTCGTATGTTTAAAACATTATTTTATTTATTATTGCAATGTTAATAATTAAATTATACCATATTATGTTTTCTAATAAGTTTTCATTGAAAATTTAATATTTTAATACTTAATTTAATTTTGATTTAATAATTATAAGATATACAAGTAAATTTCATTAGGTTGATGATAAATTAAATGTTTCTTAAATAAGTCCTAAAAGAATATTTATTAATTGAAAGTATTTGTATCAAAAACAATGCATTGTACTCTTAAGATGGAAATACATAAGCTGCTAGGAAAATCGAGATATTTATGAATCTTTTTATTCGCATTACGTTATTTTTTGTTTTCTTTTTTTGTTTTGAATTTAAAACTTTTATGAGAGTTTTTTGTTTTACATTGATTACCTCTTTCGAATAAGTAAATTTACATATATGTGCATTTTGCCATGACTGGGATACATATATATGTAAGGACTATGCGTGAGATGAATATATTAAATAATACCATACAATACATCGAATTCTGTTTTGGTTAAAAGATACTTTTCGATGAGAAAAATAATAATGCCAGATTTCATTTTATCAGTATTTCCTGATCGGGTATGACTGTGGAAATATTGTGAGAATCGATTTTGCACAAAGATTTGTAAAATACGAATTCGTTTTTGAAAATAAAATTTAATAAAGATTTTTTAAAACATATAGCATTAATTTATGATTTTTATCCTAATTAATTATATTGTCTATATATATATATATAAAATTATTAAGAAATTTCTTAAACGCATTAAATCATGTGTATTGTTTATAATTTAATTTAGTGTGGCTATTATTTATACATATGCAAATCATTTTCATCAAATATCACTATTGGTACCCTACGTAAAGTAAAAATTGTATAATTTATCTCGACAGATCGGTTGCAATAGCATTTTGTATGTAAACATTAAATTATGGCGACAAAGATCAGCTGATACATTTTTAATTTTTGTCCGTTATATATTTATTTTTTTATGATTGAATGCATTATGCATAAAATGTAATATGTTTGATCAAAAAGTAACTTTCCACATAAAATCCTTAATAAGATAACTCATATATTTGTTTAAACACTAATAGTAGTATATGATTTCAACGTCTCGATATGAAGGAATTTCTGAAAATGAGTTTTTGTTATTTTAATCCAATATGTGTGGGGCGAGTTATGACTATAATCATGATATTTATGTTCTTCTATGACCCATGATCGATAAACAATAAATACAGAGGTACATTGTTCCTTAAATCTAAACCTGTTTATATTCATTTATTATATAGATAAATTTCGTATATTATTTTATGATGTTAATGTTATTAATTAATATTCTACACAAAATATTGAGTTTTCTAATTGCACTGATATTAAAAAAAAAAAAAAAAAAATTGCTATGAATTATTCGTTATTTTAAACTAAATAAGCAACAAAAAATGCAGAATATGTAATTATGTAAAAGCCGTGGAACGCATGGTTATTATATGGCGACAATATAATATATATATATATAATATAAATAATTAATAATTAAAATTTGTACTTATATGAATATTGTTTTTATAGAAATTATTTCTTTAATCGTTATGAATTGTTCTCTAGAATATCTTAGTGGTAGTTTTATTTGATATTTTAGTTCTGATACTGAAAGTTAGTTACTGTTCCCTATTTTATTTTTGCTGAAATAAAGTTAAAATGTTGTTAAAAAAAATAAATAGTTTTATCCATAGTTTATTAGTGGCTTATAAACGTTATCATTTAAATCGATTTGACCATTAAAAATATAAAATAAGCGAATAAGTAAATTGTCTGGGCATTTAAATTTATGGTTTTAAGTAATTTCATGGCTCTAACTAGAAAGTTTAAAATGTATATTATTACTATCAAAAGTTTTATAGATCTGTAAACTTTTTTCATGGTTATAGATACTTTAACTTCTTTTGTTTTGTTGTTATAAATCAGATACCTTTTCGGGTTGATACTATACTTTATTTTGGGTTTCTTATTAGTTATTTTAATGACTAAGTGAATTGTCGATTAAGTGATTGGTAGTTGATTTATTCATTGTACTGATGGATATATAACCATATAATGCTCCTTTATCAATAACATTTAATTTGATAGTAATTAAATGATTTGTAAAATGTAATTGTTTTCATAGTTATTAAGTTTAATAAAGTATAGTTTATTACTATAAAGCACAACGTTTTAAATGATAAACAAAGAATTGGTCAACTTACAAAAATATTCATTAAAAGTGTTCGGATCGATTTCTTAGTTTTTTACGTCAAAGATCAATGTATTACGAAATTATATGTTAACACATAAAAACTACAAAAATATCTTATAGCATTTTATAATTTTATTGAAATTTTAATTTGTTTCAACATAATTTAATTTACAAAAAAATGTGTTTGATATCACGACTGATATTTGACTTTCGTTTGTTGGGCGTCGAACTGACGATCGTTGGTATAGTTTCGAATTAAATTTGTTTGTACGCCTTTATGGAGCATATATCAAACATGTATACATAGCGGCAGTTGTTGCAGTGAAGTCGTAGAACAATTTTCGTGTGATAAGAGTGCACGTGCTGTTATCCGTTCCAGAGGTTTTGTTCACAAAATTCGCTGAGCGAAAGCTTCTTTAGTGTTGATCGGGAGAAGACGGTCTATTTTTCAATTCATATAAATGCGCGTATAAACGACGTGGTGACTTAAATCGAACATCCCGGTGGTTGACTTCAGCCGGGTGAGCGTAGAGGTGGAGGAGGATAAGAAATGAAACGGGAAATGCAATTTTGCCACCCGAGATTCAAGTCAAGTTTTTCGTCCGCTTGCCTGTGTATTGTACGTAATGTCATGTAATGTACTGCGGGTGGTGTATAAATTATGTATATAATATACAATACGCGCGCGTAAACCACGTGGGTTATTGCAGCATACCTACCGATGTACGCGGATACGTATCATCGACGTGTACGTTATGTATCTGCTGTGTGTGTGTGTGTGTGTGTGTGTGTGTGTGTGTGAGTGTTTGTTGTACTGCATAAAACGTAAAATGCACGTGCCGAAATCGTCACCGAAATAATATTCAAGCTTGATAGTATATACATACATGCACGCGACAATATCGTCCGATATCGCGTGGTCGGGATGTATAGGAGTAGGTATGGTTAGATCCTGTTTCTTCTATTCCCACGGCGCGAAGGGGAAGATTTCCTGCGAGCGTCTGCACACACACACATACACACACATATGCGTGTATTATATTGCGTGACATTGCCGCGACCGTATTTGGTGCTGTACACCAGATTTCATATTTCTATTGCAATGTAACCTGCTCGAATATATATATATATATATATATACGTATATATTACTATCTGCTGTATACGCATAAGTGACTATACGGGGCCACGGAATCAAAATCGGAGAGGGATATGTGTCGGCGGTGAACACGTTGTTATTACTATTATTATTACTATTGCCATTATTATTATTTCCATCACGAGCCCCCTCGGGCATCTTATTTACGACGTCGACATACGCCGCCGTCTTGCGATTTCCCCTCGTGGCTCCGCGCGAAAAATAGCCTTATGTATCTTTTTTCACTCTGTTCCTTTTCGCGCGCTCGCAGAAGACGCAATCGTTCGACGTCAAGACACTATAATAGCTGTACCGCCGATGCACTTTTGTGTATTATACGCACGCTTCGTTGTACTCCTTCATCGCGCGGTATTTACCATTGTTGTTACTTTTATAATCGAGCCGACAGCATAATTTTGTTGTGATTTTGATACGAATGTATTGCTTGTATTTTGCGATAAATGCACATTTTTCGATTGATCGATGCAACCATATTGTAAGTATACGAGTTTGTTAAATAATGCCGTACTGTCATATTAAAATTTGGGATGTCTGTTGAAATAACACGTTAAAAGTTATTGAGAAATCGAATCTTTACACATCATGAAATAGTTTTCCATTTTATGTGATTCATTTTTCAAGCGCGTAACACCGACGACAGCAATCATGTTATTTTTTTCCATAGGAATTGATTTTACAATGTACTATATCATCAGTGATAGTCGTCAAACACGTATGCTCTATATGCAATTAGATTAATTTAATTTAACATTAATTACATTATATTACAAAGTGTTCACCGACGTTTACTCACATGATAATATACGAGAAGCTTTTGAGAAATATTTTAAAGGAAAATGTATTAATTAACTTTAGCTTAATTTCTAAGCGATGAAAAAATAATATTGGTTAATGGAACTATAATGAGTTCCACTTAAAATCAGTTTTCAAACGAAATTATGTATTTTGAAGTTTTAGAGCATTTTTAACTTAAATTTATATTGTTACTGCTTATATAATATGTTATTTTTGAACTAATTTATCTAGACATCTATCATATGGTACTATTATTCGGTTAACTTCGTTTACAAAATATATAGTATAAAACATTTAAAATAAAAATTATATTGTTAGCAGCAATTAATGTCTCATTTAGAAAACGTATATTAACTTAGTGTTTATATAATTTATAAAATGTCGTATGGAAAAGTTAATCGAATAAAATCTAATAAGTAGCTTGAAGATTTATATATGGTGCCTATTTAAATTTAATTAACGCATTGTTATAAAGTAAATTCATACTATTTTAATAACAGTTAAAGACATTGTTTCAATTTAAATACAATACTAACATTTGCATTGAAAACATAACTATATTAATTGTATAATATTATATACGATACATGTAAAATTGTATTATTTAAGTTATTTGAAAATAAACACTTTTTAAACAGTAATTATATTAATTTGCATAATTATGCAACATATAAAATTTTTAGCTTGATATAAAATAAAACGCAAATAGTGGTGCCATTAAATATATAAATATAAATATATTATTACTATACTGAAATTGTATACTACTTGTGCTATATACACGGTGATTAATTGATTAAAAGTGTCAGATAAGGTCTGAAGTTGGTAAAGTTTTAAGCAAATATAATATTGTGTATGTTGCAGGAAAATTAGAAAATAGGGTGTTTTATTAAAAATTATTTTTATAGCTCAAGTGCTCAAAGTATTCAACTTATGTATATTAACCAAAATATTCAGGCCATGTAGAAACATTGTTTTATCATACAGACCGGGTATTTTATAAAATAAAATATAATATGCGGAAATTGTAAAATATATAAATTTAATAAAAAAATGATATTTATTAATTAAATATATATTTTATAAGTAGGAATTTTAAAAGAATGTGTTTGTTAAAAATATATTTATTTATTAGATTCACGAATAAAATTATAATATAATTATTAAATTATTTTCGTTTTTGTTAGTATATATCGGCCATACAACCGTCATCATCCAGCTCAGCTCTCAAATCTGCTGTATCAAAGCCTCGTTGCTTTCCAATTCAATCCTCCAGCCAACAATTTCGGTTCCCTTTTGTCATATCAAACGAAATCTCCTGATCTGTTTTCCAAATCTCTTTTAAATTATTAATAATACATACAAATGTGTATACATGCATATGTATTTAAGTTAAAACGTCTAATGAATTTATAATCATGAATCCTATAATAGTATTAACCCTCCGGTAAATCGTGTAGCATTGCATTAGTAATGCATTATTTTCATTTGATTTTATTATTTCATTCTTCATTTGATTTTTCTCTGCTATCATTTTAAAAATATATTAATATATATATTATATATTTTTTTATATCACAACATTTCTTAATAATTTTATAAAACAAATTTCTTAATTAGCTTCATAACGATTGATGGATACATTACAATTTTGTCTTTTGTTACCAATAGCAGACATATTACTATCTAAAATTTCAGTCTTAAATTTCCATGTAGGAAATATTTAAACTAGGTATTCATTTGTTTTTAAAAATGATCAAGTGAAAAATTTAATTTAATAAATTAATCGTTAATGTAAAGCGTGCATTTATTTTATTCGCATTGCATAAATAATAAATATTATATGTCATTGTGTTATAAGAACCTTGAAAATGCCACGCCTAATCACTCGTATTAATGTTATTTTTGAAAAAGTATAATTCGTAATACATTCACCAAAATCATTCATAGTGATCAGCTATAATAGTGTATCATTATTTTATGTCAATATTTTTCATCCAAGACAATGTCAAAGTAAAATACATATTAGGAATACGAATAAAATATAAATATTGCAATTAAGAATAATGTATTTAATGGATTATATCATTGTTATAATGTCAACTAAACATAAAAGTTAATTTTATTTATTAGTTTTATCAAGAATTGTGTTTGATTTTTATTTTGAACAACATCAAGTTTATAATGACTGCATTATTTTAGGCAAAATTCTCGGAATCAATTAAAAATACTTACATCAAATTAAAAGTGTAATAAAAATTCAATAAAATTGCAAGCAAACTATTCTTACATTACGAATTTCATTATTAAGTTTTATTATTTCACTTAACGGGATCGAATCAATATTATATTATTAATACAATATTATTTTCAAGTGATATTGGCACTATTATCGTTTATGAAATAACAACTTCAGAGATTATTAAACAAGATGTTTTGTATAAAAATATAATAATATATACTATATGTCGGCACTAAATTTACACTAAATTAATTAACACATAATTATCAAGTATTAAGTGGTTAAGTTACCCGTATTTAAATAAAATATTTCTAGTTTAATTTTTCGTTTTGGACTGGCAAGTTAAAATTTTCACAGTATTTTGTTACTCTAGTTTTGGTCTTATTCTTAATCTTTTTTAAACCGGCAATAAAAAATTAAACGTTATACGTGTAAATTTAATTTTAACTTTATCAATTCCATAGCTTTTTTGATGGTATTGTTTTAAGACATAAACATCTAAACGTTGGAAAAATACTCTCTGGAGACAAAAGAACCAAGTAACAGTTGACCATCATAAAATCGGATTTTTTTCCTCTTTACTATCGTAAAACTCACTAAAAGACCCGCAGCATTCACGTCGCCTGTATTACGCCGGCATCTGTTGACTGCGTCGATATAAGAAAAAATAAAGTTGCAGCTCCCCTTTTACCATTGCCAAAAACACTGGGTTTCGTCCCTACTAAAGACAGAAAGCGAAAGAGAAAAAAAAAACAGTTGCCTAAGAATCATTTCCATCCGATTTTCCACCGATTTAGATCCAGCAGCCCCAAGGGTCGTAATAGCCGATGGCTACCTCATAAAACTCGTATTTTGCTTAATGCTGTTTCTTATCCAAAGCCTTTTACTTCACCTCCACTCCTTTTATTTTCTATGGATTTGTTTAAATCCACCATTTCATTTCCGAGTGGACTTTGTCACAATTTTGATTTTATCTACTCCGTAGATTGCATCGTTGCACTTTATTACCCTGTTGCCAACAAATTCGGTATTATTATTTTTTAAACTGATTTTGAACATGATATCAAATATTGAAAAGCAATTTTATATTTATCTACATTGATCAATTACCCAAAAGTACAATTTATTAATATGATACAATGCTAAAGCTAATATTATATACTCGCTACTGTATATATAAAATATAATATTTATTTATTTTTGTTTTTTTTATTATTTTTAATTTATGTTATGAAAATACAAGAATACATACCATACTGAAAGGTTTTTCCATTAATTTAGATAATATTATCTGTATATTGATATTTATATGACTACGTTGAATAATTATTTACTTTACTGGTACTTAAAAACTCACTAGATGTAATAGATCGCTAATATATTTTTGATTAGGTTAGCTTTTTGACAGGAGACTAATTTGCACACATAAAGTGGATTTAATAACTGAAAGAATAAACTAAGATAGAATTTTAATTTAATTATATAAATATATTTAGATATTATATATATATATATATATATTTTAACTATAATTAATAGAATAAATATACTTAAAATGTTAATAATATATAATTTTGTAAATTACACAACACATCAATGTTTTCTAGTTTTACATACATGGGCGCAGTATTTTCATTTGTTTTTAATTAAGTCTGTTAAATTTCATTCTTAATTTTTCTACCTGGCGAGAAAAATTTATTTTAAAACATAAACTGAATTATGAGTGAGACTAATAATTTGCAATTTAATTTATAAAGAGCCACATTACCGTGTAGTCATATTTTTATAGTAAGTGTATTCAAAATAAATACTCAAATAAAGTATATATTTTTATAATATAATCATATATTTAACTGTTGAATGATATTTCAGTAGAATTTATGTTTTATGTATAATATAAACATGCTAAACGCGTGAATAAAATGAACCTGAGTGTGTGGCACGTTTTAATAGTACATTTAGGGTTGGCTACAGACAACTTTATGTTTAGCCTGAAGCCATGATATGCAATATTATAAGTTCCATACAATTGCGATCTCGATCAATGTTTTCCGAATAAAATTTATATTTTTTTTATAAAAAAACCAGGAGACTTTATGGAAATAATATATATATATATATATATATTACAAAAAGAGAATGTCACTGTATAAAAGAGGAGGTGAATTTTGCCCAGAGAACAATAACAATGGTACTCCGGTCGCCCCTGGCGATCGGAAATACGCCGTTCGAATTTCAACGCAAACGTTTCCTCACCCCCTAAAACCACCATTTAGGTCGTTAAAAAGTCTCTTTTTGCGTGCGCATTGCAGGTAAAACTCCTGTCATATAAAACGGCCTCACGCGAGTTATTACTGATTTTTTCATTATTTTATTTAGTTATTCTCTTTTGCAAAAACAGTTTATAATACACACGGAACATTTTAAGACAAAGTTATCTTCATGGTTAATTAATAATTTTATAGTATAAGAAAAAAAATCTTATTTATAAAATTAATTACTTACTAATATTTGTTCTCATTATTAGCAGACCAAAATTATTAATTACTAAAAGGTTGTACAGGCTTTTAGTAATTAATAATTTTGTCTAAATATTTTTAAGCTAAATATAGTTTATTCAAATACATTTTTTGAGTTATTTTTCCATTTTAAATCACGATCAAGATGTTTGAATTTATTTTACACCAGTTGGAAAAAAATATATACTTTTTAGTTTTATCTACTCATTCCAACCAAAAGTACTGTTTCACATTTTTCATAATTTATCCGTGATTTAGAAATAAAGTCTTCCTAATGGTTGTTTTGATGATCTAAAATATTAAAAATAAAGTAGAGCAAGATTTAGATTCTTAGCTTTCATAACTTTCTATCCATTTTTTGAAGCCAATATTTAACTTTTTATTACGTGTAGGCCCTAGTTTTGCGGGATTTTATTGCCATGAATAATTCTCAATAGTTGTGTTTCGAAGTTAACTTTGGTTTTCAGAAATCTGAATTATAAATATTTTTCTAAAATTCGAAATAATATAAGTCAAAATCAATCGTTTTGCCATTTTATTCAAATATATTGAGGAATATTCCATGACAATCCCAGAAAACAGAGACCATAACATTTTTGTAAAAGATTATTTGATATTTGTTATCATCGGTGACTATTAGATTATTTTAAATTTAAATATTTTTCATACACACTTATTTTCGAAATAACTATTCTTTACTCGTATGTTATAGTGCTTATGAACTAATTAAAAATAGAATAATTCAGATATTGTGTTGATTATATATGTTTATTTATGTTTTTATTTAAAAGTTGTATTTCCTATTAACTGTATATTAAGTGTTTTGAATGTGCATTAGTACATATTAACAACGTTGAGTACTAAGCTTTGACCTTAGTCAAGCTATAACCTCGTAGTCATAAAAACATTTTAAATTTCATGTCGAGGGTGATATTTTATCAAAATTGCGTTTAAATGTTGTTTATTTTATGCTGACCTAAGTCTGTCTACAACGATTAAAGTGGTATTTTAATGTTTCTAGAGAAATACTACTACATTGCTTATTACTTTTCATCCACGAGACATCCCATAAAATACAGTAATACCATTAGATACGTGATTAGATTGTTCTTTTGTTATAATTTATTAAATAGTTTTATTCAAACACTACTAAAAGTTGATTAAAAAATATAAAAGAAATACTATGTATGCATTTGCATTTATTAATTAATATTTAGTAGAATAAAAAAAAAAAAAATAATGCATTAGATTGATAGTTATTACAATATAATGAATAATAATAATGAATAATATAATAAATTACATTTTCTTCATAAAAACTTGATAATAATAGTATAAAATTTGATTCATTAAAATTTTCAATACATGCTTATACCTAGTTTTATAATAGAAATAATTAAATAAATACATTTTGGTTTTATCTAAAGAATAATTATAGTGTTTAAATAAATGGATTGGTTTAAAATAAAGAGTTGATCTGTGAAGTAACCGATCTTGCCGAATTTTTTGTTTGATTCAACTAATGAAGGTTTTTAGATACAGTGCGGTTCCAAGAAACGTTTTCGCTACCACAACAACATTTATAATCCAACTTATATCATGTACATTCTTTTGTTTTTTCTTTCGGATGTGCTTTAATAACGCTATACGGTTGTTTCGATGAATTGAAAAGGACATTGGGTATTTACTTGATATATAAATGTACGAAAAGCTTTTTGTAGAATGACATTTATTGTTCTTTTTGGTTTTAGTTTTTTTTTGTTTTTATTTTTTTTATATAAGACTATAAAAACCCGGAAACACGCTGTTGGCTTTGAGGTGTAGGGTAATATACAAACGAATCACATACCCCTTTACTTGGATTTTTTCTATTGTTTTGGTTTTACGACTTTCCGTGTGGAAATCTTGGTCCATCAGTATTCCCCCGGCAAAGGCTCGTTTGATATTCCTAACGCTTGACCACAGTCGTCGATAAAGAGATTCGATTCGGACGGGATTACCTATTCTACGGCGAAGCACATAAACACATGTACCTCCCATAATACTTACCTGCGAGAAACGCACGAGGAGGTAGTACGAGGAGAAAAAACGCAGTGGCGCATACGAGCCGATTTTATTAGCAAGCAATGAGGATTTATTTTTCGATCAGTGGCATGGCACATTCGGAATCCGAAATCAGTAGATTTCATCCCATAAAGATTTTCTAGTGTAGACACAGGGAAAAAACCCGTACGATCGTTTTGTTAGCGAATAACTTACTGCTCATCAAATCAAATAAGATATAGTATACGGGACCGGATTCAGCAATGTATTAGATGCAAACGGCAACGGGACACTTCAGTTAAATGCATTTTTTCGTGTTGATTAAATCTTATTTGTCTAGTCGTCTTTGTATTTAATTTATTTAAACAAACGTTCATCAAGTATATTTTTATTATTGTCTTTATTCTTCGAGCAATAATTTTCTTTGTTTTCCACGAAATACCAAGGTTTTATTTTTAAACCATATTTTACCGTTTGATTGCACGATAAACAAATATAATAAAGTCGTTCAAACTTTTCACGTAATTTTTTTATATAATTATGTTACTAAAATAAAAACATTATGTTGGCTTTTCAGTAATAAAGTAGTAACAATGGTTGAAATATATCCCGTGGGAAATTTTCTCAAGTACATATACTATACCGACATACGTAAAATATGTTGTTCATAATATTTTAATGATGTTGCTAAATTTTAGCGCGTCTTAGGTTACTTAAAATTTTCATTTTTTTATTACCTCTAAGGTATATGAACTTAATGGATCATAAAATTTTATTTTATTTACATTTTTTTTTTATACATTTAAAAAATATATTTAATTTCTAAACTTGATACATTTTCTTTGTTTGTTATTAGATTCGTTAGGTTTCATATATTTTCAACAATTTCAACAAACTTAAACAACACATACACGTTAGTTACTAAGTGTTAGCATTAGTAACATTATAGCTTTATCGTTTATACGGATTTGTATGTGAACTTTATACTTGTCCTTTTTTTCGGCTTTGAAATCGACGACGGCCCCGGAACTGTTTTTCAAATTACTTTGGGGCATTTCAAATTTTTCCTGTAATTATTAAATATTCTTATAAATATTTTATTAATTCACGAAAACTTATAATAATAAAAACAGTTTAATTTAGTGTTTGTATATTTTTTTATTGTTATATTTTAAGTAAATTTTTTTTTATCGTTGATATGTTTAATTAATAATACATTTATTATACATTTTAACCATATAAATTGATTGTATTTTATATAAATTAATATAGAAAAAATGATTTTAAATAGGATGTTTGGTACCGTATAAATGTTAAATGAATCGTATACATATATTATAATATATAAATTCGCACAGAATTAAAAATCTTTTGGGAGATTTTACAGAACCCTTATAAGTTTTTAGTGGTGTCTCGTTAGCAATTCTGTTGTGATCGAGAAACCCTTCAAACTTTGAAACTTTTTTTTAGGATAAAAGGGAAAAATTTTCATTTCAACGAGGGGTTTGAACGCATGGTTGAAAATAAGAAACAGCACACTATTTCGCAGGACACTTAGGTCATATTTTCCTCTTACTCTCTTCCGGTAATACATGATTACAAAAGTTACATCATTTGTCAGAACGTGTCGCGTGTGCCACTGACAACTGCAAAAATGCAGTTAATCACTTTGTCTCGATCAAATTAACGTGTATTATTATAGTAGAAAAAACATGTGTACACTCCTCCCTCTCCCGAAAATGTGCACCTGACGTACTCCCGTTTATCACGTGACTAAATTAAGTCTCGTAAAATCGATGGTAGACTGTTCAATTACAGTTTTCCTCTCCGAGAAGTCCTTTTTTGATATTACTTGATTTATAGTGGTCATTTTACGAAGTAATGTAAATTAATGTACACGGCAGCTACGCGTAAAGTGACCTGCCAAATGCATACGCATAACTGTAATACAGCACCGTATAATTTTACATGCATACAATGTAATACTATATAGCCAAATCTATTAAATCAAGGCTTGACGTATTTCGCATTTTCTACCGAACCAAATTTAATATTATTTCGTTGCACAATCATATCGTATTAATTTTATCAGGGCGAAAATGTTAATCAAGTTAAATACATATGTTTCACTAAAATATAAATCAGTTACGTGTTGACGTACGTAACCATGAATATTTCCATTGGAGGTCCAACATTTGTTGGGCCCTTTTTATTTGGTGTAATTTGTGAACCACATTAATACAAAACATTTAGAAAAACTTAAAAGGGGTTATTGACATTTTTTAGTTGGCCCAGACTCCTGAATCCTTCCATGTCCAGTAGTTCTATATTTTTTGTACGAGATACGGTTAAGAATAGATAAACAGAAATACATCACAAAGACAACGACGATGTTTGATTTACATATTTTCCACGAATGTTTCCGAATTTGATGTAATCTAAATCATCTCGACGGGATCCATTCTTGTGCTAGTACACAACATAACCGTATTATTGACTTAAGACGCTCTAAGTGTTAATTACGCACAGGAGAGAAATCCCAGTTGGAGAAATGAACGTTGTTGACATTATCAGCCATACCGATGAGGGCACTCCGACGAACGGTGTACACTGCGTAGTATCGCGGGGGATTCGCTTAATTGTTATACGACGACAACGCGCCTCGAGCCGCTGAGAAGACTATAGTTCGTGGTTGTAGTCAATGCCGAATTTGCATTTTGGC
>JASXSY010000815.1:0-69533 GCA_034509805.1 Sipha maydis | reverse complement strand
ATCAATATTTTTTTCATCACACCGAGTTCATGAACAATAAAATGACTATTATAGGTTAAATTATGAAAATATATTGGAACAAATGAGACATTAGACATTTCGAAATTATAATATACACATAAGATGGATCTAAAATTCCCCGTGAAATGGTCATGGTCACGACATTTTATTAAATTATTTATTTTAAATTCTTTAAGACAACACACAAAAACGAGCACTTTGAAATCGTGGTTCCTCTTTATAAGTTAATTTTTTTATTGGGATATTAATTTTATACAGACTACATATTTTGAGATCAATCAAAGTTTTCATAAAATTTTTCGCAGCATTTTTACCTCTATAAATTGTTAATCGTTTAGAGATTTTAAAGTTTTTTATAAAATGTTTTGGTATCATAGTATAATCTATTTTAACATAATATCCATAACTCATTGCTTTATGTACATGTGTAATTTTGGTTTTAGTTTTAGTATTTTTAGATCGTTTTTTACTCAGTATTTTCTTTAATAAACATTCGAAATCTGCATAAATTACAATAGGTATTTTTTGTGTTCTTTTATAGTTTTGAAACTTAATAAAGTCCTGATCACCATTTTCAAACATAATAGACCTTCCAAATTTATTTTTATTACACATTTTTTTATGTTCCTTTAATCCGTGTTCACCCTATATTTTACATGGTTTATTATTAAAAACTGTAAAACACCTTTTACAAATTATTAATTTTAATTTATACCGTGTATTCTGATTACGCACGAGCCTTGAAAAATGTTTAATGTAACAGTAGTGTGATTTAATACCATCTTCAAATAAAAATAGATCAAAATTAATTAATTTTTTACTCTCATTTAAATATACTGGGTATACAAAACCTTCATCGTCTAAACTAAAAATATTAGTAGAAACATTGTTGATTCGTTCAAAAATTTTGATTTTTTTTACAGGTGTTGGACAATCAACACAATTAAAGTTTAATTTAGATTTTTTTTCAAGATGATTAAACTATTTTTTGGAATATATATATATATCTCGATGATTATCGTACATAGACAAAGTTGCATATTTAAAACATTTATCATCTTTATTTTGAACATTTATAATAGCCTTTTTATTTTCTATATATATATATATATATATATTGGTAGGTTATACATCGTTTGCGCATCGATCGTTTAAAAGTCGTACATCATTTGCGCATCGATTTTATTTAACAATAGAACTGAAAAAAAGGTGTATACCCAAAAGCGCGTTGTTTTCTAACTTTAATCATAAAATTCGGGCTCCTAAACGTCAAAAGCTTGAATATATTCAAAAACATTGGCTTAAGTATACTACCGGTGAAATAAGCAGGTTACACGGAAAAAAATATTTGGTAATGATAACCAGAATATGATAGACATAACCAAAAATTTTGATTACGCCCGTGACAACAATATGTTTTGTAAAAGTCACAACATATTTTATGCAAACCGACTTTGGTAATGATAACATAACTTTTCTGTTGCAGACAGTCTTTCAGTTTGATAGATTTTACCAAACAAGTTGTAACTGTAACAAAAATTATATGTAGCTTTTGCTAAGTTGTTGGATTATTAGAACAATTTTTTTTGTTGTAAGTCATAATTACTTTTGCACAAATAACAATATAATTTTGTGTAATTAACAGTATCTTAATAACCATAGCATACATTTTTAGGTAAATATAACATACCTATTGGGTACTATTAGGTTGAGTTAATTTGTACCTGAATTCATACCTGTAATTATAATACAAAGGGGGAAATTATAATTTAAAATTCAATAAAATAAAAGTGTTAACCAACATTTCAATAATTTGCTTTTATTTTTTTATTTATTTTATGGACTAAATATTTTGTTGTTAATAACATAATTAAAAAAAACTAAAACACTTAGGGAGTAGAATGGCCAGAGGAAGAAGAAGATAACATATTTGGTTTCATCATTTTGAAACTATTAATTAAATAAAGGTAATCAATTCAATACATATAAAACATTAAATTGCAAGACCAATTATATATATACTAGATGACCCCGTGCACTTCATTGCTCGTTAAATTACCAATTCTATATGACTCAATCTTTGTTCAATTCGTTATTTAATATTCGATGGATGATGTTAAGATAGATTTATCTTGTTTTCTGTTGCCCGGAACAAAAATTCTAATTCGCAGCAGTGTATTATCAGGTAGGCAATCTACCTGCGGTAGGTCGCGGACCTAGTACTGTTTGTACATAAGTGTATGATTTAACTCTAATAAAGTATCAAAGTTATACCAAGTTTGGTATAATACGGTGAATTAATACAATCAATTAATACATAATCCTAACCTAACCTTAACGTACTAAAATCCGATGAATAAAAAAAACCAAATTTAACCCTTTTTAAATTAGCCTATCTTCTTCCCACAGATCTGCACACAAACATTCATTTATATATAATATAGCTGATCTAGTGTACTTCGTGGCTAGAAAAAATCACAAAAAAATTATGAATGTTCAATTACTTTTTGGTATAATTCACTGCAGTAAGTGCAACTCAGCCATGGGAGCCAATTAACCAATAAAAAAACACCAAACAAAATTAAATTTTTTTAATTTATTATAATTTATTTCTCAAAATTATATTTTAATTTTATATATTACCAATGGCAACCACTAATAAATAAATATTATTCTCAAATCTTATAACCCCCATAGCAACCATTTATAAACAAATATTTCTATCGTAAATCTCAAAATTCCTGTTTGAGCACCTCCCGGAGGTGGTCAATCCCTTTTTAAATTAACTTATTTTCAGACCTACCAAATATACACAGAAAATTTCATGAAAATCGATCAAGTCGTTTCGGAGGAGTTCGATACCTAACACTGTGGATTAGATATATATATATATATATATATATATATATATATATATATATATATATATATATATATATATATATATATTATTAACAAAAAAAATATAGAGTTCATATATAAATGTATAGATATTATATTATGTTATATATTTATGTTTATGACACTCATTTTATTTAAATGTTTAAATAAACAAGCACAACATTTAGTAAAATATTTAAACAAAATAAATAATACATTTAATTCCTTAGATTTTACTGTTTTCATAATGAATAATTTGAATTAAGTATTTACAGATAAACCTGCACAAACTGATGCTATAATACCACATAATTCTAATTATCCTTATTCTCAAAAATGTCCTTGCTTCAATTCAATTTTCTACAGACTTAAACTTATTCCATTAAATAAACATAATTATCGACACAATCTCAATATTATGTATAATATAGTCCATACAAACAAATCAAGTTCAAATACTATTAAATAAATCCATAAACACATAAAAAAATAAAATAAAACATAACTCGTAGAATAATATTATTAACTATTGTAGTATAAAATATCAAAATAATATATCTATCAATTTGCCAAAATTTAAAACAATTTTACTAAAAATATAAAAATCACTTAAAATAAAATAAATTAATTAATACAATTTTACAAAAAAAAAATCCCTTCTTTTGAAAATTCTAGCAATATATAAAATTAAATGTAATTCTAATACATTTTAAATGTAAAACAAATAGACATTTTATTTAAAAAATATATAGAACACATTTCTGAAGTAAAATTAAAAACTTTCCTTAATTCAAATTTCACTATCGAAAATAAACATAATATCAATTTTAATATCAATACAGACTTGAAGTATCAAAAACCAAAAGTAACATTTACATTAATTCAGTTTAAGAGGAGTTACTTATACACAATAAAATGTAAATTTTAATAATATTTTAAATATTTAAAGGATTTTAAAAATATCATACATCAATACAATTAAAATAATAATCAGAGTATTTATATTTCTTAACACATTTATTTCTAATAAAAATATATTTTAAATAATCTCTCCTATTTAAATTAATTATTTTTATAATATGTAAAAACAACCATTTTTTATCAATACATTCTTTCGGTTAATTTTTCATATTCAATTGCAATTTTATTGACTTTGTTTACACCTGATGATAAATTGTTAGTTAGAAACCGGTCATTACAAATATATTCGAAACAATACGGTAATGGTAATCAAATTTAAGAAATTGATTAATTATTTATTTATATATTATTTTACAAGAAGTATACAATTGTATGATTAACTTCCTACAAAAATTAATGTAATTGATACCAAAAGAAAATTTAAATTAAAGATAAAATATTTAAAAATTATTTTCTTAATTATCTCATTAGTATTGTAATGAATTATGATTATTGTAATTAAGGTATAGTAAATGGAAAATATTGATAAATACGTCGAAGAACTCCAGTATTAATTTCTCACTTTCAACTGTCCAACTCCACAACAACTATCACTCAAAAATTAACTTATGCCTTAGAATCTAACTGTAAAATTGTAAAATATTTACGCATGACTTTGGACAAAATATTAACTTGGTGGCCCCATAAATCTTAAAATTGAAACCAAATAATCTTCAAGATTTGAAAAATTAAATAATTATTGTGTGTGCACAGTTAACCGAGGAATAAATACTTTTTGCGACACACAGAGAAGTATTGCGATTGTGTGAAGTATGTGTTGCAAATAAAGATAATAACTTTAAGCAATTTATATGATGAATTGTAAAATGTAATCAAAACTCACTAATTTAATTGTTCTGTTAGGAACCCCTACAGATTATTGTAATATTAAGTGTAATACTAGTATAGTGTGTAAGGAATATATTGTAAAATGTATGTTAGATATGACACTTCCACGAATCGATCGCCCAGTGGAGACCGAGCTAGGGAATGTGCTGATTCAACCCTTTGGGGACTAGCTCGGCCCTCGTCTGGACGATCAGCAGTCGTGTAAAGTCGTGTGAAGTGTCCAGTAGTATGTTATATCAATAAGCAGAACCTCGTGTCTGAACCTCTCTTTTTTTTTACATAATAAAGCTAACTTCTATTAAGAAACAAAAGGTATTTGTTCTTTCGGTCATGTACCAACCTACAAAAAATATAATAATTATATAGTTGGTATTCCAAAAACTTTGAAATATTTCAAAACTTTCCAAACAAAAAAAAATTCCAAACAAGAAAAATTTCCAAAAATTTCCAAACTTGGTAAGTATGTATTCCAAAAAGCGCGCAAAAGTTCAATAAAATCAAAATTTTGTTTCAAAACTGATTTAAAATAACAGAATATATCTTAGTTTATTCAATCAATTAACCAAAATTATACCATTTACAAGAAATTTGAATTAAAAAATGGGAAGTGCCATTTAAAAAAACATTATTTTGTTGCGCATGTGCAGAATTATTTTTTTAAATTTAAGATTTATCAAAAATTATGTAATTTTATGTCCTTTATGCATTACATAACACCCGAAATGCATACAAGGTCATTCGTTCAAAATATTTTGTGTTACCTTCAGGGATGGGCAAGATACTCAAAAATCAGTATCGAGATACTAGATACTAGATACCTGGATTTGGAGTATCGAGATACTAGATACTCGATACTTGACTCTAGAGTATCGCGATACTAGATTCTCGATACTTAGCTTTGGAATATCGCGATACAAGATACTCGATACTCGATACTCAATACATTTTAATAAAATTAGTCACTGGATTTTTAAAAATTATGTTTATTATTGTGGGGGATGACCACTTCATTAAGTAATTAGAACGAAAAATAAAATAAAAAACATTGACACTTTCAGTAATAATAATACATTAGTAATAAAACAAAATAAAATAAATCAATTACGACATTACGTAATCTTGTTATCGTCTATGATTCTACCAAAAATAACCACAATACGATTGCATAAAAATTAAATAATAATAATTCTACATTAAAAATTATATTTTTTAGTATAATAAAAATTTAATTTCAACAGTATACATTAAAAAAATTTCAATAGTACCTAATAGTAACATAACATCATTCATTTATATAGTTAATTTATCTTTGTTTCCTTTTAAAAATACAAGTTTTTCAAAGGTTATATCGGATAATTTATTTCTGGTAGGATTATTAATAAATCCTGCCATGGAAAACATTCGTTCTACGGGTGCTGAGGAGCATAAGCTGGTATTAAATCTAATAAAAAGTTTTTTTATAATTGGATAATTGTTTAAAATATTTAACGATTTAGCCTTATCATTAAAAAAAGTAACTACTTCCAGATCAGCTTTTTTAATGGTTTTAGCTTCTGGTTGCGATGAATAAACAATAAAATTGTCGTCATCTTCATCGCTAGAATTTGAGTTATTAGTAATATCATCATTAAAAATATTTTCTGCAGCATTTATACATAGGTTTTGAATTCTATTTTTTGCGTGGTCATATTCATTAGATATCCATCTTAATTTATAACATGGATGAAAACAAGTTGCTAAAATAGCTTCATTTATACTAGGAGATAATTCAAAAAAATCGCTAAATCGTTTTATTAAAGAATTAACCAATGGTGTTATCATATTAGCTAAATGACGAAAATTTTTTTTCTTTTAACATTTCTAGTCTAATTTTAAGTGAATATAATGTGGGTAAAAGCTGACCGTAATAACATTGATTCTCACTCTGCAAAAAGTCTAAGGCACCAGCAATAGGCTTTAATAACGCAGCTAATTCCTCTAAATATTCAAAATCTATATCTTTGAAACTATACTTAACATTTAATTCTTTTAATACTAAATTTAATTTGTCTTTGTATTTCAAAAGCTGTGTAATACCGTCATAAAGAGAGTTCCACCGAGTAGGACATGGATATTTCAGCGAACAATTTAATATAGTATGGATGATTTCTGAAGATTTTGGTTTTCGTGACAAATTCCAGAGTGTTGTACATTTACCCATAACAGAATGGTTGATTCTAGATGCTGGAGTCCCTTTTAGAATTTTGTTAAAATCTGTAGTCGCAATAAGACTCAATGTGTGACTTGCACAGCGTAAATGATGAGGCAAGAAAATTTCAGTTTCTTGTGTCATGGTGTCATCTACAACGATACTTTCAAATGTAGCCTCATCAGTACTTTCTTCTTCGTCTGCATTTTCTCTATCATCTACAAATTCAAAACAATTTAATTAAAACAAAAACCATAGGTACACCATGTACCTATATATTTATATATTTTTTCATACCATTGAATTCTAAATCATCAATTTGGAAATTCCAATCTATTTCACAACCAAAATCTTTAAATGCTTTTACAAAATTTGAACCGTTGTCGGTAACAGTTGAAATCAGCTGTTCTCTTTCAATTGAAAACTCGCATATTATTTCATGTAGCAATTCAGCAATTTTGTCATATGTGTGAGAGCCACGAAATCGCCTGCAGGCTAATACACAACTTAAACGAGTTAATGTGTTTTCATCAATCTAAAATATATTATAAATATTATAGTAAATGTATAAGTTTATATACTAAAATAAAAATAAAATGTACCCAATGCGCTGTGACTCCCATAAATGATTTGTGTTTTGTTGACCATATATCAGCTGTTGTACATACACTAGGTCTTGGATCAGATTCAAAAACATTTTTTAATTTTTCACAAATAAATGTGTAATTTTCTAGAATGCGACGGCTTAATGTTCTTCTCGAAAATATTTTTAAAGTACCATCAATATCTATTAAATTATTAGAAAGAAACAAGAAGTTATGAGTTATAGGATTAATTTTCTGGACTGGTAAACAATATAATATATGAATATATGGGTAACCGGAAATTTTCCCCCCAATATATTTTCGATGCGTCATTTTCCCCCCATTTTTTAAAAATTATTTTTTTTCATAAAAATAATAAATTATAATTGTAAATGCAATTTTATATAGGTATTTACATAAAATATAATTAACATAATATTAAAAATGGTACCGCGAAAAAATAACTAGGTATACAAATACTGAAATACAATATGTCAATGCTTAATATACTAACCTTTAATCATCTTTATAAAATGTTCATCTTCAACCGTTGATAATGGCTTCATGCTACAAACGACATAATTTACAATATTTGTATCAAACGTTTTTTGTTTGGCCTCGTTTTTTTGATGATCGCTAAAATACAAATTTAATTTCTGTTGTTTATGCATGTTTATGTTTGGGTTTGAATCATTTAATTTTCTTTTTGTACCACGACGTTCAAACGTTTTAACAGTAGATTTAATATAATTCTCAAATTCTTCTAGTACATTACTGTGAATTCTCTGAAATATAAAATAACATTATAATAATTAATAAATACTAATAAATAAATAATAGATAACAAATATTAATAATTAATAAATTTACCTTGATATGAATGCGAAAATTAGAAGTGGATCTTAATGTGCCGCTATATTCTTTTTTGTCATCATTGCAGAGAACACATTTTGCTTTGATGTTTTCATTTTCCATTGTCGGTAGTTTTTTTATTTTGAAATATTTTCCATCCAAAATGAGTGGAATAAACAAATTATTTTTAATTTCGGACATATTAATATTATATTACATACAAATATACAATCTGAGTCAGTGTAGACGTGTAGACGTGTAGTAAAGGCAAACGATCGTCACATAGTGACTCACAGTCCGCAGAACACCAAGTGTGTAGCCGGCAGTGTTTGTGTAAAAATATAATCTACTAATTTTATCGTGTTCATTACCTACCTTATCGCGAAAGGTGTAGGTACTATTACATAGTAGAAAAATAAGGTACAGTCTTACAGACGTAAAGTCCAATTCAAAGTACGTGTGTAAAATAATATTATATTTTATATACTGTCATTATACCACTATCTTTTCAAAAGTGGTTTCTGACGAGTAAAAATAATCGTAAACAATTAATTTTTCAAAGTATCGCATTAATGTATCGAGTATCTTTCGATTAAATTAATTCATGAAATACTTGATACATTGACTAAAAATGTATCGCGATACAAGATACTCGATACTTCACATAATTGTATTGAGATACAAGATACAAGATACAATTGTATCTAAGATACGTATCTTAGATACTTGTATCGAAGATACTGCCCAACCCTGGTTACCTTTATAGTTGAACACGCTGTACATTGTTATTTATTATTTATATTATATTCTTTCTCAATTCTATTGTTTCTTTTTCTTTAAACTATAACATTTTGTAACTTATAAATATGATTAAGATTTATTATCAATCCTTTAAAAATTGAAAAAAAATATATTTATTATTTACATGAGACATTAGTCACTTGGTATGTTTAATAAAAATATACATTTAAAAAAAAAAAAAATTAAAAAGTAAAATAAAATTGCATATGATAGAAATATAATTTGAAATGTACATTTTGTTCTAATTCAAAATTGGGAATTATGTGTACAATAAAAATTTAAAATATTAATAAACTATATATTATTATTATCTATAATTGAAAGAAAATATAATTTTAACTTATAGAACAACAAAATAAGTTGAAAACAGATGTTTCAAAAGAAATATTTTATGAGTCATAAGCAAATGATACCCAACAGTATATCTATAAGTCCTGTTGTGGTGGCATAATTATTCCACATGTAGTATTATCAAATAATTTACTCGTACCAATGGTAGAACAATTTCACTTTCTGCAACTGTTGTCTTCGACCTTAGGTTAAAACCTAAAAAAATATAAATTAATTTCAAAATGTTTAAGTACAAAGTTACTTTATTATTAACAAATATTATTGTATAATATAATATAATTGTATACAATTTTTAATTAAAGGCATTTAATTGAATAAACATCCCATTAAAAAAAAAAAAAAAATAAATAAAATCAATTCATCTATTGTTATTATTGTAACATGCACCATTATATGTAATATAATTGTAATGTAATTACTAACAAATAATAATACGCATATTTCCGAGTCGTACGAGGATAAAATGTACAATACTTCTAAATTACATAAATAACTATTGCACACATATATTGTAATATAAAGCTAAGCCACGCGCAGATCATAATTACTAAATCAATGTCCGACCATGAACAAATTGTAAAATGGCCAAATAATAACAACAGAGAAGAAGCCACGTGCGGATTACAAATAGCGAACAACGTCATCATCCAAATTTGACGATGAAGGCCAAGGGCAACCAGGTGGCGAGAACAAAATCAAACAGAGTATATAAGGGCTCCGTTTCACCACCAACATCAGACGTATCCAGCCATCAAGTACAAACACTCCGCTTACGACAGTCATATTTACATTGTTATTACTTTGCTGATTTTTCTAAGTGTAAAATAAATATATCATACTCTATTCTTTCAAGTTTAAATTATTGAACTTATATTAAAACACTTAGAAGTACTATTCAATCATAACATTATAGTAGCGTCCTCAAACCACTCGAGGCACGTTACATTATAATGTATATAAAATACAATTTAATATTATATACTACTTAAGGCAATTAAGTGATGTTTTTTCTTAAATATTGTAAAATATCATAATACAAAGCAAGGAAATAAAACATTTTAAATATTATAATAATATAACTTATTAATGACTAAATAGTCTTGGAAATATTTAAACTTAAATAATTAATAATCTAAATATTAAGACAAAATGTAATTTAATATACAAGTCGAAGAATACAGTATTATATTAAAACTATAAGTTATATCTGTAACTAAACAAATTTGATAAAAATATAATTCGAAATACTATGTGTATTTATTCATATTTAAAATTGAGAATTGTGTAAGCAATGAAAATTAAAAAATAATAATAATAATAAATAAATAATGTAGTTATTTTAATTTAAATTATAATAAAACAAATATTTAAAAAGATATCTCACACAATAAGTTAAATAGCAAATGATATCCCACAAATGCATCTATAAGTCCCACTGTGATGGCATAATTATTTGGCGGTAATTGATAATATTCTTGTCTACAGAGTTCTATAACCTAAAAACATATAAATCTATTAAAAAATATTCAAATATAAATTAGTTTGTATAATTATTTTAAGGATTACTATTATACAAAGAAAATTGAGACATTTAAAATAATTCACCGCTTTGTAGCTTATTCAAAGTGTTGTGATCATAGTATGTTATCAGCTCTAGTATTATTGTATAAATTCTATATATCTAATGAACCGTTTATACTTTAGATATTATAGTTTTGGGAATTCAACTTTTTATGAACAATTTTCCTATATTTAATATTAAAATATATTAAAATTTATTTAATTATTATTAATAGCTATTTTAATTCAAATGTATTGTTTACATTTTCCTTGAATTTATTAATATTTTCAAAATAGTTTCAATTTGATCAAATTAATTAATTTATATTTACCTTATATAAGAGAAGCTTCATATTTTACGACCCTTTATATAGAAATGTATTTTTGATCAATGTCTTCAATCGGTTATCGCCCATAATACTATAAAAGTTTAATTTGATCTTTACATTATAAATAAATATATACTATACATCAATTTCAAAATAAATACTCACCATTGTATAAGTATTAAATGATCTTATTATGCTATAGGCATAATGTATTTAGTTATTGCATACTTAGGTAATGCATTTAATTTATTAAATATAATTTCATCATTGGTAATTGATACTGAAATATTTTTCTTGTGGAACAGTAAGGATTATATTTTAAATATTTCCTATCTTGAAATCAATGAGTAGATAGTTTTCTTTTTTGTTACTAATACTAAAAAGATTATTCCAAATTTACTGTTTTTTAAATTTATATTTATTTTCTATGAATTAAGAAAAAATATTGCAATTGGCTTTAATTATCAATGTTAAAATGAATCAATAAAAATGATAAATATTGAAAATGTATAATATTATTATGGGCTTCCATATATCATATAATATATTGTTCTTAATTACATGTAATAGTTGATTACCGGTATATTTAAAATACAGGTATGATAATGTAACTTTATATTCTATATATTTTGTAATAATTTATATGCTGGTCATATCTAAAAATAGAAGTTAACCAGAAAAACTGTGTAATACAAATGTACGAATAACAAAGAGTAATTAAGTTAATCAGGAATACTGGGTATTACAAATGTACTAATTAAGAATGACAAGGGCGATTCAGCAGTAAAACAGCGAGGACAACAGCCCACAGAGCCATGAAGTCATAAACCTATTTCTGGATATCACCAAACATTAGTTGCAGTTTCTCAACGTCAATCAAGTCATATTAAAGAGGGACCGAAACAACCACAAGGCAGATGAGTTCTAGTCACAAACTGCAAGCAACTTCACGTCACTTTATATAAGAATTTTATTAATACTTTGAATAATTAAATAAACATATTATAAATGTTAAAGTTCCATATTTTATTAAAATAACACATCATCAACTGCATAAGATGGAATCGAGCCAGTGGCATGATACAATATAACAAATCAATAAAATCAATTTTGTGATGTTAGAACTAATATCAAAGTAAATTTAACCTTTAATATTATAAAACTTAAAGGAAAAAACATCCGAGAGATATCATAGGTATTTTAATGATATTTTAATTTCTAAGTAAGTTATTCCTGAGTGCAGATTTTTTTTGTAATATGTTAGTCAGTTAGAAACAACATAAGTAGATGTGGCAATTTCTTTAAAAATAAATATTGTAGTTTTCGATGTCTTCATATTTTGATTTGGTAGCTTGGTAGCCAGACGACAGAATTTATGGCAAATAATTTAGCCTTTGTAATGAGAATACTGCATTTAGTCCTGTTAATTTCGCTACTACATACACAGAGATGTAACTAGCCAAGAAAGCCGGTTTCCTCCAATTTTGGCAATTCTTTAAACTTCAAATTTAATTGTCACTCAATGTTGAAATTCAATCTGAAGTAGATTAACTAACCATGCATCTTACTGGTTTCCTTTATGGTCAGTAATGAAATACTACATAATAGTGAAGCTTGTGTAATTTGTCAGTGGATGATTATTAAATATGAGGTCTTTGAAAAAAATCATCTAATGTGTGATTAAATTCTTAAAGACTTTTTAACGTATTGTAACATCATTGAATTATAAGCTATTTAATAATTTTTTCCTCTATTTAGAATAGCCTTAATAACTTCTGCAGCTGAATCTATGAGCCATGTCTTTACATAGTGTAATCATTGAACATCAATAGCATAAATATTATGATACAATATTCTGTTTGCAAAGCAAACAATGATACTTGACAGGAGAAACCAATTGAAGAAGAGTATTATCTTGTTGATCTATAGCAAATTTTTGAAGCTTACTAATATCAACTAATGCTTCTTGATATGAATAGGACGCAACTTCTTCATTTATTACGTCTCCTCCTTCATCTTCAGATGTGTTACTATTGTTAGCATGATCATCATCATCTTGTGTAAGTATTTCCTCGCCTCCTGTGAATAACTCTGAGTCAATTGTTAAATACCCATTGAAATTATTTTCACCAACAGCTAAACACATTTTACGTACATCTTCAATATGTTTATCCATTTCTTCATGTATATCTATTGCATTTATAATTATTTCTTTTTCAGTAAAACCGGTTTTAATAAAGCAAGTTCTAATTATTTCTGGTTTTACTAATTTAATAGCACCAATCAACCATCTAATTGCTTCAAGTGGAGTTATATTTTTAGTTATATTTTCTAAATTATCATTTGTATGACTTGGATTTATATTTAAAGATTGCAATAGAAAATGACGATAATATAACTTAACACAAGAAATAATACCTTGATCCATAGGTTGAGAGATAGATGTAGTATTGGGAAGGAACCAAGCAAGTTTTATATTTGATAATGTAAGTTTTGGATGACATGATGCATTGTCTAAAAATAGAATAATTTTTCTATTTTGACCTATCAATCGATTATTAAAATGAAGAAGCCAGTTTTCCATAATACTACTTGACATCCAAGCTTTTTTATTGGCATTCCAAATTACAGGTAATTCACACAAATCAAGATTATTGAAACATTTGGGTTTAGCTGATTTTCCTATCACTAGAGGTTTTTCAAAATCTCCTATCATATTTACACATAATAAAACTGTCAATCTTTCATTAGACAATTTTCCATTTTCACATTTCTTCCTTCTCAGCTTAGATGTTTCATTTGGAATAGCACGGAAAAAAAGTCCAGTTTCATCACAATTATAAATATCAATTGGATCATAATCTTTTACAAACTCAGATATTTTTGATTTCCAATTCTGTATACTGTCAGTATTAACTTTGTTTGACTCACTGTTTATTTGATTCCATGAAATTTTATATCTATTTCTAAAACTAGATAACCAACCATTTGAAGCTTTAAATGTTATGTTACCTTGTTGCATTGCAATTTCTCGTGCTTTTTCTTGAATCATAGGGCCCAAAACTGGAATATTTTTAGCTCGTTCAGACATAAACCAATTCCAGATTTCATTATTAATAGTTTCTTTTTCATAATTCTTTATTTTTCGTTTTATTTTACCATTCCCTATTTGAAAATATTATATATTAGTATATATATATTACTATCATTATATATTAGTATATTTAATATATTTATATAAACAATTATCAAACAAAATAAAGTAGACAAACAATTTATTTACCTTTTATCCATTCTTCTTTTATTTTATTTTTATTTTTAAGAGCATTGTAAACTTGCGTTTTTCCACAGTTAAAAATATTTTGTAAATATTTTACAGAATGACCTTTTTCACTAATTTCAATAAGTTGATACTTGTCATTTAGTGAAAGACATGTATTTTTTTTTGACATTATTAATTAAGCACTATAGAATATTTCCTATAGTGCTGATAAATAAATTATATATTTATATATAATCTGATGAAAATGGTTCCTTTCATTTTAGTTTTCTCACATATAAAACTATTAAAATTCAGATAAAAAAACTTGATTTTGTTTTGGATATTTTTAGATCTTATTTTATTATTTGTTATTGTACATGGCATTGATCAAGGATTTCTTCAATGAATTGACTATAAAAAAATAAAAATAAAACATATTATTGAATCGGTCATAAAATTCAAAACCATTAGATTACTTGATAGGTATCTAAAGTTTAAGATAAATTTATCAAATAATTTTATTATCTTTAACTAATTATTAAGCCAAAAAAAAACATTGCCTGTTTTGGGAGGGAAAAAATAGGTGTTAAATTACAAATAGACTATTTCATCAGAATCCACCAAAGATTATCATTAAAATAGAGAATTATAATAAAATATAATATGGATATTAGTATCTATACGTAATGTTTATTATCAAAGAAAAATGCCAACTGCCTAAAATTTAAAAATTTATAATAAAATTTATCAACCAATAAATCATAATGATAAAAAATTATTTTATGTAATTTCAGAAAAAATATTGTATTTGGTAGATGAAATATAAATATATAAAATATATTTAACTATTTGACGTAAAATAATTAAAACTCAATAACTTATGAATTTTGTGTATTCATTTTATGTTTGACCATTATAGAAGAACAAATTGATTATAAAAATATTTTTAATATTATTTTTTACATTTTTAATCATATTATGGAAATGGTAACATGACTTACTTTTACATATTTCTAAAGTATGACTGTAAATCATTTTAGGTATATATACCATATAATATACAAACAATTTGCATTGACTTTACTAACAATTTACTACACTGGAAAAAACATTTGGACTTCAAGACAAAATAGAAAAATAAACCATACAGTAAAATTAAAAAAATTTGAACAGAGGAAACACACTCATTGGGATATAAAATTAATATAATAGAGAGATTCCATGGATATTTTTGTGATAAGTACAAAAAATTAAATATACAGTAAAACCCCAGTAATCCGGACCTCATAAGTCCGGAATTCGCTTAATCCGGACAGCTGTTTATAATACGTAAATAAACCAGTCGTACGAAAATTACACTAGTTTTCACCGTAGATTAAAATAAACATGAAAATGAGTTCTACAAATTTCCTATAAATTCGGGTTATTGCGATAACATATTTATCAATACCAATTGTCATTAAAGTTATCCAATTGTAATCCATTTATATGTACCTCAATATTATATACAGTATACGTCAAATTTACGATTTTTGATTTTCAATTGTTTAATCTGGACTTTCATTAATTCGGACAACCTAGAGCCCCAATTAGTCCAGATTACTGAGTTTCTACTGTATTGCAAAAAATTACAATTGGAAAAGACAAATTCATAATCTAATGTTATGACCAATTACCACAAAGGAAAAGGATTATTTATATTATCAAACGTCATCAAATAGCATCTGACTAAGAAATGTGTAAAACAGTAAATATTGATGGACATTTTTAACAATACATTTTGACAAAATTTACCCCTTTTTTCGTACTTCTAACTGTTATTCAAATTTACATAGTAATTACCAATTCCAAAGAAGCTATTGTTGGAAGCTTACTAATTAAACTGTTTTTATCTTGATTTCAAATAAAAGAGATGGATAAATACAATAAAATAGGATGATGCAAAGTTTGAAATATATTTTTTGAAAATGAGGTAGCTACAACTAGTAAAAACAATTAATTTTTAATTAAATTTCATTAAGTTGTACATTTTACAAAAACATCAAAGAAAAATCTAAACTTCAGTTTTCGAGGTGTTTAATATAAGTGTTTTTACTTTTACCCACATTAAATTAAATTAAATTTAAGTTATTGAACTAAATAGACACACATCTATCACAAGAAATGCTTTCATTATCAGTAATATTTACATGATGGAATAATATTCAATCAATAGGAATAAGGAATATATGATGTAGTGGTTCAATGTGCATTAAGTTGAAAATAATGAACACTATTGAAGCACTTAGTTACCTTATTTTTGATAATGACAAAAATAATCATTGATCCATTGTGGCTGGCATTATAGTGATGGAACAAATACGAGTTGTTGTAAACAATGCTACTTCTTGTCAAACCAATCGGGATACGTAGATGTACGTCCAACGAATTGTGTTACGATAACGTATTCCGCAAGCTCTGTAGTTTGCGATGCATCTACTTTTGCATAATGATCGGTGTCATACCCATGTCGATCACAGATCTTGCCCCGTAAACGTCTCTATGTTTACCCTACCGATTTTCGACGCACGATGACGGTTTCCGAATACAAAAAATACGAAAATAATGGACATATTAACCATAGTCCGTGATACTATTCGACAACAATTCCCATGAGCGCAACGTTATCAGTGGCGTCTCGACGATAACGATAAGCACAACGCGCGCACATACAGCATAATACTTATGTAGCAGCGCGCATAATCGATGCCGCGGCGGATTTGATCCGAGTATATTGTTGAAAATCTCTAGAGCAACAATCCATCGGTGTGTTGTTGATAACGCCGAGCGAACGTATTGTGATAACAATATGCCATAGTTCCCAACTGACCGACCGTCATTTGCCGTACAGTTTTCGACAGAATCGCATGTTAATCGTGGCTTTCTTTAGGATCACGACATTTCGGGAGCGCATTTTCCACCCGAAGCCGCTGATACACGTTTTCGTGGCTTTATAAGTAAGTCAGCGATGATCGCTATTACACAACCCGTTACCGCCAACCGATACGTGATGTTACTGGACGCTTATCGTTTTGCGTTTTGATACGCATCGTTTGCGACCCTTGTGCATGTGCACGTGGTTTTCCGGCCTATGAAGTTTTTCGGCTGCTGCCTCGTTTATGATTTCTCCATCATTATATTTGTATCGTTGTTACGTCTGAACAGTGTAATCTCCTCATCACGTTTTTTGGGTTATAGTTTTGGAGTTGCGGTAGCTTGGACACAAATCTTACATCTTGTCGGCATACATAGTTATTATTTTACTAGGCTTTTTATTTTTTATTTGTCGTATGTATTATTTATTCTTATTAGTCATTTGATTACGTCTTATGCGCACCAAATCCCTACTTGGCATAAGTACATGATCATACTAGTCTTACTATTTCACGAAACAAATGCAGTTCAGTTACCACAAGTTTTTTTTCGATATTTCCTTCCCAAAATGTATGCTTTAGCACTGTATACAAAAGTCTTATTCAAAAATTCTCGCAAATCATTATTTTGGAAGTTATATCAAAAAAATTGTGAACAGTAATTTTTAACATTGTTTGTGCTCCTGTTTTTTGATTTTTGAGTTGAATAGAATGATTTACCGTTAAGTAAATAAATCCTTTATCTTCCAAACATTGGTAACTGTAATGAAACAAATTAACACAATATTACAACTCGATATCACAATATTTCTCGGTAGTTACTGCGTGTGTATCAGCACTCATCATTATGCTCCTTGGCGCCATCGCTCCGCTCCGCACAAATTGAAAATATCTCTCGATTTGCTATGCAAACTACCTCATGTAGATCACAGGATAAAAACTATGTGTATTAAGGTATTTATATCTCTACCTTCCAACAATCCAATACGAAAACGTAGGAAAGCAAAATATACAGCGTTTTGTGCATGTATGCATAAATTAAAAAAAATCATAAACTTTGGTAAGATATAACTTTCAGAATAATGATTTGCAAGAATTTTTGAATTAGACTTTTGTATTCGCTTCTAAAACAGATTTTTGGGGGGAGGAAAATTGTGTTGAAACTAAACTGTGTTTATACCTATTTCAGTAAAAGTCTAATGTCTTTTAAGTATTAGATTTTTTTCTATTAAAAAACTTTATGTAATTTTTCTCTGACATTTTTACAAAACCGTCATATATAATATATCTCTTTAAATTGTCAAAGTTCAACTTTTTTCTCAATCAATAGTTAATATTTATGTTTTTGTTTATTTATATGAGTCAGTTTTAATATAGTCTAAAGTTTTAAAGACAAAATAATCATCTTCATCTGAGATTATTAGCATTAACTATTTGAAAACAAATTGCTCACTTGACCAAAAACGATAGAGTAAAAAATAAGGTATTCTGATTGGACACAAACAAATTAGTGTAGCCACATAAGTTTGATTATTTCTTATTTTAAATTCAACACAATATTATTATATGTTCTGCATAATCTTTACTCTTGTGACCATATTCTCGTCATTTAAGCTTCATTAGTGGAGTTTTGATCATTTCATCGTTCATCATTTTTTATTTGATGACTATTAGTATAATAATTATATTATTGTTTTTGTTAGTTTGTTTTTCTCATCGATTTTGCCACATAAAATAACATTTTATTTTTAGTGGTTGGATTACAATTACAAAATTGTTTGTTACATGTGGGTATATTTTTGTGATCATTTTACTATTTAAGTATTAACATGTATTTAAAAAAAAATTGAATTGTTTACCATTGAATTTAACTATATTATTAATACTATAATTATTAGCATTTTAAAGTCAGACTAGACAAGAAGAATATTTTTATAAGGATTTGTTATTTTTTTACAATGTGCTTATTTTAACAATTAAATGAACAATGTTTATAATACATTTTCACATAACTAATTTGAGTTATATTAATTTTTTAGAAAAAAATTGTGACTTTGATTTTTCGTTTTTAATATAATTACTTCTATGTTTTTGTTTTAGATAAAACAAATAGGTATAAAGTACATTAATTATTTATAAAATGAATGCTTGGGTTAAAAATATTTTACTGAAATTGTTGAGTATTTTTTTTTTTTTTAATGATACACTATGTCATCAGCTGCAACATAATAAATTAAAAATAACAAATTCATTAATAATATTTGATAATTTTAAATTAATTCAAATTTTTATTTTTTATAAGCTATCTAGGTTTAGTGTAAATAAAATTTTTTTATTATTTTCATACTTGCCTTGGTTTTTTTAATTTTATTAATTTTTACTTATAAAGACAATTTAGACATTTAGTTTCATTTTTTACTTCATATTACTTTTAAGAAATTTAACTGAAATATTATTTAAAAATACTTAATAAATAATTGCATTATTTTCTAGGTAATTCCAGTGTCAAATTTATAGATCACAGACAATTTTACGCAGATTATTTTGTGTGATCCAGCTTATAACAGAAATATATTCATTTATTGTAAGTACACAACTTTGTGTTTATCACACTCTGATAAATTGAAGACTGATTAACCAAACATGTTAGTTTCATATTATTAGTATAAGAGTCATGCTAAATTACTGGTTCAATATAAACTTTTAAATTTAACCAAAAACATTATTTTGTAATGTTTTCATACTCGTAAAAAAAAACCTATTTTTTTCATTATAGCCTGATTATAAATTAGATTATTTATAATTGTAAGAGATGACACATCTTTTTTTTATTAGTTTATAACTGAGTATTATTTTTCATTTTACTTGTGAATATAAAAAAATTCTTATATATAATAATACATAAAATAATCAATAAATATTGTGTACTGAAACATTTAAACACTCAACTGTAACTTTTTTTCCTGATTTTTATTTGTGCAAATTTTTTAATTTGGATTTTATTTATGATAGCGATGATAAATTAATAATTCATATTTTTATATATTTCTTCTTCTTTTTCTTATGCCTCGCCTTCCTCCCAACTATTTGGGGTCGGCCTCCCTTGTCCTACACTTCCACTTTACTCGGTCAATCACATCTCCTCTGCACACACCGACAGCCCTCATGTCATTCTCCAAAGTCTCCAACCATCTCTTTTTTGGTCTTCCTCTTCCTCTTTACCCTTCAACGTCCATCTTCATAACCACTCTTACTGCATTCGTTTCCTCTCGCCTCATCACATGCCCAAACCATCTCAGCCTATTTTCTCTCATCTTGTCCACAATTGGCGCTACACCAACACTACCTCTCACGTATTAATTCCTTATTCTATCTTCTCTTGTCACTCCACTCAACCATCTAAGCATTCTCATTTCCGCGACACTCATACTTTGTTCTATTCTCTTGTTAACCGTCCAACACTCTGAACCATACAGCATAGTTGGTCTCACTACACTTTTATAAGATTTACCTTTCAGCCTCATTGGAATTTTCTTATCGCATAACACGCCCGATGCTTCTCTCCATTTCATCCACCCGCGCTTAATCCTATGTCTTACATCAATGTCAAAGCCCCCGTCCTTTTGAACAAAAGATCCTAAATATTTAAAGCTCTCAACTTCACCTATCACATCACCATCTGTTGTCATTGGTCTCCTTATTCTTTCAACTTCTTGGTCTCTTTGTCCAAAATCATACTCAATATACTCAGTTTTATTTCTAATAATTCTCAATCCCTTTTCTTCAAGGGCTAACCTCCACTCATTTACCCTATTATTGACAACTTCCAGGTTTTCTCCTACCAGAACTATATCATCCGCAAACATCATACATTACCACTGAGAACATGTAGGGGCTTTATTTCATATTTTTATATATTTATATGATGTTTATCACATAAAAAACGCTTCAAAGTTATAATTTCTAATACACTTTATACAAAATCTGTCTAATCTTAATAGAATATAAAAATAAAATAAAAAACATATTTACTGACCTAATATATTATTTATTAACCATTATATGAATACAATTTTGTAGTATTAAAATTTTATAAGAATTGTATTGCACTAGTTATAAGTATTGACATTATTCTATTCTTTTAATTCTATACAATTAGCAAAATATATCTTCCTTGAAATGAATATAAAAACTATGTTACCATTATTGTTACAGACATAATGGACGACAGACATTATACTAAAGAACAACGGTTTTTGAATGAACTAGTCAGAGATATCTATGAAGATATTTATGTTCATTATTCTGATGATCCTGCTAGAGTATATTTGACACTAACAGAACATTTAAACAATGTAAATGGTAGAGTACCAGATCCTTTTACTGCAGAAGAATTAGTTGAAATTGAACAAAGTCTAAAAGATGCTGTCAGAGATCTCACTGATCACGATATTAATACTTACCTTTGCTCTGGAATAGTTGTACTGTCTGAATTTTTAGACGCCCCCGAGAACATGTTGGATTATGTAGGAAGACCAAGAAATAATTCTAGATAATTATGTAAATATATTCATTTAATTAAAAGCTACACAGGTCGATTTTGGTCGTTTGATCCATTTTAAATGTTTTGTATTAATAAGTTTTTTAATTGGTATTTTGTATGGTTTTAAAATTTCATCAATTAAAATACGTTAAGGTAAAAAAAAGGTTATAGAAAAATATACAGCCCATAAATCACACAGTGTGTATAGTATAATCCTGAGTGGATACATATAAAATATTATTAACCAACAACTAAATTTAAGCTACAAGAAGTTTAATATTTATAACAGAATTAATAACAGATCTTTTATTGATCGTTAGATTTTTTTTCTCCATTGAAAATTGATATGTAGTTTAACATGATAGTTATAGATAAAAATATAATTTATCTTCTGTCATTGAATTATTTTCTTTCAAATTAGTGTCAAAAAAGTTATACATTAAGGCGGGTTTACACTAGTCAATCGTGGTTGAACGACTTTGCCGCACAATAACGCGTCGATACCCAATCAAAACTGCGTGATGTAACTTTTTTTAATAACTTTTTTGACACTAACGTACCTTAACGTATTTTAATTGATGAAATTTTAAAACCATACAAAATACCAATTAAAAAACTTATTAATACAAAACATTTAAAATGGATCAAATGATAAATCTGCTGCCTTATTGAAAGGCAGTATTTACAAAAATCTAAATGTTTGGGGAAATTATTTTCTTTTAACATTTTACTTGTTATCAAAATTATTCAACAATATTTTCATCACTATTTGTAGTGATTTACCTTAAACCTTAAAGATGGGCATTAAATCAAAATACAACTTAATTTTTCTATATAGTTAAATTATTTTAATCAATTAAAATATTCATTGTTTTCATTATCATTATTACTATAATGTAATTGTAATGTAATATATATTTTAATTGTTTGTAATTATAGTTGAATTATGCAAACATACTATTATTATTATTATTTTAAATTTATGATAAAACATAATAGTGTAAAATCATAATTCAATGTTAAATTTAAATAAATTATTTATACATTTAGAGATACTTAGTTGTTAAATCATCATTGAAAGACTGTAATAAAAATGTTTATAATTTTACTTTTGTTACATTGATTTATTTCAGTTCTTATTTTATTAAGTTCAATGGGCATTAAATCAAAATACAACTTAATGTTTCTAAATAGTTAAATTATTTTAATCAATTAAAGTATTCAATATTTTCATTGTCATTATTACTATAATGTTATTGTAATATATATTTTAATTGTATTTATTCTTAATAATATTTGTTAACAGTTAAAAATTTGTTATTATTTAAATATTAGTTTCAAATTACTTAAGTTAATTACTTTCCTTATGTCTGAAAAATAAAAAATACTTTTTAATACATACTTGTACACTTCAACTATAACATTGCAAAATAATTACTTGATTTACCAATATGATTCATGATTTTCTTAACATGTTGACTGCCATTAGGGGTCTATTGACCCATCATTTACCTTTACATATTGTTTTACGGAAATTTGTCTTGTATTATCTAACAAACCTTTTCAATTTTACCTTAAAAAAAAGGAATTAAAAAAAATTACCTAATAACATTATATTATTATCTCACTTAGTAGAATCAAATTAACTTAATAAAATCATGTAGGGTCAATGAACCCTTCAAGGCCTCTGTGGTGACACATGTGGGATGAAAAAACCCTACAAGACAATAGATAGTCTTTATAAACTAATTTTTTCGACCTACTATATTTTTTACAAGATAATGTTTGTATACTAACCTATGAGAATACATTTTTACAAGGTTATCCTAAAATAAATTTATATTACAACATCTTGTTATCTTTATTATAGTAGATAAAAGTAAAATAAAATTACATATAAACAATTATAATGTATTTTTTTGTTAATTATTGGCAACAGAAATATCTATAATTTACAAAGAACTCTTATGGAATTTAATAAAACAATCCCTACATATAAAAATGTTACATCCTTCACAGCGTGTCAATATTTTTCTTGTTCTATTTTGTGCCACTTTCCTTCCAAATTCAGATGACAACCTTGAATAGCATTTTTGACACATCCTTTTTTTTTAAATTTCCACAAGATACAAGTTTATGAGAGATAGGAGTTCCAGGTAGAGATGGTACAGTAGGTTTAAATAAAAGTGGTTTAATAATTTCTTCTTTAAATCTTGTAACAGTGATGTTGTTCATATTAACAGATTTGTAAAGTGAAAGAGCATTCACAACAGATGTTGACAAGAGTATATCAAACGCTACTTTTCTATACCATTTTATTGACCTTTTTAAGGGACTTGAATAAGATGCCATTTGGTCTGAACGATCTATAAAATATTTTCCAATGTTATAATCTTCCACCGCAAGAGGTTTTTTTATTATATCTCCAGTTTTTCGTCGTATTTCTATGGTTTCATCAGTGTGTTTAGTTGTAATTAAGTATATATCACGTTTATCTCGCCATTTCATGACAACAATATTAGAACTACTTTGCTGAGCGAAAAGTTCTCCTTTTTTTAATTTTTTTACTAATTACATCACGTGGATTATCACGTCGGTTAGCTCTTAAAATTCCGACCACATGAGTATTTTCACAGTTAAGTTTTTCGGCCAACTCTACACTAGAGTACCAATTATCAATGTATAAACATCTTCCAAAATTTAAATAAGGTTTCAATAATTTTAAAACTATTTTGTATGAAACATTAGTTTCATGAATTACTTCTTTTCCAGTATAAATATTGTACTCTAACATGTAGAAATCTTTGGCACAAAGCTTAACAATTTTAATGCCGTAACGATGTGTTTTATTTTTTAAATATTGTCGAAAAATAAATCTTCCTTTAAATGGTACAACACTTTCATTGATACATAAGACCTCTTCAGGTATATACCATTTTTGAAAATTAAATACCAATAAGTCCACCAATTTTTGTATTTTATCTAACCTTCCATGTTCAGGTTTTTCGTTGTTCGAGCAATGAAACATACTTAAAATTAACTCAAATCTATTTCTTCTCATTATTTCAGTAACTTTATTCGCATACAATATATCTTTCCGCCAATAATCAACTAAATTGGGCATATTTACCAATCCCATCCACATAATAAGGCCCAGAAAATTCCTCATTTCGGTACGATCAATCGGGATCCATTTTTTTAATCGAGAATTTGCCTTCAATCTACGGTTACGAAGAGATTGGGAGGCATATCGGTTTGTTTCTATTATTAAAAAGTCTAAAATTTCTTCATCGAAAAATAAACCGTAAAAATCAATGGACAAACAATCCGTCATTGTTTCCATAATGTCTGGATTTATACCAACTTCCAAATTATGAGGATTATATTGTATATTATTAAGACTACCTATAAGTGGTCCCCAAGTTAGTGTTGTAGCTTCATTTTGAATATTATTTTCAAATTCAGTTCTTTCGTTATCAAAATGTTCAACTTCAATCTCTTCGCCGATATCATTGTCATTTTCACCATCAGTCCAATCAGGATCTTTGTCCGAATCGTCAACTTCCTATTTATAAATAAAACAAATCTGTTAGTTAAAAAGTACCAAAATAAAATTATTTGTAAATATTTACTTCTTCATCACTGTCACTTATAAGTTCTGCATCACTGTCATTTAACCAATTTTCTATTATTTCTTCCATTTATTTAGAAATGGTTGTAATAATTAATAATTAAATTCAATATACTGTTGTCGTCATCGTACAATGTAGAAATAACAACGCAGTCAATAGTGTACACTGCGCTATCGAACACGATTAAGTAATAATATAAAATGATATAATAATAATGAAAATAAAACTAGCTTATCTTTATACGTATATTAACCGTATACGCACATTTATTGGAAAAATACATCATTAAATTAAAAATAGATTTAAATTCATAAGAAATATTTTAATCTCAAAAACCATTTAACAGAATTGCCCAGGCGGCCATGACAAAATATGTTTACGTATGAAAGTGTATATTTTGACGGTTTTCATAATCCTACGTGGCCTAAAAATGATTTTAATCTTTAGGGTCCAAATACCCCACAAAGCTCAATGGTAAAAGTATACTGTAGGGTTTATAGATCCCACAAAGCAATAATAGCAAATTACAAGTTTTTAGTATGGCAGTCAACGTGTTAAACCTAGTTTTGAATGTAATTTTAGTTGAATTAATGTATGAAGTCAATGATGTTAATATATATAAAATATTATCGCAGTAATAGAGTAAATAATATATTGCTTCTTAATGTATTCCTCAAAATTAGTTTACTAAACTTCGATTTAATAGTTAGTTTAATAAGAAATTGGTTTAGTTTAAAGATGTTGATTATTAGATTGCATTGATTAATACGGAACAGAGTTTAACTTAATATTAAAAATTATGGTATTTTATTAGATACTGAGAATTACTACCAATTTATTCCTCATATTAAGCGCTAACAAATGTCTCCATGAGTTCGAAACATTGCTTAAAACGGAGAAATTATTCAAATTTAAAATATTATTAAATATAAAATAATTTAAATTTAGTATACTTAACCTTCAGGCGGGCGCGCGGGCGGTATTTACACCGCTCTTATGATAAAAATACATCCAGTTATTAATACACTCGTGCAGCTTATCGGCACTTGCATGTATTCTTTAATGACTTATTGATATTTAGGATAACATAATCAGTATAGCTCAAATGCAGTTGAACGCGCGTTGGTTTAGTTTAAAAGTCACCAAGGTCTAGTACGCGTGTCACGACGGTGTAAATACCGCCGCGCGCCCATTAGTGATATTCAGAAATTCAATATTTTCCTGACATCAAAATGTAAGTACAATTATTTATTTATTTTTATTATTGTAAGAATTATTAATATTATTATAACTATTACTAACCCAAATTCCAAAATTGTTCGACGAATATATGTATATAATCTAGCACTTGCTCTTATGAAAGATAATTTGGAATACCGTGCCACAATTCAAAGCCTTCCTCGAGAAATAAAGGTGTTTTTGGAAAAATATAAACCACCTCAAATGACTGAACCTATCGTCTCTTCTCAAAGTAGAGCTTGTGTTTTATGTGGTAAAAAGAAAAATAATAGAACTTCCTCGACTTGCTGTCAATGTGGTAATCACGTCTATAAAAAGCATTCGTCTAAAACCGTGCAGTGCGAATCATGTATACAACCTGCAAGAGAACAAGATTTTGAAGATGTCTAACTGATTAGACATTACAGTATTATAGTTTACATATTACAGTATTTGTTTTTTTTTTAATTCAAAGTTACTATTGTTTTAATTTTCCGCAAGAAAGTGATATTAATGTATATATTTTATTAATTATGAAAGTACAAAGAGAAAATTTATATAATTTGTTTGGTCAAAAAGGCTGTTATAAAATATAAAGTATGATTTTCTATTGTTTAATTTATTTTTGCTTATTGATCTTTAATATCTTAAAAAAATGTTAAAAAAAATGTTTTTGTTCTAAATAGTCTAATTTGAGTACCTACAGACAAATTATTTATGCACTAAATATGAATGGAAACTAGAGCGGTGTAAATACCGCTACGCGCCCCCCGACGCAAGGTGATTTCGCGCGCCCGCCTGAAGGTTAACAGAGTTTATAAATAAAATATAAAATTTAAAACAAAAAATGTATTATTGATAGTTTAAAAACGTGTTCTACATAAATATTTAAAGATTTAATACTAAAATTAAAATTAAAGAAATTATTTGGTACATAAAAAGCAACAGCAACATTCTGTTAATATGAGTACTTAAATTAACATATAATTAGATTAATTTGTATTTATGTACAATTTATTTGATGATCTAGTTGTCGCGGCCGCGGCAATACTGCTATAGACACCGACCGACACACACATTCTTAATATCTGTTGTGAATTATTTTTATTTATGTTATTGTGTGTTATATAATCAATTATGCAAAATGCTGTCGCGTTATCGGTCCGCCGCCGCCGATTGCAGGCGAAGAAATATTTAGCATGGCCGCCCGTTTTTCGGTCTGTCATCGTACGCCGATTGCGGAGACCGGCGAACTGTGTGCCTTGTGAGTTTAACCGAATAATAATAGGTGTCGTTTTATATTCATTTTTTAATTTATTATTGTATATTATTTATTTTGCATGCGCAAATCGCTGTAGTTAATTTATTTTTATTGGAAGTGCGCTAATCGCCAAATTATATAATTTATTTTGTGAGCGCAAATCGCCACTTTGATTATTATTATTTACGTGTGCTAATCACCGTTAATTTTCATATTGAAATTGTACTTTTTATTATTACTGTTTTTATTTTTTGTGTGAATATATATATTATTTAGATATAGAGCAGGTAGCGGCTGGCCAGCAGTGCACCGTCAATTATTGTGAGTTTTATTTTATTTATTATTATTGATTTATTTATTTATTGAATATTGTATTGTTGTACCAAACAGGCATTATATTTTACATTTTTAAGTGTTGGGCCAGAAGGGCCGTAATTCATTTATATTTTATAACTCGTGTTGCTGTGAATTTTTATTATTGTTATATTTATTGAATTTTAGTAAACAGCAACACAGTGCCATACTTTTTGTTACCATTTATTTTATTTAGTTACCCTTTTTTTTTCCAATAGTTTTAAGTACACACAATACACACATTATAATTATACACACTTACACACCACTACACCACATAGCTCACTAGTATTTGCGCGGTGAACCCAACCAGTTCTAATTGAGCTATACACACATTTTCATTACACAAGTCGGTCGGTGGTGTGTAAAACACGCAGCAGTCAGTGTCCGGGAGCGCGGCATAATATTTGTTGCACCCGGCCCAAACACTAGTTAAAGATCAAATAAATCAAATAGAAAATATACATTTTGGCAAATAAATCTTTTTAAAGTATTAAACAATAATTTTAAATAATTTATTTTCTTCTAGATTTTAAACTTTAAATATAAAATGTATCCATTATTTATAAGAAAAATAAGGTATACTTATTATAATATTACATTAAAATTAAAGCAATACGATTCAGTTAATTTTCGTTATATATGTGCATTTGGAGACTTAAAAACTATATTATATTCAAGCTTCTATCTAACTAAAAAATAAACAGAATTTTTATGGCATTGTAGTTAGTGTAGTACTTACAATTTCTAGTCATGAAGTTAATTTTAAAAATTAATTTTTTTAATATTATTGATAATGTGTTAATTCAGTACCATTGGCCTTTCTCGAATCTATTAAATACATAAATACATAAAAAATCATTTATAAACAGTAGTAACGAATGGATTTATGAATTATTTGTGAAATTTTGCTTAGGTCAATCTAAAAATATAAATACCTACCCATTGGCTAGACAAGCTAACGATTTTTTTTAACTCGATAAGTTAAATTATTTTAAAATAATAAAGTTAAGTTAAAAGTTACTCATATTTTTTCGTTAACTCGTTAAGTTAAACATTAACTTTGAAAAAAAAATGTAACTTTATCAAAAAACCTACTTTTCTAAAAACCTCATTCAAAAATTTGCATTATTCTTTAGACGAAAATTAACGTAATTTAGATATTTTTGATTAAAATTAACTTGAAGTTAACACTTTAATCTTAAAAAAAGATTATTAAGAAGATTTAGAAGATATGCAGGCGACATACATAATTAACGACGACTAAATTGTTTAAAACGAAACTTATATTATGTGGATGATACGCGGGTGACATACATATCATTAACGACGACTAAATAATCTAAAACAAAATTTATTGTATGTGGATGATTTTTATATTTTATATTTTAAATTTTATAATCAAAGTAGTCATTTATTTCTTTACGAAGGTGTAATGGAAATTGATAGGAGATTATTCACGGTTGTATCGATGATATCTGAAAACCACGATATTGAGTATATGCATCTGGTTAAAACGATGGTTGAAATGTGGTGTTAGAGCATCTAAAATGGTTGTTTTTGATCATTCATCGGCTCTTATGGCGGCACTTGTTCAGTCATTCACCCAGTATTGGATGACATACCAAAGACATTAATTCTGAATGGATATACCTATTACCTGAGGAGAACTATTATCTTTAATAGCAATTTACGAACAGGCCTCAGAGTCGCAAGCGGTCACTACAAGGCATTTGCGTGTAGAAAAAATAATTATTGGGAGTTTACGATGATCTAAAAGATAGTATCAGTCAGGGTTTTATTAACCCTGTGGAAAGGGGTGTCAGAATACTTCCACGGTTTCCCCAGCCAGTCGTAAGAGGCGACTAATGTGGTTGCGTCAGGTCGACAACCGGTGTAAAATTATGTCAAATAGAATGAGGAATCCTTATCGATACATAGGCAGTTTGCCCCATCTCGGATGTGCACGGGGACAACAAGTGAGAGGAAATATTATATCTAGAGGAGGAAGAGACCTGGATGTTGAAGTGTGTGATACCACCCGGACAGCCAGTGTGGTAGCTGTTCCACCAGTTATGTGTGCAGGTCTACCCAACACGGGTAATGTCAACGGTGTTGAGACATCACTATTGCGCCCCGGATTAAATCTGAGTCTATGTACGAGGGATAGATTTAATGTGAGAATAGGCACGTGGAATGTTGGAACGTTGAAAGGCAGAAGTAGAGAATTAGCAGAAGTATTGAAGAGAAGGAAAGTTAATATTTGTTGTGTACAGGAAACTAAACGGAAAGGAGAGAAAGCAAAAGAAATAGGAGAGGGCTATAAGGTAATATATTCAAGTAGGACTAGTACTAGGAATGACGTTTGAATAATATTGGATGATGAGATGAAAATTAAGGTAGTCGACGTAGGAAGGAAAAGTGATAGAATTATTACGGTAAAATTGGTATTCGAGGAGAAAGTATTAAAGTTGGTAAGTGCGTATGCACCACAAGTAGGATGCGAGGAAAGTGAAAAGGAAAAGTTTTGGCGAGAGATGGATGAGGTGATGCAAGAAATACCAGGAAATGAGGATGCTGTGATTAGTGGTGATATGAATGGTCACGTAGGGAGTGAGAGGGTATGGAAGAGTGCATGGAGGGCATGGTTTTGGCGAGAGGAATGAGGCTGGAGAAAAAGTTTTGGATTTTGCAGAATCGTATGAGCTTGCAGTAATCAATACATATTTTAGGAAAAGAGAAGAGCATTATATAACATACAAGAGTGGAAGAAATAGGTCGCAGATTGATTATTTTATGTGGAGGAGAGACAATATAAAAAGAGTAAAGGATTGTAAAGTAATTCCTGGAGAGAGTGTAATAACACAACATAGGTTGATGATAATGGAAGTATGGTGTAGTGGAAAAAAAATGAACAAAAGAAGGAAGACAGGGAAGGAGATCAGAATAAGGTGGCGGAAATTAATAGGAAACAAAGAGAAGGAGTTTATAAAGAAATTAAAAGAAAAAGCTGTGTGGAATGTTGAGGGAGATAAAAATGAGGTTTGGAGAAGGATGGCCACTTGTGTTAACTCTTTGAGGCATGAGATTTTAATAAATGAAAAAACCCGTCTTGCACACAAACTTAGTTTTTTATTTTTTTCCAACTTTTTTTACAACATAATACTATTTGTTGCTTATAATTAAATGTTCAAAAATTAAAATTTAAAAAAAATTAGTTTTTATTCATAAAAAATAGGTGGGTTAAAAAATGTCCCGCTGTGCAGCATCAGAAATGTTTTTGTTTATTCCTTTTGCGCTGAAATAAATCAAAAAATGTATCAACATTTTCAATATTTTATTTTAAATAACAAATATTTTAAAAACTTACATTTTAACATGAGTGGTAATTATTGAAACAATTTCTTGATTTAGAGATGCACAGTGGTACATCGCATATGGTGCATTTCCAATCTGTGCGAACTTCTTTTTATTTAGTGCTGCAGTGAGCGCATCTTCTTCTTGTCGTCCGTTCTGGCTGATGTGCTGATTGATCCTTGCGAACGGATGGCGATACAGATGCTCTTTTTATGGAAATAGGCGATGGTGATCCAGAACCTTTCTGTCGGCGTTTTTGTACAAATGTTTTTGAAACGAGGCTTTTTGAGATCTCACGTCGAAAATTTTTTAATGTAATTTTTTCTCCTGTTATTTTTTTATATATAATATGAGAATTCACAATAACTGCGTCAAAAAAAAAGAAAAATATGCGATGCCACCACTTATGACTTTTTCTATCTATGTGATACATTTTTTTATACTGGTCGAATTTATCGACGCAGTTCATATTCATATTATATTCCTTGAGTACACTGGGACAAGGAATCATTGATGTAGTTCCATCTTTAGATTTTCTTTTGACCTCAACGACATCAGTAGGATTATGAAAGTTGGACAGCAAAGTTACTCCTCGTTTGTCTTTCCATTTGACAATTGAAATATGATACTGGTCACTCATGTTCCAGTCAATGTCACCCATAACCATTTTTTTATCACACTCTAATTTTGGCAAGTATTTTCTAGTACTATTAACAGTTCCACAGCAAAAAATACCTTTTGATTTTAGATATGCCAAAAGTGGTACACTTGTAAAAAAATTATCAATGTATAAGTTATGATTTTTATGCTGTAATGGTTTTGTTAGATCTTTGACGACTCGTCCTCCAAGATTTGTTTCGACAGAATCACCTCTTTTACCAGTGTATAAATCGAAATTCCAAAGATACCCATGTTTATCAGCTAACGACCATACCTTATAGCCTCTTTTAATTAGTTTTTTAGGCATGTATTGCATTAGAGATGATCGCCCTTTGAAATTAATCATAGATTCATCAACTGCAATAATTTTATGTGGGAGGTAATATTTTTGAAAATTGTCTTTAATTTTTTTTAAAAAAGGTTGAACTTTGTACAATTTATCGTAATCTGTTTCACCCTTTTTTGCCATAACCGAGTTGTCATTTAAGTGTAAAGATGAGAGCAGCCAACCAAAACGATTTACAGTCATAAGAGAACTTATATAATCATCATGTAAATCCAAATATGTAGACCAGTAATCTCTATAACTTGGATAACGTTTTATTCTCATTAAAATATTCATACCAAGGAGAGTCATTATTTCATTTGTATCTGTAGGAATATAGCTTTTTCCAGTTTTCATTTTTATTTGGTATGCATACAAATTTGTTTGGTATACTATTAAGTCCAATATATCATGTAACGATCGAAATTATAATTACAATAATTTATTATAAATGATTGTGCGATAGTGCTCTCCGACCCGCGGTCCTCTCTGCCACCGCTCAAAGGCAACCTCGAGATACACACACACTGTCACGCATACCGAGTACCCGTGGTTCGGATGACCGGCCGACACTGTATCATCATTAACGGTCTATAATATTGTCAAAGTGTAAAGTACACCGGCCAAATATAATTTTAAATAACTGGTCTTATGGAAAAATTATGTAACTCTGTCCCATGTATTACCCGCCAGGCCCCGGCCATTTTCTTTTATTACTTTTTCTTCGCTTCAACGGGCAACATCATGGCAGAGTAAAGACAAATACAATCGTCGAGTGCGTCTTCAGGACGGCACTCAATGACACACAACAGGGTAATGTAATTTTGATTCATGTTTTGCAACCCCCACACCTTGGCCGGTGTATTAATATTATTAATAATTAAATAGATTTGACACCTTGGTGTTCTATAATATATCAGACATCTGATCATTATTTATTTTATATGCACTGGTAACCGATATTCGGAGCCGTGTTTGAAAATGGCCTATGGTCCATTTTCATATTATGATATTGTTTGTTTGTCTTTGTTTGTTCGGTGACTATCAGTTGCGGCCAAGTTTATATGCCGTATGGCTTTTCTTGGCCATAAATTAAATTTTTATTTTATAATATAAATGAAGAATAAATGAATAAATGAAATACCAATCCCCATAACTCGATTTTAATGTTTTTTTTTCTTTTCCAATTTATTTATTTATTTCTATACAAAATCCCGCGTGTTCCGATTTTCGAATCTCGGTCGTGGGTTGGCGACCCATACCAGCCTCGTCAATGTACCCTCCACGCCGAATCTGGGTAAGGCCTGCGTGCGAGACGTTACAATCATTTGAAAATAATAATTGAAAAATTGAAAATGGAGTGTGTTCAGCTTCAATATCAATCAAACTAGTTGGGCCGTCAGCGCACGTAAAATCTGGGAGATTCTTGTGAAAAATCATTATTTTTTGACCAAGTTGGAATAGTAAATTCAAAACTATTAGTTGATGTTTCATTTTCATAAGTAAGAATCAATGTATTTTCGGGTTGATTAGTTTCGACGATATTGTTTTCTAATTCAGTAGTTTCTGTTGATTGATAACATTGTTCCTGTTTATTGGCGGAAATAAGGGGCGACAAATATTACTATTAGTATGGTCATTTTTTAAATGTGTTTGTCTTTTCGAATGACATGTTTTTATAGGACTAGGTAATAGTTAAACGTTACCTTCATCTAGATTTAAAATCTCTACCAGTTCGTCGTCATTTTGATCCATTATATCATCAGATAAATGGTTAACTTCCATTACTTCAACATCTTTATTAGGTAAATAAGTTTCATCGGCTTCAGAATCATCGTAAGAAGTAAAAGTGTCACTATCGGATGGTATATCTTCGAACAAACACTCGACAATATTTTTTTCATTCATACGCGCGCTCATTGTATGAAATTGACCGTACGACACAGCGGTTTAAAATTTAAACACTGATATATTATTTCGTCACGGCTAAAATAATGTAATTTAATGGATTTGAATTAGTTTATAATGTTTCTACGTAATATTTCACGAGCAAGAACTCTAATTGAGGTACAAAACTAAAATTATATTATTGTGAAGTACGTAAACGCATTTGCTCGCGGTACGAAGGTCACCGGAAAACTTAATTGGTCATTTCATCGATTATATTAAACATAATCGATTTATTCTTGGTGCTATGAGTAAACAAGAATGTCAAATATTTAATAATAGTGACAGATAAACACAGTTTATTAACAGAAATAAAATATGTTTATTTATTTTGGTGGGTTATTTTTTGTCCCGCTATGCTGCAAATGTATTTATTTTGGTGGGTTATAATTTGTCCCGCTATGCCTTAAAGAGTTAAGAACATAGCAAAAGAGGTTGTTGGTGAAACCAAAAGTAGTTTACCAGAAGACAAGGAAACGTGGTGGTGGGATGAGGAGATTCAGAGAGTAGTAGCGAGTAAGAAAAAGCATTTTAAGGTATGGCAGAAAAGCAGGAAGAGGGATGATTGGATAGAGTATATAAATGTATGTAAAATAGTGAAAAGTGCGTTAAGCAAAGCGAAGCTTAATAGGTATGATGAGTTATATCAGTGGCTAGGAACACAGGAAGGAGAAACAAAAATTTATAGACTGGCGAAGGTGAGGGAAAAGCGATCCAAGGATTTCCAAGATGTCTGGTGTATAAAAAATGAGGATAAGAGAGTTTTAACAAAAGATGAGGATGTGAAAAAAAGGCGGAAAGAATATTTTGAGAAATTACTGAACAAGGAGTATCCAAAAGAAGCTTTAGAGAGTATGTCATGGAATGAAGGATTGATTGGTCTAGTGGGTGAGGAGGAAGTGAGAGATGCGGTGAAGTTGGCGACCCATACCAGCCTCGTCAATGTACCCTCCACGCCGAATCTGGGTAAGGCCTGCGTGCGAGACGTTACAGATGGCGACCCTGCCAGGATATTTTCAAGTGTATATGCCATGAATTGATGACCGGTCGGTCTAATAAAAAAAAAAAAAAAAAAAAAAAAATTATCTAGGTATATTATACGAATCGATCTATACGTCGTGTGGTCATTGAACGATATATATAGTAGAGATACTATGTATATAGGACCACACTAAGCATCGTGGTAGCGTAACAATACCGGCCATATGGGGTGTATATACGTATTTATGCGTATGTCTAAGTGTTGTTTAGAACCAGTACTGCCTGCGTTAATTTCAGAAATGCTCCGGTGATTAAAACAGTGTCGGGCTATCCGGCTCTCCGCCATGTTGCGATCGGAGGATGATGGTATGTGTGTGTATCACCGTCGTTTCCGGGTGCCACCGAACCAGTTCTCGGAGGTTCCATCGACATCACGAGGAGGTGTTCTTCGTCATTGCAGTGCAGATTTGAGCGGCAGAGCATTAGGGCTTAATTTTAAGTATATTATTTGTACACGTCTTTGTGTGCACCTGTATATTATGTGTCTCATCCTATCTGTTCTATTGTGTAACCGCTTGTAATTGCTTCTTATCGGTCTACCGCCGTTGAACGACAGAGCTAATATTTATAATTGGGTGCGTGTCGTTCCAGTACGGCTGTGCGATCGTTCCCCGAGATCTATCTTTAATTACTACAACGTTTTGCATAATCATTAATATTATCATATCCCCTCGTCTTAGTTAGCAACAATATAATATTTTATTTTATTTCAATATAATATACGAGTAGTTCATATACAATATATTTATTACTAATTTGTCGTTATCACAGATCAGCGAGTATGTCGACTTTTCTCGTCTGATATCTGTATTGTGATAAAGACTTCTCCGTCCGCCGTATTTGTTACCGCGTTTGCATATTATCTAATTCATAACAATGATAAACCCGTGTAATCGATATTTGCATATGTATATTGCATAATGAAAAAACATTCTATTCTATTCTATTATATTCTATTATATTCTATCTATATAACCGTGATATGTACGGTCTGATCTCTATTCATGTTCTCACGGTTGGTAGACCGAACTTTAAATATTTTACCCACGTTAGGTCCGTGCACACATTGATGTTTAGTTATAAGTTGTCCACAAGTTGTATGTCCCGTGGTGATTGGAGCGCACGTATATCGCCCGCGTTATAGGATGTCGCACGCCTGTGCTTTTCGTATGTACGTTTCGCATACGTGCACGTTAGGTCCTCGTTGCATTACGAGTGATAAATAAGTCGAAGGGAGAGTATTGATACTTGGTGTGGTGATCCATTATCTATATATATATTTCTCTTTCTCCAATGAAAATTTTGTTATGATTTTGGTAACATTCGCCACCACTTCTGCGTTGGCGAATTATTGTATACATTTTTCTTTTTTCGTGTAGGTTGTTTTGATTTTTACTTTTATTCTTTTTAGTTTAATGCAAGGTCTTGTATGACCGTATATATGTTGTCAATTTGCTATGTTTTATGGATAGTTTGTCTAAGTGATTTATGAGATTACCCCGGCCAAGGGTGATATTTGAATATATTACCAAATTTGTTTGTGTGCTTTGAGTGTCGTTCCGATGTATCGGCGATGACATCCATCCATAAGATTTCATTAGTATATTTTGTTATTGAACGCGAAGTTTTCCATCTTATTAATATATATTATTATTATATTCTTATAATATTATATATATTATATTCATTGTTCTATTATATTATTTTTTATTTATCGTGAATTACGTACGATTCACGTTTGGTTGTGTTCGTGTTGCGTCTAGACAACAGTAATATCTATTTTATTTTGAAGTCATCATTTTATTTATCTTGTCTTTTGATTAATTCATTACGAATAAGTACGTGTTTTCGCACGTGTTCTCTGTTTTGGTTGAGTGATTCTTGGTATTCGTCGTTGATGTACGCCGCTGGCAAGCGAGAGACTCGTCCCCCCGATCGTTTGATTGATAGTCTGTTCCCGCAAGATAGAACCGAGATGCTGCCAACTACGAATACCACAATTTCAACCCCACCATCGACTACGTCGATTTTGTGTACCAACCCAGCTCCCACTATTTCTGTAGTTACAAATTCTGGTCTTCAGGCAAAATCCGTATCTGAGCAATCGAAAGCAGACCCGAGTGTCCAATCGTTACTTCAACAAATGATGGCTAAAATGAATGATAATCATACCCGAACGGAGGAACGGTTAGAAACCCTTCATCGAAAGACGGAAGAGGGAATTAATCAATGTACTCAGCGATACCAACTAACGGATATTCGTTTGGCCAAATTAGAGGATGAGAGTGTTGTCAGAAAAAATCAGGCGATCCAACAAACCACTGACAAACAGGTAACCGAGGGTCGTCTCACTATCTTAGAAAATGAAATTGTTCAAATGAGGAAGGAAGTAACTCGGTTGTCGGATCAATACCGAGCATCGACGAACCCAGATCTGTCACAAATTCTGAAACCCACTATTTTGTCATCTACTACCGTCCCTATCAATTCGTCTGATAACAACAAAATGTCTTCGATACCCCCGGATATTCCTACAACCACCCTCTTGAATACCTTTGATTCACAAAGATCATCTTTTTTGGGATCTCAAGAGCAGTTTAAGGACGCTGTATCTGAATTTTCCGGGCAAATCAAAGTAATACATCCACAGAAATTTATTGGTCAGGTTGATGCTTACTTCGACAGCGTATTTGTGTTACCGGCCCAACAACTTATTTCTGTACATCGTCGTTTAGTGGGAGATGCACAAATTTGGTATTAGTCATTAATTCCATCACCTGAATCATACGTTGAGTTTCGCCGATTATTCCTCCAGCATTTTTGGTCTTCGGCGACTCAACGCAAGGCCCGAAATGAGGTGTTTCGACCGTACCAATACTCTAAATCCGATGGTCTAGCTACGCATGCCATGAAATGGATTGCTGGGGCCAAGTATCTCAATCCACCAATCGATCAATCTGATCTTGTGTCCACCATTATTCAACACTATCCCACACCACTTGGAATGGCCATTCGAGGTCGAGGACCCCGTAATACCAACGAACTGCTATCAGTTTTAATGGAATTTGAAGAGTCTGCATCGTTTTGTGATCGACGTCGTGAAGACAACCAAGTTCGACCACCATTCCAACATCAAAACAATGGCAATCAACAACCACGTTATAATGCTCCTCGTCGTGACAATCACCGTTTCCAACCACGAATGCAGGCACCGGAGAACGCCGGGCCTCGCCCCGTAGCACAAGTGGATCTGTCGGGAAACGCCGACGAGACTCGTACGTAAGTATGTCACGTCACGAAGTCTCGCATATCCATGAACATACACCGTCCACACAGATTATCGAAGATGGAGTCTCACCAAAATATAAACGTCCCGAATTGTCAATTTCTATTTATAACAAACCATTCAACGCATTACTTGATTCAGGTGCTTCTATTTCAGCCATCTCTGAAGAGATATTTGCATCTATCAAACGAAGCATTCCGGAGGGACAGCAATTATCAATTTTACCCGTCACGGGAGTGACCATATCCACCGCCGTAAAAGGTCGTAGCCGGAAAGTCACTACCCAAGTTCTTATACCATTCTCTGTTCTCGGTCATACCTCAGATTGTATTTGTCTTGTTGTTCCTCATCTAGCGACCTCTATTATCCTAGGAGATGATTGGTTGACCCAAAACAAAGTGTGTTTAGATTACTTTGACCGGGTTGTACGTCTTCCCCGCTGGTCAATTAATATACCATTTTCACATTCACATGATGAAGTAATTAATCGTATGAATACTCTATTTACATTATCCATCTCACCCCAAGATTATGTGATATCGATACCTGAGCATTGTATAGCTAGTGTGGAAATGATTTCTCGGCAACTCCAAACGCCAACAAACCACCACGTAATTTGTAGTGTACGGGTAGAAGACGATCTAGAACCTTTTGACAATATAACTGAGCACCTTTCATCGGTCCCTAATCTATCGTCCCACCAATTTGATCAAGTTGTTGACCTATTTCATGATTACCACCACATTTTTCGCACTCGTCCAGGGTTAAATTTGCTATACACCTGTTGTTTCGATGTCAGTGAGGATATTCCTTTCAAGATCCGCCCATATCCAGTACCGTTTGCCCGCCGTCCTGCAGTTGAAAAGGAATTGACTCGTATGTTAGAGTGGGGGGTCATCGAAAGATGTTCCTCGCCTTATAGTAATCCAATTATTTGTGTTGGTAAAGCTGATGGATCAGTTCGGCTATGTTTAGACGCCAGACGGGTGAATAAAATCATACAACTTATGCGTGATTCATCGCCCCCTCTTGATGAATTACTCGCTCGCTTCGGTGGAAAAGCAATATTTTCTAGTATAGATTTTACGGCCGGATATTGGCAAGTTTCCCTACATCGTGACGTTAGGAAGTATACCGCGTTCGTGTGCGACGGCCGAACATACCAATTTTGTGTAGTACCATTTGGTCTAAACATCTCCAATACCGCATTCCAGCAGGCCCTAGAATCAGTTCTCTCCAATCCAGTTGAAAACCCCAATGACGAAGGATTAGGAGATCTTCATATTTATGTCGACGATGTGTTGGTGTCTTCCAAAACATTTGACGAACACATGCGTCGTCTCCGTCTTTTATTTGATAAAATAGCCGTCTCTGGTATGTCTTTAAAATTTAGCAAGTGTAAATTTCTCCGTGATAAAATTAAATTTCTAGGCTATATTATCACGCCGTCAGGCATGTCAATGGACCCATCAAAACTGTCGGCAATTCATGAATTTCCAGTTCCCCGACACAAAAAAGACCTTCAGTCGTTTATAGGTTTTTGTAACTTTTATAGGAAATTTACCGACCACCATGCTTCTTTGATCGGTCCATTAATTGCGCTACTCAAGAAGGGGGTTCCATGGCGATTCAACGAGGAAGACCTGACTAATTTTAATTCCGTTAAATCTGCATTTACCGAACGTTTCCTTGCCCATCCTGATTTCAAGTCAGAATTTTATTTACAAACCGATGCCAGTCAACTTGGTCTTGGGGTGGAATTATTTCAAGTTGACTCATCGAACGAGCGACAAACGATCGGATTTGCTAGCCGAACCTTAAACGCCGCCGAGAAAAATTATAGCATCACTGAATTGGAACTACTGTCTATAGTATTTGCTTGTGAGAAATTCCGAGTGTTCATTCTCGGTTACCCGGTCAACGTACTGACCGATCATAAGGCCCTCACCTTTTTATTTCGTTGTCGACTCCGTAATGCGCGTCTCTCACGTTGGACCCTTGTGTTACAAGAATTCGATCTGAGAATCCAGTATATAACCGGTCCCAGTAATATAACTGATGCGTTGTCTCGCAATCCAGTAAATCGAGATCTAATCAGTAACCAACCCGATTCTCATGATATTTTTGCAATTACTTCCCGTAGGCTTTCTGATTATCAGTCTCGAATCGAATCATTTCAACATATACTATGCGAACAGCGATTGGATTTAGGGCTTCAGAAGATAATTGACCTCCTGTCAAATCAGTCTACCGTTTTAAGTGCTATTGTTGAACGTTATTGTGTGTATCGAGACATTTTGTTCTATCGTCGACATCCAGATAATGATCGGTGGCTAGTATGTATACCCCGACATCGGGTTGATGAGTTAATTATAAAGTTCCACTTGCACTTTGGGCACGTAGGTCCGAAAAAATGTATTTTAGCCATTCGAGATGTGTGCTATTTTCATAATTTAAGTGTAAATGTACGTAGGGTTGTGAAAAGCTGTGATACGTGTCAACGTGCAAAATTCAGTACCGTACCGTCAGAAGGTGAAATGCAACATGTACTAGCCAATGCACCCCTCCAGCGAGTTTGTGTTGATTTGTATGGTCCATTGCCATCTGGGTGGAATCACGTAAAGTATGTTTTCGTTGTACTCGACTGTTTTTCTCGATTTGTCCGATTATTTGCGATCAAACGGTCTACTGCAGTTATACTAACAAATCGTATGATCACCGATTATATCGAAGTCCATGGTATCCCTCGAACCGTTGTATCAGACCACGGAGTTCAGTTTGTGAGCAATGTGTGGCAAACCCGTCTTTCTGCTCTTGGGATCTCGGTTACGACTACTAGTGTATATCATCCTCAAAGCAATCCAGCCGAAAGAGTTATGCGCGAGTTAGGTAGACTTTTTCGTACTTATTGTCATCAATCCCATACTGAGTGGCCCCGATACGTTCAGTATATTGAGTGGGTATTGAACAACACCATCCACGAATCGACGGGTTTCACTCCCAGTGAGATATTTTTAAAGACTGAAAGGTATAGTCCCATATACGAAGCTGTTGAATGTCCTCCGAGACGTAGTGATGACTTTATGGTCAAGCTCACCATGGCTGCCGAAGTTCAACGCACAAGGGCTGAGGAACGCCGGATTCGTCATGACCGCCGTGGAAAAGCCGTTAAATTTCTAATAGGGGAAGAAGTTCTTGTCCGTACACATCGATCCTCTTCCGCCGTTGACCACCAGATAAAGAAATTTTTTATGTTATATGAAGGACCGTATAAGGTCGTTGAAATAAAAAGCTGTAATGCATATGTCGTTGCCGATCCTGTGACAAATCAAGTTCGTGGAACTTATAATGTTATTTTCCTTAGAAAGTATATCCATCCTAGTACCGTTCAAATAAAATATCGTGATACCGAACTAGGTCCGAATCTGAGTTGATGAGCTATATATATATATATATGTAATTTCTCTCTTGCTTTCTTGATGTAGAAGTAATCTAGACAGGTCCGAAACACTTCTACAGGGGGGTTTCTGTAACGATCGAAATTATAATTACAATAATTTATTATAAATGATTGTGCGATAGTGCTCTCCGACCCGCGGTCCTCTCTGCCACCGCTCAAAGGCAACCTCGAGATACACACACACTGTCACGCATACCGAGTACCCGTGGTTCGGATGACCGGCCGACACTGTATCATCATTAACGGTCTATAATATTGTCAAAGTGTAAAGTACACCGGCCAAATATAATTTTAAATAACTGGTCTTATGGAAAAATTATGTAACTCTGTCCCATGTATTACCCGCCAGGCCCCGGCCATTTTCTTTTATTACTTTTTCTTCGCTTCAACGGGCAACATCATGGCAGAGTAAAGACAAATACAATCGTCGAGTGCGTCTTCAGGACGGCACTCAATGACACACAACAGGGTAATGTAATTTTGATTCATGTTTTGCAACCCCCACACCTTGGCCGGTGTATTAATATTATTAATAATTAAATAGATTTGACACCTTGGTGTTCTATAATATATCAGACATCTGATCATTATTTATTTTATATGCACTGGTAACCGATATTCGGAGCCGTGTTTGAAAATGGCCTATGGTCCATTTTCATATTATGATATTGTTTGTTTGTCTTTGTTTGTTCGGTGACTATCAGTTGCGGCCAAGTTTATATGCCGTATGGCTTTTCTTGGCCATAAATTAAATTTTTATTTTATAATATAAATGAAGAATAAATGAATAAATGAAATACCAATCCCCATAACTCGATTTTAATGTTTTTTTTTCTTTTCCAATTTATTTATTTATTTCTATACAAAATCCCGCGTGTTCCGATTTTCGAATCTCGGCCGTGGGTTGGCGACCCATACCAGCCTCGTCAATGTACCCTCCACGCCGAATCTGGGTAAGGCCTGCGTGCGAGACGTTACAATCATTTGAAAATAATAATTGAAAAATTGAAAATGGAGTGTGTTCAGCTTCAATATCAATCAAACTAGTTGGGCCGTCAGCGCACGTAAAATCTGGGAGATTCTTGTGAAAAATCATTATTTTTTGACCAAGTTGGAATAGTAAATTCAAAACTATTAGTTGATGTTTCATTTTCATAAGTAAGAATCAATGTATTTTCGGGTTGATTAGTTTCGACGATATTGTTTTCTAATTCAGTAGTTTCTGTTGATTGATAACATTGTTCCTGTTTATTGGCGGAAATAAGGGGCGACAAATATTACTATTAGTATGGTCATTTTTTAAATGTGTTTGTCTTTTCGAATGACATGTTTTTATAGGACTAGGTAATAGTTAAACGTTACCTTCATCTAGATTTAAAATCTCTACCAGTTCGTCGTCATTTTGATCCATTATATCATCAGATAAATGGTTAACTTCCATTACTTCAACATCTTTATTAGGTAAATAAGTTTCATCGGCTTCAGAATCATCGTAAGAAGTAAAAGTGTCACTATCGGATGGTATATCTTCGAACAAACACTCGACAATATTTTTTTCATTCATACGCGCGCTCATTGTATGAAATTGACCGTACGACACAGCGGTTTAAAATTTAAACACTGATATATTATTTCGTCACGGCTAAAATAATGTAATTTAATGGATTTGAATTAGTTTATAATGTTTCTACGTAATATTTCACGAGCAAGAACTCTAATTGAGGTACAAAACTAAAATTATATTATTGTGAAGTACGTAAACGCATTTGCTCGCGGTACGAAGGTCACCGGAAAACTTAATTGGTCATTTCATCGATTATATTAAACATAATCGATTTATTCTTGGTGCTATGAGTAAACAAGAATGTCAAATATTTAATAATAGTGACAGATAAACACAGTTTATTAACAGAAATAAAATATGTTTATTTATTTTGGTGGGTTATTTTTTGTCCCGCTATGCTGCAAATGTATTTATTTTGGTGGGTTATAATTTGTCCCGCTATGCCTTAAAGAGTTAAGAACATAGCAAAAGAGGTTGTTGGTGAAACCAAAAGTAGTTTACCAGAAGACAAGGAAACGTGGTGGTGGGATGAGGAGATTCAGAGAGTAGTAGCGAGTAAGAAAAAGCATTTTAAGGTATGGCAGAAAAGCAGGAAGAGGGATGATTGGATAGAGTATATAAATGTATGTAAAATAGTGAAAAGTGCGTTAAGCAAAGCGAAGCTTAATAGGTATGATGAGTTATATCAGTGGCTAGGAACACAGGAAGGAGAAACAAAAATTTATAGACTGGCGAAGGTGAGGGAAAAGCGATCCAAGGATTTCCAAGATGTCTGGTGTATAAAAAATGAGGATAAGAGAGTTTTAACAAAAGATGAGGATGTGAAAAAAAGGCGGAAAGAATATTTTGAGAAATTACTGAACAAGGAGTATCCAAAAGAAGCTTTAGAGAGTATGTCATGGAATGAAGGATTGATTGGTCTAGTGGGTGAGGAGGAAGTGAGAGATGCGGTGAAGGCGATGAAAAAGAAAACAAGGCGGTAGGACCAGATGGAGTACCTGAAGAGGTGTGGAAAATGTTAGGGGGTGTAAGCATTGGGTGGTTGAAAAATCTTCTTAATAAGGTACTGATAGAGGGAAAAATGCCAGAAGATTGGAGAAAGTGTTTTATTGTACCAATATTTAAAGGAAAAGGAGACATACAAGAATGTGAGAACTATAGTGGAAGAAAGCTCATGAGTCATAGTATGAAGATCTGGGAAAAGATTATAGAGTAGAGGATAAGAAGTGAGACGTCGATATCAGAAAACCAGTTTGGTTTTATGCCAGGAAAATCGACAATGGAGCCATTATTTTGAGTTAGGCAATTAGTAGAAAAGTACAGAGAAAAGAATAAAAAACTATGCATGGTGTTTATAGATTTAGAAAAGGCGTATGACAGGGTGCCAAGGGAAGTTTTAAGGTGGGCATTAATGAGGAAAAATGTATGTAAATTTGATCCAGGATATGTATGAAGGGTCGAGTACTAGTGTCAAGAATCGGTGTGGAGTACCAGAAGGTTTCAGTGTAGGAGTAGGTGTGCACCAGGGGTCAGCTCTAAGCCCCTACCTGTTCTCAGTGGTAATGTATGAGGTTTCAAAGGAGATACCATGGTGTATGATTGCGGATGATATAGTTCTGATAGGAGAAAACCTGGAAGTTGTCAATAATAGGGTAAATGAGTGGAGGTTAGCCCTCGAAGAAAAGGGATTGAGAATTAGTTGAAATAAAACAGAGTATATAGAATATGATTTTGGACAAAGAGACCAAGAAGTTGAAAGAATGAGGAGACCAGTGACAACAGATGGTGATATGATAGGTGAAGTTGAGAGCTTTAAATATTTAGGATCTTTTGTTCAAAAGGACGGGGGCTTTGACATTGATGTAAGACATAGGATTAAGTGCGGGTGGATGAAATGGAGAGAAGCATCGGGCGTGTTATGCGATAAGAAAATTCCAATGAGGCTGAAAGGTAAATCTTATAAAAGTGTAGTGAGACCAACTATGCTGTATGGTTCAGAGTGTTGGACGGTTAACAAGAGAATAGAATAAAGTATGAGTGTCGCGGAAATGAGAATGCTTAGATGGTTGAGTGGAGTGACAAGAGAAGATAGAATAAGGAATGAATACGTGAGAGGTAGTGTTGGTGTAGCGCCAATTGTGGACAAGATGAGAGAAAATAGGCTGAGATGGTTTGGGCATGTGATGAGGCGAGAGGAAACGAATGCAGTAAGAGTGGTTATGAAGATGGACGTTGAAGGGTAAAGAGGAAGAGGAAGACCAAAAAATAGATGGTTGGAGACTTTGGAGAATGACATGAGGGCTGTCGGTGTGTGCAGAGGAGATGTGATTGACCGAGTAAAGTGAAGGTGTAGGACAAGGGAGGCCGACCCCAAATAGTTGGGAGGAAGGCGAGGCAAAAGAAGAGGAAGAAGTAAGATGGCTATCTCGTGGAGAGGTATGATGAGTTATATGAGCGGCTAGGAACACAGGAAGGAGAAACAGAAATTTATAGACAAGGCGAAGGTGAGAGAAAAGCGATCCAAGGATTTGCAATGAAGTACCACATTTTATGTCTTTGCCGTCCTTGTCATCGTATGTAGCACATAACTATATATCAGTGGCGGAACTACATATAGATAAAGGTGTGATTTTACACGGGCCTCGGCGTATGAAGGGCATCCCAATAATTTAACTTGGAACATTTTGAACATATCAATTTAAAAAATTAAACTAAGAACGCCAGAAAGGTTTATTATTATTTTTAGTTTTTCATATGTTTTTGTAGGTAAACCATTGCATGGTTCCAGTTATGGAAGTTCAGAAGAATAGTAATCTAACATGATCAATTACGTATTATGCATTTATTCGTATTAAATAAAATATCCAAGAAAAAAAAGGAGGTATAACTCTACTAATGCAGAATAATTTATCACTTAAATAAATTATTGGTTGTATTACTGCTGACATTTAAAACTAAAAATAAAACATCGAGATTCGCGTGATGGTATTTCTATCATTCGTTATCTGTATAGAAATTTTATAATTGGATTTTATCACATAATGATTATTATCTATTCTTACTATTATTTTTTAATTTTCACGATTACAACTACATTTTATTTTGAATATTCTACTGGTGAAAACCGGACAAGTGACAAGCAACACTATTATGTAATAATTCATATTTTAAGTTGAACTGTTTACGTAAGTCCTTTTATTTTATTTAACATAGAATTATGAGAGTATGGCTGTCCGAAACAATTAAATAATCATAGTTTATATTATATTTGAAACTACACTAAACAGTGTCGGCGTTAGGTATTGCGGGGTCCTGGACAAGGTATTAGCCATTGATACAGGACCGTCCTGATGATTTGCAGGGCTCGGGGCAGTGTAAAATTGGGGGGTCTTAAATGTCGAAAATGTTATTATCGCGTGTCAGTTGCATACCCTATTGAAACTCAAATGTGCGCAAATAGACATAAAATATAGTACCTTGCACTTACAGCAATATGAATAAGTAAATTAATTAATGACGCAATGTCATAAAATTAAACTTAATATAACAAATTCTGTCCTACTGTGGTGAGAGCGCGGGGCCACGGGTGAGGGCCCCGCTCACCCTGCCTTAGGGACGGCCCTGATTAGGTACCCCAGAGTACCCCATTCTAGTTTTTTTTTAAATCAGGATTTTTAAAAAAAACTGTTTTTCTTTAAATTTTAAACATTAAAAATAATAATATTAGGTTATTCTTACCATTTTTTTTATTATAATATGTTGACACAAAATTATTTACAATTTTTAAAATATTTTAAGAATATAGCTCTAGCTTCTATAATTCAGCCAAACGGGCAAACGGAAATACGCGGAAAGCATTGGTTTCCAAACAAAGAACAAAGAAAACAGTAACTAAATATAGAGATATTAATTATTTATATTATTACTTATTGTAGGAATCCTACTCGACGGATATCGTCGAAATATTACTCTTTAGTCGTATCGATAACGATTTAGTTTGTATATTATATTATGGCTAAATTGAGATATCGTTTTCCAAATAACTGGTGATAGGAATAATATTAATATTATACATGTGTGATGTGTAGTATAGAATTATACATTTATAGATTTATAATTTGTTAATGTAAATTGTAATTATGTAAAATGTAATGTGTCCCATGGTATTAAGATGATATATAAAAGTCGAGGGGCCCTTTAACAAACGAGAAATCTTGGACAATTGTCCCATCTGTCCTCCCCTAGTGCCGGCACTGACACTGAAAATTTTATGTTTTTATATATTTTATATCAAATTATTAACTATAATTTTTAATTTTTAAATACCTTATACTACTTTCAATAAAATAGTAAATTAATATATTAAGTATATATTTATATAATATATATTATATCTTCTCTATATATATAAAAAAAGAACTCGCGCTCCCATTGGTCGACGGTTTTATTTATTCCGCGGGAGCTTTTTACCGTTTCCGGCGGTCGCTTCCCGTTGCCTTTATCCTCCTCTATCCGGTTCGCCCGTCCTTTGAATTTTCCGAAGAGCCATTTTCCCGATTCGACCGGATGAAAAACCCATATATATATATATATATATCTAATTAAGGTCCGTCCAATCGCGGCGATCGTTACCTGTTTCCCTCGCGCCTCCGTGACGTATCGCGCCTGCGTGACGTCACTTTTCCGCGGTCGTCCGCTTACCTTATCTACCTTTTCGTGTCTGCCGGACCGTTTAAATATCCCGTTTTTCGCCTTAGTTTTCAACTCGACCGTTAAGTAGGTAGGCATTAGGTGTTAGGCGATAGGATCTGTAGGTACCCGCCCGCAACTCCAATTACTCCAGCAACTCAATATCGATCAGAGGGCTGTGTACGATCGCGTCATGGCCGCGGTGTTGGACCCCCGTCTGAGCGCCAAGGTGTTCTTCGTCAACGGTCCTGGTGGGACTGAAAAGACAATGCTGTACTCGTGCCTTATGTCCGTGTTGCGCGGCCGAAACAGGAATGTCTTGGCAGTGGCGTTCACCGGGATCGCGGCCGCATTTTTGGACGGCGGAAGGACCGTTCACCCCACCTTCGGTTTGCCATTCGGAGTGCTCACGCACGAGTCCACTTCCACCATCAGATTGCAGTCCCGCATGGCGCACAGGATTCGCGACGCTGCGCTCATCGTCTGGGACGAGGCACCCATGTCCCCGGGTTTCCAACTGACGGTTGTCAATTGGCTTCTGAAGGACATCATGCAGTCGAATCTTCCTTTTGGCGGTAAACCTTTTCTGTTAGGTGGTGATTTCAGGCAGATTCTTCCAGTCGTCTCCCATGGAACGAGAAGTGACATGTGACATCGTCGGCGCGTGCAACAAATACAACGAGCTGTGGCCCGTCATGCAACAGTTCTCCCTCACCCGGAACATGCGAGCGGACGGCGACAGAGAGTTTGCAGCGTGGCTTCTCCTATTAGGCAACGGTAATGTGGACAGGTGCGACGACCCCGAGGACGCCGCAGACTTCCCGATAGAGTTCGTTCATTCGCTAAACCCCACGGGACTCCCTCTTCACGACCTGGCTCTCAAGGTGGGCGCTGTCGTCATGCTGCTCAGAAACCTGGACCCCAAAAGAGAACCTTGCAACGGTACGAGGATGGTAATTGTCGAGCTTCGACGTTTGAATTTCAGAGCTAGGCTGCTCAACGACGACGACATCATAATTCCCAGGATTCCGCTGACCACTACCGAAGCTGACGGCTTACCTTTCAAGTTGCGACGAATGCAGTTCCCAGTTCGATTGGCTTTTTCGGTGACCATCAACAAGTCTCAAGGACAGACATTTGACCGCGTTGGAATATACCTGCCTTCTCCTGTGTTCAGCCACGGACAGTTGTATGTGGTGTTCTCCAGGGTGAGAAACGCTGAATCCGTCAAAGTTTATATACCGACCGATGCCAATGGAGTTACGAAGAATGTGGTGTACCGTAAGATTCTCTAAATATTTTTTGTTATGTTTATAAAACTTGTATTTTTATATGTACTTTTCTTCTGTAAACTTTTGCTTATATTCTCTGATTATGAGAAACTTCTGCGTTCTGTCTTTCATAAATTATTTATACATCATATTTTTATACATTTTCTTCGTATATTCTTTAGCTTAAGAGTTCATCATTGCTTTGATTATGAGAACTTCCTTCTGCACTCTGTCTTTCATGGATTACTTATATTTTATGTTTTTATATGTATTTCTCTTCTGTTATTTTTTGCCTATATGATTATGAGAATCTTTCTCGCTCTGTCTTTTCTTTTATGAATTATTTATATTTTTATGTATAACCTCAACATAATTTTATTTAGCTTTAAAGTGCCTATATTCTCTGATTATGAGAATATTCCATATTCTGTCTTTCATAAAATATTTATATTGTTATACATTGTCTTCATGTATTCTTTTATGGATTACTTATGTATTATATTTTTATATGTATTTCTCTACCGTAAACTTTACTTATATTCTCTGATTATGAGAAACTTTGTCTTTCATAAATTATTTATGTTTTATATTTTTATATACTTCCTCCTTATATACTTTAAACTATTGACGACGAGTACATTTTATGTACTCCGATTTTGAGAAAGGCATTGGCGACGTCCACGTGGTCTTGGATGCCTTTTTCACTAAGAATGATTAGAGTGTTAAACGTAACTAACGCCAACATTTATATTTACATACTTATTGTAAAGTATTCACATATTTTTATTTTTTTAAATGTTTTATATAAATGTATTTTTTTTTACCCTTTAATTATTGTTGGTTGTACTACATATTAATTGATAATTAGAAATCAAACATGTTATGTATTGTATTTTTATATTGTGCCATACTTTTAAAATCAATACATTTTTAATGTGTTTTTAAATCATATTGAAATGTTTTTCTTTTATTCCCTTCAATATGCTATTTAAATGTATTTTTTTTTTACACTTTAATTATTGTTGGTTTGTACTATATATTGATTGATAATTAGAAATCAAACATGTTATGTATTGCATTTTTAAATCGTGATATTGGCTTTATACCCTTAACATTAAATTATGTTTAAACATTATACATTTTTTAATTGTGCCATACTTTTAAAAGCAATACATTTTTAATGTGTTTTTAAATAATATTAAAATTTATTACTTTTATTCCCTTCAATATGCTATTGGTTAATTACAGGAGAAGACACTTATAATATTTTTATAATCATTAGGAGATATTTTATTCTATAATTGAAATATCAAGATCTATATGCATATTAATACTTTTTTAATTCTATTCCATCTATTCTATAATTATTATTGCCCTCTGCTGTTTGATGGTTTTACTTTTTTACATGGTTTTATATGTTTGACACATGTAAATTGAGTGTATGGTACTGTAATTCTAATAATGAAACGATTAGGTAGATGCAAAAACTTTTTTACAATAAAATACAATAGTTGGTGCTCTTTAAATAAATTATACAATGTAGGTACCCTTAACGATTACATTCAATATTTTGATTCACATTTTCTACAGTAAAGAATTATAATTTACAATTCCTACTCCGTACGGACTACTTTGATGAATATAAAATCCTAAAAAAAAGTTGTGCAAACGGTGACTGCTAGATAGCGAACGCTGTTGACGCCGAAGTCGTCTCAGTTTTCCACCCGTACGTGTTATCAAAAGTAGTAATTATCACACGATTTGTAACCGTGGTATATTGTAATTTTACATAAAAATGGTTAGACTTATTAATTAATTAATATTTCTATTAATAATAATTAAGTGAATTACACCCTCAGCGAGGCACACAGAAGCTAGTATATATATATATTTATACATACACCTAATCAATAAATTAATATTTCAAACAAATACATATGTTATTTTACTCAATAAAGTTATTTAAGTCGAATTTTCAACTCGAAATGCGTATAAAAATAAAATACAATTTTTACTGTGTATAAAATTTAAAACGTAATGCTGTGTTGATTAATTAATATCCAAATCTTAGAACTAATTTAATTTAAAAAAATTCTTCTACACTGATAAAATTAGTTACGCAAATAGAAAATTATGCGGTGAATATTTTATTGCCAATAATAATTTTAAGCAAATTAAAATTTTTAACTAAACTAAAACGGTATTTTCATTTTGTCAATAAGTTATACCTGTTGAGCTTAAATTGTGTCAAATTTTTCGAAAATTTTATCAAATATAAACAAGACTATTACGTTAAATTATTTCCAACAGTTCTAATTTGAAAGTATGAGTGGCTTAAATAAGAAAAGGTTTGAAAGTGGAGCAATGAAACGAAAACGAAAAGTGGAAGAAGATAGGAAAACTAAAATGTTGCCATCTGTTTCTGCATTTTTTACAAAGAAGACGTCTCTCGAAACAAGTAGCAGCACAAATGATAATACTTCTGGTATGCTTAAGTTAAACAATTAAATTTATTTTTGATAATAATTAAAGGTTACCACAATAGATACTACTATACTTTATACTTTATACTTTCTTATATAGTATTGCACTTCCTATAATATAAAATAAAATTAATTCTGTGCAAAGACTTCTAATTTACAATTTATAATTGGAACTACTAGTTTGGCTACAGCTTACCTATGCCTTTTTTTAGGCTGCAAAAAACATTGTAAATGATTTACAAACTTGAATAAAAATTTAAAAGCAAACAAAATATAGATTAAATAATAATATTATTGTAAAAATTAGAATAGAATTAAATATAATAGAATATTAAATTCAATATTTCATTCTTCAAACTGTTTGTATAATATTTAATACTTATTTTAATTAATTTAATATTTTATACGTATATAATTAAAAATGCCTTTCTGGCTCTAATGCGTCGATTTATTTTTCTTTATACCCTATAGATAAAACCATAATGCATTTAGAAAACGAGGTACAAGAAAAAACATCTTATTCCCTAGTTGAAAAAGTTTCACAAAATATATTATCATGCGCCTTATCTTCTTTCCCAGTCAAATATGCTGCTCAAGAAATGAACTCCAATCTCTCACCTCTTTTGTAATCAATCAGACTCCGAATATCGATTTTTTTCAAAACTTTTAACACTTTCCAATCCTACTGATATTGGAAATTTTAATTATATTAATAAATTTTCTGACGCTGAAAAAAATTTATAGTTGCACATGGACCTTGTCAGCCAAAAGGACTATTTCACCGACATTCAGATTCTTCATCTTCTAGGAAGTCTAATGCAACATTTCATGAAAAATATTATTATTCTGAAGAAAAAACAGTAAGGTTGTGGTTATGTTATTCAGTCATTCGTCAAGCTGCGTATTGCCAACCTTGTTCTCTGTTTGGAGATAGACTTAAAAAAAATAGTAGCAAGTACGATTTGCGGGCCTGAATAAAATAAGAGATTTATTCAGTTGTATATTAAATCTTAGATTAGTTTCTAAAGATGAAATTAGTATTGGCGCGAAGAAATTAGCTGACGAATTTGATGATTTTAATTCAGCAGAATTAACCAATCAAATCAAATCTTTTAAAACATTATTTGCTTTTGAGCTCGAATCATTTTCCAGTATTTTTGATATAACTCAACTGTTAGTCATTGAAAACAATAATCTTATGACAAGCTTCCCCGAATTACTAAAGGCGTGTTATTTATTTCTGACTTTACCAGTAACTGTAGCTAGTGCTGAGAGATCGTTTTCAAAGCTGAAATTAATAAAAAGCTACCTCAGAAACACTATGTCTCAAACACGTCTAAGTGGTTTGGCCATGATATCTATTGAAAACGAACGTGCGAAAAAAATTAAATATGTCGGCTTTGATCAATATGTTTGCACAAAGCCGAAAAAAAAATTCAAAACTTAATTTTAATGTTTACCGAATTATAAATATATTCAAAGTATATGCCAGTACCTATATTATATAATATGCATAAGAGAATAAAGATGTAACACAAGAATAACAAAATTCTTAGTTATTTTTTTAAACTATGTCCTAACAATAGGGCCTCCACGAAATTTTTTTACACGGGCCTCCAAATATCTAGTTCCGCCACTGCTATATATAGATTATATTTATAGGGTAATTGATAAAAAATAATGATAGGATTGCTATTAGTATTATAAGTATACAATTTTTTTTATTTTATAACTATATATAATATTATATTATAATCTTATATATATATATAAAAATGGAGACAAAAAATTCGAAATTGCATCAGTTGAATCGGCTGGGCCGATTACCTTGATTTTTTTTTAAAATGATAGAGAATGTCGTGGAGTGGGTTTATAGGGTTTATATATGGACCTAATTCCACCCCCGGGAGGTGATCAAACAGGAATTTTGAGATTTACGATAGAAATTTTTGTTTTTGTTTATAAATGGTTGCTATGAGGGTTATGAGATTTGAGAATAATATTTAATAAATATTTAAAATTCTGCCCCACTTATACATAGTCCAAATGGTAGTCGTGTATATGAAACATTTCTACCATTGATTAAAAATGAGCAAGGTGCTCTACTCTCTTCTGCCAACGGCACCAGCCAATATCCCAAACGTAGGTCCAATGTGCTGAGTTCTTACAGACCATTTATTAGCTGAATTATCAGCTGCGATGGAAATTCCATGTATGCCAAGTACCACATTTTTAAGAGAACATGAAGAATTAAGCTCTAGTATTCATAATTTAGCGTGGGAAGAAATACAAAAAGCCGGAAATGAGGAAAGAAAATTAGCAATAGAGGCAGGAGATGTTGACGATGATGGGATACCGTTTTGTACTGTTGTAGCAGATGGACAGTGGTCAAAGCGGAGTTATAAATCTAAATACGATGCTTTATCCGGAGTGGTACAAAATATTTTGTATTTTTATTATATATTTATAGTCTATAAAAGTTTTTAAAAAATTATATTAATTTTATTTGAAATATTATTTTCAAAAAATAGTCTTTATAATTTGTTTATTGTTAGATATACAATTATATTCATATATGTTGTAGTGGGTCGCATGTTATTTTTCCGTAGTATATTATATTATATTATTATAGTATGTTGTATATTATAATATGCATCAATGAAGATATTTTATTATTGAAATATTACAATTTACAGGCCACTATTATTGGATACAAAACAAGAAAATTTTTATTTGTTGGGATCAGGAATCGCTTTCATATTATCTGTAGTCGAGCTGAAACCAAAAATGAAACTCCAAGTAATCTTATCTGTTTTCTAAACTGGAAAAAAACAGCTAACGGTATGGAAGCTGATGGAATAACTGAGGGTTTTTTAAAAAGCATAGAGCTACATAAATTGAAATTCAATAAGCTTATTGGTAGGTCATTAAATTTTATAATTATGCATCTATATATATATATTTACTTTTGATTTTACAGGTGATGGTGGCAGTAGTGTTACTAAAAGACTAAAAGAAATTTTACCCTATGGGCCTGATTGTGTTATTCAAAAGATCGAGTACCGTAATCACATGTTGAGAAATTACATTCAAAAATTAACTTTTATTGCAGAAAAAAAACCTATTATCTAATTAAATTGAGACAATTTATATTAAAAAATGCTTTAAGATTTCAGACGGCTATTGTCACAGCGATAAGACATAGAAAAAATGAAAATGTACCAACAGCAGGAAAAATTAAAAGTTTGTAAAAAGTTTTAAATATAAATACGCAATATTACTGTATTAGCCCGGGGCAAGTCATTCCAAGTAACTATGTGTTATTAAAGGCATGAAACATTTTTGAATATTATATATAGCTCTTTAATTATAAATAAGATGTACAGAGCTATGTTATATTTTTTTTTTTTTTTTATATTTTATTGAATAAATAATATAGTTACATACATTAGTTATTTAATTCACCCCATTAAGCATAGCTTGTGGCGAGGTAAATGAGTTGTTTGTTAACAAATAAAGTCTATAAAATACATAGAAATTACAGTATTTATATAACTTATTTCCTAATTAGACATGCAATACAGTTAAAGATTAAGTAACAACCAGTTTACAATAGTTCTTTTTTTAAATTCATAATTATTTTTATATACATTTTTTACAATTTTTTTTTTCAGCTCAAATGGCATAGCATTAAAATTAATTGAACCTAAATAATCAACGAACATATTACCTATATTTTTTTTTTGTGTAACTAACATGCAAATCGTAAGCCCTGTGCTCCCGTTTATTGACGTTTTTAATAGTAATTTTACCGGCTTTAAATAGAATGGAGAACTGCTTATATAAATAACGGACCGGTAGGACTCTCAATTCTTTATAGTTTAAGGAAGTCGAGCCATAGAGCTCTTTTTTCCCTAGACACAATCTTACTGCATGATTTTGTTGAATCACCAGTGGTTTTATAGCATTATCAGAACACCCATCCCATACTAAAAGACCGTATTGGAAAATTGACTTATAAAGTGCGTTATATACAGTATACATTGTTTCAGTAGGTAAGAGTTTATTAAGTTTGAAGAATTTGCAAATAACAGATCTTAATCTCATAACCACATTTTCAATATGAAATTTCCACCGTAGATTCCAGTCTAAAATAAGACCTAAATACAGTGCCGCATTTAGACATTTTGCGCCCCGGTGCAAAAAAAAAAATTGGCGCCCCCCCAAGCCCCGGTGAAAAAAAAAATAATGATTATAATAAACACAAAATTTAATAGCAAATAATTAAATAATATTACCTATTTAAATGAATGATGTTTATAATATAGAATAATATTCAAGAACATTGTTTTAGAACTTCCTTTATTTTAATCATAAGTACAAAACTATGTAATATAATATTTAAATTTTTCTTCTACTCTGTTGTGTTGCGAATTCTTGAATTACATCATCAAATTGAATGTTAGTTGTTATATCAGCTTCAATATTCATGATAGCTAAATAATTTAGCCTTTCTTCAGAGGTACTAGACCTCAGATATGTTTTAAACATGAGAAAGACCTTTCTGTCGAACAATTACTAACTGGTGTGCATAACAGCATTCTCAGAGACACATCAATATAAGGATACATACCTATCAAATCATTTTTTCTCAGAAAACTACACATTTCCTGAATGGTTTTAGGAGCCTTATCACCGATAGATAATAAGTGGCTTCTAAAATGAACACATTCATTAGCAAATAAAGTGCTAAGATCATCTTTATATTCATTTTGAAGTATTTCAGCATTCTTTCGGATTTCAATTGATGTCAACTCTGTTAATTTGAAAAAGAAATTGTAATTTTTAAGTAGATGTAAATATTTTTCATTTCTTTTTTCTAGTTCTAGCCGCAGTTCATCGAGTATAACAAAATAGGTATTTACTCTAAAATCAGAGTATTCAACTGTTGATTCTTTAGATGGTCCTTCATCAAAAAATTGTTTTCTACTTTTTGACCGTTTAGTACAGGATTGAAACTGCTTAATTGTACTTTTTTCAATTGCACATTGTTTAAAATACTCATAATTTTTATCGGAGCGTAAATCAATGATATATATTATTAATGATTTATACAATTCGCACACTACGCCCAAATCGATATTGACAGATTGCAATTTCTTGCTCGTAAGGTTAAATCGGTGTAATATTTGACCCCAGAATATAGATAGGAAAGCAGTTTCTAAATTATTTAACTTCTTTAGAATTCCTCTAGCTTCATTTCGTGAAAGTGTTTTCTCAGTATCATCATTTTTAATTAGATCTAATGCTTTAATAATTAAAGACCAGTTTTTGTTTAGTGATTGGCAAGCATCATCTCTGGCAGACCATCTTGTTTCAGAAAGTCCTTTAACAGATGCGCTTAGAACTTTCCAGCAGTGAGAAGAAGCTGTAAAAAATGTGTAAATATTTTGAAGTAAATTGAAAAATAAGACAGCTTGAGTACAACAATCAACTGCATTAGTTCCCACCAAGTTAAGGGAATGAGCAGAGCATGGTACAAATTTTGCTAAGGGATTGACATTTTTAATTTTTGCTTGCAGTCCAGCATAAATCCCAGACATATTGCTGGCGTTGTCATAGGATTGGCCTCGAAGATAATCAATATTTAAGTCATATTTTTTGAATACACTAAATACAGCATTTGCCATGTCATCCGCTTTATGTCCAATTTGATCCAAAATACATAAAAACCTTTCGACGGGTTCCCCTTTATTGTTTATATATCGAACACAAAACGAAAGCTGGTCGATATGTGATATGTCTGGTGTAGAGTCAACACTGATTGAGAAATATCGAGAAGCTTTAACTTCTTGAATAATTGTATTTAGTACTTGTCTAGACATTATTCTGATAAATTGCTCATATACATTATATGATATGTATGATGTATTACCTTTTCCTGGGTTTCCATATGTTTCTAAATGGTTTGATAAGAAAGGATCAAACTCAGCCAATAATTCAAGGGCCATAAGAAAATTACCATTGTTATTACATCCTATTTTTGAAGTTGTTCCTCTAAATGCCAATCCCCTGGATGATAAACTTTTAGCAACAGCCACAACTCGTTTTAATACATTTATCCAGTATGTATGTTGAACTTCCACTTGTCTCACAAGATTGTTGTCGATCCGACCAAGTGTGTTGCCACGATCTTTCATCTTTAAGATATTTGAACGGTGTTTTGAAGAATTTGTGTGTTCCAATATACGCTCATCAGCCTTTTTCCAATTAGAAAAACCAGTTGTAGCAAATGCTGATTTGTTACCAAATAAAAGACATGGGCAGCAAAAAATAACACCTTTGCTCCCAGAGTACATCAAAAAGTCTCGTTTCAATTTTTCTCCATTTTTTAAAGTGACCTGAAGATAGCTTAAATTAAAATACCTGTAGTAGGTATTATTAATACCTTTTTGAGATTTAATATAGGGTCTTTTTGATTTTGAAAAATTCATGCTGGAAACATTTTGAGAAAAACCATGAATACTCAAATAATCTTGAGTAAAATTGTTTATGATCCACAGAGCTGGATCAGACCTAATAACACAATATGGTATAATAAATAAATGTTATCAATTTTATTTCAGAAATTTGTATATATAGGTACACCAGTTGTAAGATGGCTATTTGTTTTACCAATAAATTAAATTTAACCTCATATACAACAGCATTATAAAAATGGAGACATTTTAGTTTTATTAAAGTTAGTCTTAGTACAAATTGTTTATTTTGTTTATGCAGTCTTCTAAATGGAAGGAGCTGCATTTTAGTATCATTTAAATTTTTGTAAATTAGATAGTTTTATTTAAAATATTTACCTAATGAATATTTATACAGGGTGTTTCACGATGAACTGATAATTGCAATAACTTTTGTTCTATTGAACATTTTCAACTTTTTTTTTTTTTGAATTGTCAATTATCATCTGCGCTATATTCAAAATATTTTTCGTTTTTTTTTTAATATTTTCTATGTCAAGTTAGAAAATTAAAAAATTTTCCATTTGATATTTAAAAAAATCAAAATAGCCATTTTATTGATATGATTTTTAAAACATGTTTGCAAAAAAAAAAAATGTAAAATGTTCTACCATTTATTTTCTACAATTTTTTGAAGTTTGCATAATTTCATATTATTTCAAATAGATTATCTGAATGCGACCCAGGTATTTACTATATTGAGTTTTCCATGAAAAAAAAATTATGATCAAGATATCGAATAGACAATGGTATCAATGATTATAAGACCCATACAAGGTGTATTGATACCATAGAGTAATATTACTCTATGATTGATACCGTGATAGGTATTACGTATAATATTGATATGATACTGTAATCAAATAATCTAAAATATTCTTTCCCAAGAAATAATTTGTTATCATGAATATTCAAAAATTATGATACTAACGTGGTATAATAATATGAATGGTTATAAATAGAATTTATAACCAATCATGATATGACCATTGTCCATTTCAACAGTGATAGCGTTGTATAATAGACCATTGGCCTGAACTTAAAGAGATGCTTTTCAAAAATATCTTCTGAACAATATAAAGAACACCAACTATACATATAGATGATAAAGTGCTATATTAAAATTAATTTAGTTAAATTAGTTAATCATCAAACTAAGAATGATATCAAACACTGTATACTTATGTCCAGAAAATTAGCTTAAAAATGTATGTATAGATAAATTAATTATTCATTTTATTAATAATATTAAATAATCTAATACAATATATGTATATAGATATAACTTACAATTGTACTATTTTTTTCCATATTATTAATAATAATTTAATTGTACTTTAATGTCATAGGTAATTTCATAAAATATGGTCCAATCAGTTAATTATTGCAATAGGCTGTATATGCATTGTGGGTCATTGATTTGGTCCATTCCAGTAATGATAGTTATGTTTCATCAGTGCATAATATTATTTTCATTAACTACCTATCTTGCACTTGTGAATTAGATTATCAGAAAACAATCATAAAATACCTCGTTAACTGTAAGTTTAACTATCTAATTTGTAACTTAGTTCTTTATACATTTTAATATTATTAAGTTTTAATAACATTTCAGAATTTTGGTCATAATGAACAACTAAGAATTTAAAATATGATTGATAACTAATTGATACATTTTTATTGAATTAACTGCTGTATTCCAATCATTACATGCACGGAAATTAAATATGTTAAAATTTACGTATTCAATTTTCATATTTAATTATTTTAGTGTAAATAAATTGTTATTACACAAAGTACAAACAATACCAACATCAACATTCTAAAATGTAAGTTAATGAATTTAAACAATATTAATTAAATTTTAATATTTAATAATAATAGGTTTTAATTATTTTTCAGGATATTAATTTTAATATTTGAAATAACTATGAATGTAATTGATGTAATTATTCAAAAATTAATATGTCATCATCATTGAAAATATTTGTATTGTACTAAAATGTTTGTAAAATTAAGAAGGTTAAGTTAATTAATAGTTATTTTTATAGTTTATTTAATTTTATTATTTTTAATTAATTATATTATATTAATGTAGTACCGTAGGGATAAAGTAATGCTAATCTAAATAGTTAAAGGGATGAATGTTGGTACTAAACTTAATTAATAACAAATATTTTCTACACTATCTTCTACAGTTGAAAAAACACCTTATTTATCCCTGTTAATTTTGAAGTATAATGAAAATGCATGATTAATTATCCTAATTTGATGAACCATGACAAAAATATAAATGTCCCCAAACCTGAGGTTCCCATATTCGAAGAAGAATAAGTAATTTGTAATTATAAATGTTATTTTGAGGTATTCATTTTTAGCTTAATTATTATATGTACTTTATTCTTTGTGAGTTATGGCTTTATTTATTTGATTTCTAAGTGAATTTTACATTTACACTAATACTCTGCTTATGCAATCCGTTAAGAAAATACTGATATTTGTTTAGTTTTTTGAATAAATATAGTCAATTACTCGCAAAAAATACAATACTATATTAATTAAGCTAAAAATATCATATGTGTGCAAGAAGAATAGTTTAATAAAGGAAATTAATAAAGAAATTTTATTTATTATTTTGTGTTAGCTCTGTCTTTTTACTATTTAAATCATAGAGAACTGATTTATATTGCTGTATAAAATAATAACCCATAATTAGTTTTATATTATAATGTTAAATTAAAATATTTGTAGTATTGAATTAGATATTTATTTATTATATTATTTTATAGTTGTGTAATGTAAATATTGTATTAATTATAAACATTAATTTTAATTTTTAATTAATTTAAAAATGAAATTATTCAATATAAATATTAATGCAAGATCAAAAAATAAAATGCAAATTTGAAAAATTTCAACTCTGAAACTTTATCGCCTTGGTTTTTTTTATTGTACTCGATATACAATGTGCCAACATCTTCAAGTACATCAATTTTTGAAAAGTCCATTTTAATATTTTAAAAATTAAAGTTCAAGTCACAAGGAGGTAAAATTGTTAAACTAACAACAATGAATATAATCTGAATTAAATCATTGCACATCATTACATCAAAGGTAAAAAATGTTGTTAATGTGCTATTTTTAAAAATATAATGTATACTATTCACCTTTAAGTATTTGAGTAAGTATGATAAGTTTATCTGACATTTAGCAGCTTTCTATGGTAAGCTACAGTTATTGTCACCTATGCTTTGTGGTGTTCTTTTGATCATTAATTTTTATATTTGATTATTTATTTGAATCATGCCCACTGTTTATAAAAAAAATGAGTATGCCGATATGTTGGCAGTTTTTTATGAAGTAGGGAGGAGTACATTCAAAGCATCCCGTTTGTACTTACAACGATACCCTCAGAGGAGACAACCAGCAAGAGCTACTTATGTGAATATAGACAAATTTTTACGCGAGAAAGGTAATATTAAGCATTTATTAATTAAATGCTGGATGATAAAAAAATTGTGTAATTAAATGTTAATTTATTAATTGTTAATTAATGAAATCTGTTATGGATTCTATCATATGCAGATACGAAAAATGTTTAGAAAACAATGGAGGGCATTTTGAAAACTTGTAAAATTTAGTTAATGTTGTTTTGTTATTGTATAATAAATTAAATACTTTATATAACATATGCGGTTGTATTAATTGTACCTAATGACTGTTGTTTGTTGAGTATTGAATATTTTAGATTATTTGATTACAGTATCATATAAATATTATACGTAATACCTATCACGGTATCAATACACCTTGTATAAGTCTTATAATCATTGATACCATTGTATACCATTCGATATCTTGTACATACATTTTTTTTCATGGAAAATTTAATATAGTAAATACTTGAGTCGCATTCAGATAATCTATTCGAAATAATATGAAATTATGCAAACTTCAAAAAATCGTAGAAAATAAATGGTAGAACATTTTACATTTTTTTTTTTTTGCAAACATGTTTTAAAAATCATATCAATAAAATGGCTATTTTGATTTTTTTAAATATCAAATGGAAAAATTTTGAATTTTTCAACTTGACATAGAAAATATTAAAAAAAAAACGAAAAATATTTTGAATATAGCGCAGATGATAATTGACAATTCAAAAAAAAAAAAGTTGAAAATGTTCAATAGAACAAAAGTTATTGCAATTGTCAGTTCATCGTGAAACACCCTGTATATAATTACCTAACTAATTAAAGTAAATAATATTTAAGAACTTTAATTTAATTTATTTAATAGTTTAATACTTTTTACTTTTTATCTACGACTTACCCAGGAATGACATTGCAAACAGGCTCAGCTACTTTTGAAAATGTTTTCTGATCTATCTTCTGAATGTCTATCTCAATTTCATCAGGGACTACTGTTTTAAAATATATTATATTTAATTTTAATGCAAATATATAATCAAAATTATAAAAACTTCTGTTTTGAATATAATATGTTGTTAATAAAAATAATTAAATTTAAATATTTCTTTATAAATTAATAAATAATAATTTGAGTTAATATTATACAATAATAAAATAATATTCTAACATTATAACTAAATTTTTCAGTAAACAGGGAAATAAACTAAAGAAACGTGTCAAAGTCACACTATGCAGTTCATAAATAATTAATACCTATTTTAGTACTTACATCAAATACTCATGTTAATTGTTATTTGTTTGTATCATTTATCAATATATTAATATATTATAGTGTATATTTACTTTCAACTGTTGAGGTTTTTTCACCAAACATGTCTTGAATATTTTTGCATTTTTTAATAACATTCAGTTGTTTTTTGTGTTTCAACAAAGCTTGCTTACGATTTTGATTACCACTTAGCTTTTTTTTACCGGTCATAATCAAATTTATATAAAAGTATGAAACAAATTTAATAAAAAATAAATAATCAACACTCAACACTCAGCGCTGAATAGTGACAACTAACAGAAATAATACGTAATCACATTGGCATAATTCACAAATACTGTGGCTCGAAACGCTAGTTTATTGACTAATAAATAGACGCGCCGCACTGCCGCAGTGCCGCATACGATAGCAAAATACACCGTATTGGTATTGCCCGTATTATTATAAATAACTGATGTCTATTGACATAATCACAACAAATTTGGGAACTAGGTATATTAATAATTATCGATCGCTGATAGCTATATTGCTATAAATACATTGATTGTTTAAATAATAAATTTCAAACGGCATAATTATACTATAATATATACAATAGTATTATACTAGATTATATTATATAATACTGTTATAAAAATAATTTAAAGTATACAACTTTAAAAATTCATAAGTAAAGACATTTCTGTCCACAACATTTTGGCGCCCCTAAAATACTAGCGCCCGGGGCAGTTGTACCCAGTGCCCCCCCCCCTAAATGCGGCCCTGCCTAAATATTTAACAATCGTAACCCTACTTATTTTTTGGCAGTTACATGATTTAAAATTTAAATCTTGATTTTTACAAGAGTGAATAATAATATCATCGAAAGGTATGTACGTATTATAAATTGAGAAAGCAATGAAAACACTTTTACTTATATTCAAAGTCAACTTATTATTATTTAGTTCTTTAAAAACAGTATTTACTCCAACAGTCGTTTTTTGATGAACGTCCTCCCAAGAGTTCCCGGAAAAAAGTAAACAGGTATCATCAGCATAGGTTACAACTTGACCGTCAATACGTAGGTTACAGATGTTATTTATATACAAAATGAATAAAAGGGGTCCTAAAACACTGCCTTGCGGTACACCGTAATCGATTTCACCCTCAGCGCTATGAACGCCATTTATCGAAACAACTTGTTTACGGTTTTTTTAGATAACTTTTGAACCACATAAGACTTTCATTTGATATTCCAAAACAAGGCAACATTTTAATAAGTTCATCGTGACTAACCGTGTCAAATGCTTTCGCGAGATCTAAGAAGACAGCAATTACTTTTTTGTTATTGTCTAATTCATTATATAAAAATTTGGACGTCTCGTAGAGCGCTCCAGTTGTACTTCTACCAGGTCGAAAACCAAATTGATTTTTAGATAATAATTCATTCGCTTCTAAAAATGTTATAAGTCTAACTTTAATTATTTTTTCGAAAATTTTTGAGAAATTGCAAAGCATGGAAATCGGTCTATAGTTGGTCACATTTTTTTTATCACCTGTTTTATAAAGTGGTTTGACGATTGCGAGTTTAAATTTTTCTGGAAATACACACTTTTCGAGGCATATATTTAGAATATAGATAAGAGGATCAACAATATACGGAGCTATGTGCTTTAAAAGTTTAACTGAAATGTTGTCAAAACCAGCTTCCGTTTTGTCTTTGAAATTGTTTATGATATTTTGGACCTCGGTTTTTTCAATCTTTTTAAGAAAGAGCTGATTAAAAGAACAACTTGGTACTTCAAAATCGTAATTAAGCAAACTGTTATTGAATTTTACAGCTAGGTCTTTACCAACGCTTATGAAGAAAGAATTAAAAATATTTGCTATATTTGCAGGATCTTTTTGTGGGTTAACTGTTTGACCATTATTTTCGATATTATTTTTGAATGTATCATTGTTTTAGTTATTATTGTTATCTGTTAAATTGTTTATTAATTTCCAAGTTAATTTAGGATTAGTGATTGCACTAGAAAATTTTGATTTGTAAAAAAGTATTTTCCTTGCTCTTAGAACTGAAGTAAATTTATTACGATATTTAATGAAATAAGCACGTAAGTTAACATTATTAGGATGTTTTTTAACCAGTTTAGAAATATCATTTTTACGACGAGCCGAAATTAACAGTCCCTTTGTCATCCATTCTTTAATGAATTTATTTTTAGAATTAAGCTTAATTTCGTAGCTAGAGTTTTCAATATGCTTTAATAGCTTTGCATAAAATATATCAATTAGTTCGTTAATATTTAATGTACTATTCAAAACAGACCAATTTTCTTTACTTAATAAACTGCATAAGAGGTCGTAGTTGACACTCTTTTTAATAAGTGTATTATCAGAACTAACATGATTAGAAATTGGTACTGCTGCAAAAATAGAGAAATGGTCAGTGATATGTGATTGTATAACACCTGTTTCAATTAGAATTAAATTAGATTGTTGAGTTTTAATAAAAATATGATCTAAACACGAGTAATTTCCTTTTAGAGGTAATCTAGTATATATGTTTATATATGACTTATAACCGTGTTCGGCTAACATGTCAAGATAATCATTATTTATATCCTCTATAATATTTATGTTCATATCTCCAATTAAGAAGTTATAGCCCTTATCTGTATTTTCTTTATCAAATATATTTCGTAAGTTTACGATAAAATCATTAGTGTTGCTAGCAGGCGATCGGTAAACGCAGTAAAATACCAAAGGCGTATTATTAATACATGGTGACAATTTTAAGATGTTGCTATCAACAGAACCAAATTCATATAAAATTACCGGTAAATCACATTTCACGAATACTATTACTCCATCATTTTGGTTTCGTTTAGTGGATGAATAGTATGTATTATAACCAGGTATTGTAAACACGCAGTTCTCCACACTATGCCATGTTTCAGTTAATATGAGAATGTCTATTTTTTTATAATTAATGTCATTTTCTAAATATAACAGTAGTTCATCAAAATTAGCATTTACACTACGTATGTTAGTACACATTACATTAAAAAAGGTAATTTCGTTGTTATTAAGATTAAAATTATTTACAAAGTCAGTTACAGAATCAAAATATCTAGTGTTATAATTATTATATTTTTCAATAACATCAATTACGTCAGTCATTAAAAGAAATAACTAAAATAAATAAGAAGTACCTAAATCAAACTTATACCATTCTAGATATAGATAATTCATCATCAATAATTATTGGCTTTGAAGTGTCATTTTTTTTAGCGAAAATTATGTTGTTTTTGAACCAAATGTATTTGTAACCGACCTGCTTAGCTGATGTTCTCGCTTTGAAAAATAGATTTCTGTATGTATAGGTCATTTTTTCGTTGAAATATACAGCAGATTCGTTACAAGTTGGGTCCAGGTCCTTTGCAACTAGTTTATGTTTTTTCGCTAGTTCCATAACTTTAGATTTATCATTCACCGTGTTGAAACATACAGATAAAATTCTGGGTTTATTCGGAAATTTTGATTGAAGTCGAAAAACTTTTTGTGCCGTAACATCAGTGCCCAGTTTGTTTAAAATAGTTTGAATAGTGTTGGTACAAGTTTCATTTTTAGACTCAGGTACGCCTACAATTTCTATCTGACACTCTAATGTTTTTTGTTCAATTTTATTTAAACGCCCCGACAAATTCTCAGTTTCCTTTTTTAAAAGTATATTTTCTTCTGTGATTCTTTTGTTTTCACACTTTAAATCATTTATAGTTGATAACAAATGCTTTAATTGATTATTAAAATCATCAAACTGAGAACTCATAAAGTTCACAGATTCAACAACACTTTTCAGTGTTTCATCTGTGACTGTTTGAGATTTTCCGGCCATGACTGGTGTCATTACTGACTTTTTTGTTTTGCAATTTGAGCAGGTCCATAATTTTTTTAGAGCGACCGACATTTTTTTAAAACTCACTTCTCGGAGGCCTGCGCAATTGAAATGTAAAAACTCATTGCATTTAGTACACTTGATGTCATCGCCCTGAGGAATATCTTCAATGCAAACAATACACAACATTTCGTATTAGTATAGAAAGTTAGTTACGAAAAGAAACCGGAGATAAGAGAGCATATAAAAACTGTTATCGAACTGTACAACCTTCCACGATAGACGGCAGTACGCAAATGAAATAATATATATACCTATATATTTAATATAAGTAACAAAAAAATTATTTAAATATTTTAAATATTTTTTAATATAAATAATATATTTGTTCAAACAAATATTTTTTAGATTTATCAATGGACCTATACAACAGTCCGTATTATATTTTAGCGAACATTCAAAGTATGACGAATATTTTTGTAAAAAAAGACAAGTAGACGAAGACAATTGGGTAGAGCGTGCTGAAATCTGCGCAATGATGCTCGAAATAAAAATATTGTTAACCGCCTAATATTAAATTCTTCGAGTTTGATTTTAGACACGTCGATAATAATAAATGTGAAATATTCTATAGCATAATAAATAAATACATCGGAGGAAAAAAAATCAATTGCAACCAACGAAATGCATATAATATCCGAGTTGAAGCTGCAGTAGTATCTTTCAACTCTAAAGAATACCTGCGAGCAATAAATAAAAATGTGATGAAAAAAAGCCCAGGTATTTATTTGAACTTTCTGGACAACTAATAAAATCATATTTTATATATTATACAGGTATTTACTCAAAACATTTTGACATAATTATAATAATAATTTTTTATTTCATATTGAAATAACAATAATAATAAAAATAAATAATCACATAAACTTTTTCAGGGAAATTTAATAAATTATTTTTAAAAGATATTGAGAGAAAAAGACGTAATAATACACGAAGACAAGAATTATTTCCTTCTAAAAATAAAAAAAAAAATTAAAATAGTGGTCCAGATGAAAATTATGGATAAGCGGACCAATTGGTTGATGATTTACCTTCTGAAGAATTTAATTTACGAAAAAACACTTTTCTAGATGAATAAAGAAATTCAAAAAAGACCACTAATCGAGGTAAAAAAAATAAAAACTGAAATAAAATCGGTTATATGAATCTTTCTTCAACTTTTCAGTACAATTAGAAAATGAAACCAGAGAGCAAACAAAATCCCAACTTTGATATTCCGAAAAAAAAAAAGAATTACTGCCTCAAATATCGGAAAAATATGTAAAATGAGACAGTATACATCTGGTAAAAAGATTATCTACAATTTGCTATATAGTAGCATAAATATTAAAATAAAGGCAATCGAGTATGGACGAGTAATAGAAATCGAAGCAAAAAACAATTTTAAAATTGCTCCTGTGGGTTTGTGTGTAAATGAGAAAATTCCATACTTAGCAGCAAGTCCAGGTAATTAAAACTGTTAAATAACAAATTAAAATTTATTTAAAATAATTAACATCAAAATCAATAATTATATTAATTAGATAGCCTCATCGGCAAAGATTCGATTATCGAAATAAAATGTCCTTTTACGGCTAGGAATTTTTCTGATATATTTGATGCTATCGATACAAGAAAAGTATAATTAGTTTAGATTTTTAATACCTACGAGGCGTGTCCAGAAAGTAAGTGTACTCAATTTTTGTAGGCTTTAAAAAAATGTATTAAAAAAAAAAAAATGATGTCGTTACATCA
>JASXSY010000814.1:0-135059 GCA_034509805.1 Sipha maydis | reverse complement strand
CATTTACATATTTGGAAACTATAATAATTTTACATCGTTAGGATTTATGTTTACATTTAATTAAACATAAAATTTAAGTTTTAATTTGACTTTGTACTATTTAAGGAAGTGCTGATTAATGATATGGTAATAGTAAATTAATATATATTGATCATTCGAATGTTATAGAAATACATTAAAATTGAGCACTACACTTTCACATGTTTTTTTTTTTGCTTTTTGAAAAAATTAGAATGTTAAAATATTGAATAAACAAATATTTAGGACAAAAGTTCAATACACTATGTATCGAGATCAGATAATTTTAAATATTTTCATAAATTTAGTTGTACATTTACATATTTGGAAACTATAATAATTTTACATCGTTAGGATTTATGTGTACATTTAATTAAACATAAAATTTAAGTTTTAATTTGACTTTGTGCATTTTAAGGAATTGCAGATTAAGGATATGATAAACGTAAATTAATATATATTGATCATTCGAATGTTATAAAAATACATTCAAATTGAGCACTACACATGGTTATATTTGAGAATTTGATATAGAAAAATTTCTTATAATCTTAATAAGAGATATTTTTCTTTTTCAGATGATGTTTCCGATATCGTTATAATGCTGATGTCGAATTTCGTTCGTGTACCGACTACCAGTGCATCAATATTTGCTACTATAGTTTTCGGGAAAAATGTGATTTGCAAATGAATCTCTCTTTAAGTACGACTTATATATATAAATTATTATCAATAGTTTACACAATCATTGTCAATAGTTTTTTAATAATTGTTACCTATTTATAATTATTTGTAAATACTGTCGCATCATCGATGCTTCGTTAAAAAATTACAAAGTAACAGCTGTCCACTTAAATTTTTAAAAGCATAATTTCGTGTAAACTCTTGTTATTGAAACTCTTATTTTTTAACTAATATTAGATAACCGTAAAATCCATTTGTATTTAACTATTTATATATACAATTTTTTATTAATTAACGCATCTTTAAATGATTTTTACCTTGAATATCATTGTTCCCACATTCATATGTTTTTTTTTTTGCTTTTTGAAAAAATTAGAATGTTCAAATATTGAATAAACATATATTTAGGACAAAAGTGGTGTCTTCAACCAACTGAGTACTGTCGTACTATCTGACCATGCTAGAGTGTCAACTATTTGAAGTCTGCCATCGAGAATATTTTTTAGACGTGCCATCCATCGCGCTAAAAGTACCGCCGCACACAACTCCATACGTGGGATGGTATAAGCCTTCACTGGAGCGAGCTTTGTTTTTGCGCCGAGTAACGATACGGACGGGCGCTCGCAAAAGTCCAATGATTTTATATATACTACAGCCGCGTATCCACGCTCAGACGCATCACAAAAACCACAAAGTACGCACCGGAGTCCGCGCCGTGTTTGAACAAATCTCGGTATTCGAACCCGCTGTAACTCAGGAAGATCCGTTACAAATTGAGTCCACGGTTTCAATATATCATTTGGCAAGTTCTCGTCCCATGACATGTTAGCCTTCCATACACTCTGCATCAAATGTTTCGCTTGGAAAATTACAGGAGCTAACAACCCAAGAGGGTCAAAAATTCTGGCGATTAGCGAAAGCATGCCACGCTTTGTCGTAACTAATGTCTCGGGTTTAACAAAATAATTAAATGAATCGTCGTGATGGTCCCAGCGAATACCCAATACTTTACTTCCGACGCTGTCTCCGCCATGGAATGATAGTGCATCACATGCTCTATCTTCGTTAGGAACGTTGTTAAGTACTGATTCAATATTGCTGGTCCACTTCTTGAGTTCCATACCAGAGTGACGCAAAATAGTAATTAAATCAGACTGTAGTTGTATGGCTGCGGCTTCACTATCAGCGCCTACACAAATGTCGTCGACGTAGGTGTGGAATAACAGGGCTTCGCGAACAAATGGGAAACCGTCGCATTCCAGGTTAGCTATCTGATGGAGCACACGTATCGCTAAAAACGGTGAGCAATTCACCCCATACGTTACAGTATTTAACTCGAAGGCTTGTAGCTCGTCCTCGGGTGAAGCTCGCCATAACACATGTTGAAATTGTCGATGTTCCGGTGAGATAAGAATTTGGCGATACATTTTACTTATATCACACGTAAAGGCAAACCGAGATAACCGGAATAACAGTAGAACATCGACCACGTCTTGTTGAAGTTTAGGTCCCGGAAATAAAACATCATTCAATGACGTACCGGAATAATCCTTGGCTGATGCGTCAAACACTACGCGGATTTTCGGATTCGTATCAGATGGTCGGTATACCGCGTGGTGCGGAATAAAATATGACCCAACCGACGACGCTGGTGACATATGACCATCAGACTGATACTCGGCCATGAATTGGCAATATAAACTACGGAGGCGCTGATCCGACATGAGTTTTTTCTCCAACTGTCCAAACCGTTTTGTAGCTACCGCTCTTGAACCGGTAAAATTGACCCGAGTGGTGGGTTGGCGAAAAAGAAGAGGGACACTATATCTTCCAGAATCTACTCGAACACATCCCTTTCGAAACATCGACTCACATTGACCCGTTGTAGTGAACTCTTCCGGGGCCGTGTCTGGTTCTTCGATTTCCCAAAACTTATGTAACATGGTTTCACATGACACAGTAAGAGACGTAGGGCATGAAACCGGCCAGTGGGAAATTGTGTGTGGGGCAGCTCCAATAATTGTCCATCCAAAAACGGTACCAAAGGCTGCTGGATATGAACTGCCCACCGACACGCGTTTGCCATTTAAGATTTCTGAAAAAAGGTCCGCTCCTAGAAGTACGTCAATGCTACCTGGTATGGCAAACGACGGATCCGCCAACGCTAGGTGCTTGTATTTGTCAACCAGTGACTTTGTCAACGGGTGTCGCGGCATATCAGTGGTTATGGTCGAGAACACCCACGCATCGAAGTTAAAGACAGGGTCTGGAGAAAACCTTGGTTGTGCTCTACATTGGACAATCCCCAAAACGTTGTGTACGGAGACACCACCAATACCAGACACAGGTACCGTCCACTTCTTTATCCGAAGTCCCAAACGATTCGAGCATTCAGCAGTAATAGCGCTGATCTGTGATGCTGAGTCAATTAACGCTCTTACCGTATGCAATACGCCAGTACTGTCAGGCATATGTATGAGGGCTGTCCCAAGAATGACTGACGGCGAAGTATTTTGACTAAGAAGTGACGATGTGGTGGGTAAGTCCATTTGCTCTGCATTTGAGGTGTTCTCTTCTCTGGGACGCCCGGAAGATGAAGCAGGATGTAACAGTGAGTGATGGCGTCGAGAGCATTGACCGCATACAATTGAAGATTTGCACCGGGACACCCAGTGTCCTGTACGTAGACATCGGAAACATATACGTTGGTCCCGTGCCCAATTGCTACGTGTTTCAAGTGTCCAACTCTTGAACTTGGGACATGAAGCCAGGACATGAGTACCCTTGCAACATATACACGACTGGGACGCCTGTGATGGGTTGCTACTTGCAACCATGGAAGAATGAATCGGCGGCTTCTTCACACTATATGACGCACCCTTATTGTTTTTTAACTCATTAATTAGCTTCGATGTAGGCTCTCGCGGGATGCACTCCAATATGGCCACGCGCGACTTTACAAATTTTAACAAATCTTGTACTGTGGGAAACCCATTGGCTAATTGAGCTTCGAATAACTTTATACTGGAGGTGGGCAAACAACGTGACGCTATGGAAAACAATATGAAATCACCTAGGTTGGGGATTTCCATAGATTTGAGCACTGACACACCTTCATCGAAAATTACCAATAATTTGTTTAGTTCAGCTAAAGTTTCAGAAGAGGCTCGCGGTGCGCTTAACAATCCTTCAATTAATGAACATGCTACCAGACGCGGTTTATCAAATCTCTCTTTAAGCGTGGACCACGCCAGCTTATAATTGTGGTCAGCCACAGGTATGCCCCGAATGGCGTCTAACGCGTCCCCTTTACAGCATCCCACCAGGTAATAAAATTTCTCAATGTCAGATAACGTTGATCGTCGATCCACCATGGCCGCAAACCTATCTCGAAATGAAATCCACTTATAAATGTCGCCGTAAAATGTGGGCAACGGAATTTCCGGTAAACGGGTAGGCTTGATGACCTGGACGCTGTTGGACCTTAGAGAACCCGCATTATTTGATTGGACACCCCCTGGACTACCATCACAGGCCCCGGCGCCATTAGACGCATGCACGTTCGTTTGTGGCTCATTCACATCGGCATTATTCAAGGCCACCTGTGAACCGCCGTGTACAGACAAGATTGTTTGAGGTGCACAATACTGCATTAACCGATTAGCGGTCGCTTGCGCAAATGAAACCATTTCGAGCATTGCGACACACTCCCTGTCGGGATACTCAGCATCTAGTTCCATATCAATTAATTGATTTAATAATGCTTCGTCTTCGGTATTGAATGACGACATCAACTGATCAAGTGTATCTACTAAAACCAATAGCTGAGGCACAACGGTCGAATCTGCGGCACTACGGACAGCCAAATCATAAACTGCGCGTATCTTGTTCACACAATTCATACGTCTGATTTCGCAACGACGTTTCAGCCTATTGGCCCGCGCTTGATCATCGCTCGACATTATGGTGACAGATTTACGAGAAAATAAGAATTAAGTGACGAAAAAATGAAATTGAGTAGAAAAAAAAATCAAAATAATTTGGTAAATAATAAACCGTGATAAAGATCACTAAATCAGAATAAAAATGATAATAATACGCGTTTAAATCAAATATGATATCGAACAAATCAGTATTAAGATCAAACCATTAAAGTGAATTGAATATTAATAATACGAAATTTCAATCAGATATCCGACTAATAGTATCTAAATTACAAAATTCAAACGGCCATTTTTAATCACAATTGTTTACTTACATGTATCACAAAATTAAATATTAAATAAATAATTCAACCAAATTAATTCAAAGTGACGAAAAATTACCATACAACATTAATAAATTAATACATGAATATTATTTGTTACCTTTCGAAAAGAGAAAAAAAATAAAAATAAATAAATAAGTACGCTGCGCGCACAATGCAACAATACGTAACATATAAATAATAAATAATACGGTAATAGGGTATACGATAAATGTTATCGTCACATACGGTGACACGCGAATATTATCGCGCACTGATATCGTTGCCTATACTAGGTACTATCGACTCGCAAATGGGTATAAATAATTGTAAACCGGAAACTATTTCCAATATAATGACGGAGACGTCCTATAGTCTTACAATATACATACTGATTAATGAAATTAAATTAAATTAGGACGGGCCCATAGATCCTAAGCTTAGCACTAAACAGTATGTGGATGGAACCACGCTCTGCTACCAAAATGTAAACACAAATCTTCACTGTCGACCCAGAGGTAAATCGACCGATTCGTTTACACTCAAGAAATTGCAATCAGATAGTGAGGACGAGGGTAACCTCAAATTTAATAAATAAACAACAAAAATTGTACTGATTCCCAACTTATATTATTAAGGAGGTGGATAACATAAAAATTATACGGACGTCCGAATGTTATTATAATACAAAAAAAATTACATTAAATATTATCAACTAAAACTAATTAATGAGCACTAATCTAACGGCTCCAAATATAATAATAATAATAATAATAATAATAACCACAATTATGATGATAATAATAATAATACAAAATACACAAATATATAAGTATTACAGGTCCGTACTTGGGACGGTTTAGTGTCGATTGGTTGCGCCCACGCGACCGCGCTAAAGGCACGTGCGACGACCACTAAAACCCGCCAGATGACCGCCGTTTAATATGCTCACGTGTGAACTGCCCGGTTTAAACCACGTAACAAAAGTAATGGCCGGTGGATCCACCCGAAGTTGGACGATTGACGACAACAAAACAAACGCGTCGCAAGTTCAGGAGCGCGAACACTATGCAAAGCACCACGAAAACCCAAATACACACGTTCGGCGACTCGTAGGTCCGTTCCGCACGCTCGCGACACACGAAGCGGAGTGCTTAGGTCCCGATGGCAAGCCAAAAGATAGGCGAAAAAAGGTCGTGCCAGGCGGGGGGCCGGGGGGGAATCGAATGTTCTCGAACATCGATATCTCCGCAAATGGCTTTTGAATTGGCTGGCATACCGGTTTGGTCGGTTCGGTGCGACAGATAACGCATATTTTATACAGAAGGCTTATATAATATATAAAATATTATCGGAAGAGATTTATTATTGCGATTGAGATTTATTATTGAAAATTATTATTGAAATTTATTGAAAAACATTATTGAAAGTATTACTGAAAGAAGGCTTATATAATATATAAAATATAATCGGAAGAGATTATTATTGAGAAAGCTTATTATTGGAGAATTTATTGCATTAAACTTATTACTGAGAAGTTTATTGATGTTATAATTGAGAATTATTAAATTATATTATTGAAAAATTATTATTTGTGAATTATTATTGAAACTTATTTATTATTATTGAAATCTCAAATTTATTATGTTAAACTAACATAAATAATATTACAACTCATATGTATGAAAACGACTATACTGATATTAGCGATACGTCTCCTCTAGAACTTGCAAATCTAGAGCAATCACCAACTAAAAACTCAACAGAAGGCACACCCAGTTTAAACGTAACACCAAACGATTTAAGCATAAAAGAGGAACAATTAAAAAGAGAGAATAGAATTAAAGAACTCGAAAATAATTTATTGACTAGTCCAACTCAAATAGTGACTAGAAGTAAAGGCCCAATAGAAGCTCTATTTTTAAAAACACCTAAACGACAAAATCAAAAAATGACTAGCCCAACAGTCAGATCAGAAATTCCCACTACTATGGCAGTAGATAAAGCTTTTAAATTTATTCCTTATTGTTCGGGAGAGGAAAACATAACCCAATTTATAAACGTTTGTGATATCGCCGTAAATTCAGTAGATTTAATTAATGTACCATTACTTATACGTTACATATTAACTAAACTCACGGGAAAACCAGCCGAATGTTTAAAATATAAAGATACCAGTAAATGGATATACATAAAAAAACATCTAGAAGAAGCATATGCTTCTCATTATTCGTCATCCGCGTTACAATTACAAATAAATTCAATTAAAATGAACGAAAACGAAAGCGTTAAGTCATACACAGATAGGCTAGAAAAATTATACTATCAACTCGCGAATTTATATACAACTGGGAAAAACGAAAGCGATGCAAAAGCAATAACACAACAGTTAACTGAGCAAACTCTAGCATTATACATAAAGGGATTTTCTAAATCAATTAGAACCACATTACGTAATAGAGACCCAAAAACACTTGAACAAGCAAAAGCTATTGCTTTACAAGAAGAGCTCGATCTAGCAGAAGACATAGATAGAGATAACCTCATTACTAATTTAACACAAAAAAATCAAAAATTACTTAAATATACCTATTAATCAAAAATATTACAGTCATCCCACACAACAACGAAATCCGAATCAATAAAACTTCAATAATTTTAATAATCGCGAATTCATTGCAAGAAATACGCAAAAGCAACAATTTAATAACCATAATTATAATAATCAATCACAAAATTCGAAAAATAACAGAAATTATAGTAACTCACAACAAAATTATAAAAGAAACTATAATAATAATAATACACCAAACCAAAATTATAATAATCCTAACAATAATAACAATAACAATAATCGAAACAATTATTCAATGCAAAATTATAACAGAAGTAATGGTCAATATAATAAAAATCAAAATAATTATAATCAGAGTCCAGCTAATAATAATCAACGCAATGAATTAAGTAATAATAATCCTAATAATAATACTAGGCCTCCCATACGAAGCGCTAATAACGGAGTAATAATGTGTTCTTATTGTGGCAAACAAGGTCATTCTATGGACATTTGCTACTCTAGACAAAACGACGCCGCACGTCAAAATACTAATTCGGGAAACGCCACACCGTACTCGCAACGCGCGCCGCGTACGGTACAACAAATTCAATGCGCGACCGAGAATTACAACAAAACACCGATAACGGACCATCAATGCGAAACTGTTTTCACATATTATCAACAATAATCGATAATCATATAAAATGTAAATCTAGCGCATGTAACATTGACGAATTGCATCTCCTCGTTGATACTGGGGCAGATATTAATATCATTAAATTACAATTTTTAAAAAATAATTTATTCATCGACGAATCCAATAAAGTATACATACGCGGTATTAGTCAACAACTAATACATACAATAGGTCAAATAAATATTCCAATTACAATTAATAACGAAGAAATAAACGTAACATTTGAAGTCGTAGTTCCACAATTTCCTTTATTAAAACACGGAATATTAGGAAAAGTATTTTTAACCGAATCTAAAGCAATAATAGATATCGCGAATAATACATTAGTTTTGACAAATCATAATAATAAAGAAACGATAAATAATTGCTACACAATAAATGCACGTTCAGAATCCATAATTAAAATTCCGATAAAAAACACCGAAGTACATAATAATTGCATTTTGATACAAAAACAAGAATTATCGCAAGATTTGTTCTGTAGTGAAATTTTAACACACGTAAAAGACGGTTATGCCATAATTAGTATTTTAAATATATCCGAAGCAAATAAAAAACTTACAGATAACGAAATAAATAAATTAATATATAATAATGAAAACGACTATGAAATATTAACATTTAACATTGAAATGTATAACAATGGCAGAATAGACAAAATAAAGAAACTAATAAAAGTAGATCACATGACAAAAAACGAAATGGAGACTATATTAAATATATGCGATAAATACGCCGACGTATTCTTTCTAGAAGGTGATAAATTAACATGTACTAATACTATAGAGCATTCAATTAAATTAAAACCGGACGCTAAAATACCAATACATTAGAGACAATTTAGGTTACCATTTTCTCAACAAACGGAAATAAATAGACAAATAAATAAAATGTTAGATAACGACATAATACAACCTTCACTAAGCGGTTTTAATGCACCACTTATTCTAGTTAAGAAAAAACTAGACAACTCAGGTGTACAAAAATATAGAATCGTCGTCGATTTTAGGAAATTAAACGACGCTACTTTAGACGAAGTATTCCCACTACCAAATATTAATGAAATTTTAGATAGACTAGGTAATTGTACAATTTTTTCTGTTATTGATTTAACACAAGGTTTTTACCAAATACCTCTTTCACAAGACTCACGCGAATTCACAGCCTTTAGTACGCTTGAAGGTCACTGGAAATTCAAAAGAATGACAATGGGAATGAAACAAAGTCCCGCAATTTTCCAAAAATGAATGACCAACGTTCTTTCAGGTCTAACACCACTTAAAGTAATGGTTTACCTAGATGATATTCTAATTTTTTCAAGATCTTTAAATGAACACGCAGATAAATTATCGGAAGTTTTTAATAGATTCAAATCACACAATTTAAAAATCGAACCACATAAATGTAATTTTCTAAAACGGGAAATTTTATATCTCGGTCATAAAATAACAAATGAGGGAATTAAACCCGACGAAACAAAAATTCAAGCAGTACTTAATTATCCTTCTCCAAAAACCGTAAAACAAATTAAATCATTTCTTGGCTTAAGTGGGTATTATCGGAAATGCATACAAAATTATAGCGCCTTCGCTAAACCATTAACAACATTATTATGCAAAGACGTAAAATTTAATTGGACTGAAGAGTGCCAAAGGTCATTCGATACGCTTCGAACAGCACTTTGTAAACACCCAATATTAAAATACCCAGACTTCGAAAGGAAATGTTATCTCACTACTGACGCATCCGGTAAAGCACTCGGTGCTATATTATCACAAATACACGATGGGAAAGACTTCCCCGTAGGCTATGCGAGTAGAACATTAAATAAAGCCGAAAGTAACTACTCTACTATTGAGACCGAACTTTTAGGAATTATTTTTGGAGTTAAATTCTTTAAACATTATTTACTAGATACTCATTTCATTATCATAACTGATCATCACCAACCATTAGTCTATTTAATGAACTTAAAAAATCCCTTATCTAGATTAGCCAGATGGAAATATTATTTGTTAGAATACAATTTTTCCATACAATACAAAGCAGGCTCAACTAACAAAGCTGACGCTCTTACTAGAATGTACACAATAAATGAAATAATAGAAAATACGTATGAAAATTTCATTAAGGATATAAGTACTAAATTAATCACTAATAATAATATAAAGGAAACATCAGAAAATTTATTGGATATTAATCCCGAGTATCATATTTTTTCCGAAATTTCTAAGCATTATAATTTTAAAAAAGGAATCAATTATGAAATCAAACAAAAATTCGGAATAAATCAATCACTCCCAGACAGTAGACTAATTGGCGATATACGTTACTTTAAAAACAACGACCGATTCATAATATTTATGATAACTAAAAACAGAAATAAACAACCAACATCATACGAAAATATGTACGTTGCGCTCATGAATTTAAAACATTTCTGTATGAATAACAACATAAACAAACTCGTAATAAATAAACTAGGTCAATCGGACAGTTTAAAATATGATACAATCAGAGCAATGATACGATATATATTTCGTAAAACAGCTATCGAAATAAACATATGCGCTTATAATAATTATACCCAAGAACAAAAATTAGATATACTAAATCAATTCCATTATTCACTAGTAGGAGGGCATCTCGGAATTAATAAAACATTAAAACGGATTAAACATAATTATAATTGGCTAGGAATGAGGAAAGATGTAGAAAAATTTATAAAAAATTGTGAATCGTGTCAGAAAAATAAAATCTCCAATAAACATACGCGACAACCACTTGCTATAACAAGTACCGCCTCAAGGCCATTCGAGAAAATATTTTTAGATATAGTGGGCCCATTAACTCCTACCTTTTCTGGAAATAATTACATACTCACTATGATGTGCGATCTCACTAAATATTCCATCGGAACGCCAATACCTAATCATACTGCAAATACTGTAGCAGAAGCATTTGTTACACATTTTATTACAACACACTCAATACCTAACGAAATCCTAACAGATCAAGGCACAGAATTTTTAAGTAAAACTTTCACAGAAGTATGCAAATTATTAAAAATAAAAAAATTACACACTAGCCCATTTCGACCACAGTCCAATGGAACTTTAGAACGAAGTCACCGAACGTTAGGTGAATATTTAAGACACTATGTTGACAAAAACCTAGATAACTGGGATATATTATTACCTTACGCATTTTTTGTTTATAATTCTACGGAACATTCGGTAACCAAATATCAGCCATATGAATTAGTTTACGGGAAACGATTAGAAATCCCTATTAAATTAAAATTGGAACCTGAACCACGTTATAACTATGACGATTACTTATACGAAATAAAACAACATATGCAGGAAGCACATAAAATTGCGCGAGAACGATTAATTAATAATAAACACAAAACTAAACGTTATGATCTAAAAGAAAACCCATTAGATATAAACGTAGGCGATTTTGTATTACTAAAACAAAACGCACATAGAATTAAACTAGAACCACTTTGGCTAGGACCATACGAAGTACTAGATATTATAAAGGAACATAATATCATTATAAAAAAAGGACGTAAATCAGTTACAGTCCATAAAAATAACGTGAAAAAGTATCACAATGACTAAGTAAGAAAGAAACTTATATACTGAACGAATATCAGAATTAATTATTTATATTATTAACATAAAATATTACTTTTCAGATAATTATTCATTTTAAAAGGAATTTATCGATTGTTAGTCGATTCAATAAAATTGTTATTTTTAAATTAATTTACTACTTAAATCTTCATTTATTTTTATTATATTTACAAAAACCACGTCATGTCCCTATAAAAGAACAAAAATTTTTGATATCATTATACCAATGTATGTTTAATCATACACACGACACGCAATATGATAACGAAAACACACCAAGAATGGCGTGTCTAGATCACCATATGCGTACAGCAAATTATAGTTTAAATAGACCATTTACTACAGAAGAGATGCCTAGGCTGTATGAAATTTGTCACGTAGCACAATTACACACAATAATAAATAAGAAAAATAATACTGATAATAATAATAATATATTATTAAACAAAATATAGTAATAATAAAAGTTGTTTATAATATTTAAGATTATTTCTTAATTGTAATAATAATAAGCAACCGATAAAAAATGATATCAACTAAAAAAAAAACTAAATAGGTAAGTTGAAAAAAAACAAAGAAACTAATTTATACGAAATAAAAGGCCACGAAGACGGCTAAAAGCAGACAAGTTCGTCATTCGTTCGCGGCGGTCGGCTCACCGTTCGCGAACGCTTCGTGACACATCGCCGTCTCCAAAACTGGTTCTTTTAATCGCTCGGGCGTCCCGATTGATAATCGAACGTACGATGTTACAGTGGCAAGGGGGTGTAACGGGTGAGATCGCGGTATCCGTGAGACACGACCGTGTCAACTCTCCCCCCCCAAGCTGGTACACACCTTTGCTAGGAGACGTGTATGGTGCCGGGGAGTCCCCGAGCACCACACTTGCGATGGGAAGGGGGTGATAACCACCCAGCTTCCAGCTTGTTGGGGACTATTCCCGGTACAGGGCCTCGATGTCGGCGAGGATGTCGTCATCCCCCACTTCCATCGGTTCGTGCGGCACGGCCGACGGAGGGGGACACTGCGGACCACCATCGCCGGCAATCGCGGTGTCCTTCCCGGGAACAGTGGCGGACGGGTTTTTGGACGCGGGCTTGGTGGAGGCGGCGGGTACAAGTTGTCGCTGAGCGTTGGTCGGCCTGTTGGCCGGTCGCCGGGCGCTGGTCGGCCGGTTGACCGGTCGTGGAGTGTCGATCGGCCGGCTTGCCGGTCTCTGGGCGCTCGTCGGCCGGTCGCTGGGCGCCCGTCGGCCGGTTGGCCGGTCGCTGGGCGCTCGTCGGCCGGTTGGCCGGTCGCTGGGCGCTCGTCGGCCGGTTGGCCGGTCGCTGGGCGCTCGTCGGCCGGTTGGCCGGTCGCTGGGTGCTCGTCGGCCGGTTGGCCGGCTTGGCCGATGGTTTTGCCGCCGCCTTCCGCTTCACACGCGTTGGATGGCGTTCTGGACCCGCTGTCGGCCGTGAGTCCCCTGGGTTCGGGGGATTCGCCGGGGCCGCTCGCGCATGCTCGCGCCATCCGCGCTCGTACGCCGCCCACAGCCGAGGATCGGTCCGCAGCTCCGCCGTGTCCACGTCGCCGATCTGTTGGGCCGACAGCCCCGGTTGCTGGTCCGGCGGGAACACTGCCCCCAAGGCCACCAGCGACGCTCGCGTCTGCTGCAGACTGTCGGCTCGGGAGGTGATCTGCCACACCAGATCCTCCAGGGTCTGCCGCATTAGTCCCCTGCTCGGACGCCACCTGGAGTCCCGGCTTGACTCTTCAGCATTGGCCATCTAAAAAAAAAAACCAATACGGACAATTTATATTAGTCGCTAAGTGGTACCACACTACACATGATACAGTGTATACTGTAACACGCGATCACTTATCCGTATCGGCCGATTGCGTGACGAATGTTTCCTTCGTGCGCACGGGTTTCAGACTGGAGACGTGTACTTTGCGCGGCGGGTTTTGGTCCGTCCAGAAAATTCCTTTCCCCAGTCTTTCTCCAAGTGTGACGGGACCCGTCCACTTTGCGGCGAACCCCGCGTGGAAACCCTGATCGGCTTTGGAGAGAGGATGTGCTCTAACGTAAACCCGGTCCCCGACGGCGAACGCTCGCCGGTTACCCACTGATTTATCCGCGACCGCATTGTTGTCCGATAGTACCGGTACCCGCGGTGTATTTTCGGACTTAGTGGTTAACACCCAATCTCCCGGACTTTTAGTTTCGTGTCCGAACACCGAAACTGACGGTGAAACGCCGGTCCTGTCGTTCTTCCGGTTGCGTAATGTAAATAGAAACGAAGAAAGTTTCTGGTCCCATGAACGATGATTATCGTTCACCAGAAGTGCCCGTAGGCCCTTTTTCAGTTCTTGATTACGCCAATCTTAACAGCTGGTAGAAATTTCAAATATCTGCGACTTATACTTTTTGAATTATAAAAAATATTTAAAATCGTCTGAGAATAAATCGCTATTTTATGCAATTTCGTAAATATTTAAATTTCAAACAGTCATACAATTTTTTCCTCTTAGTCCGGTAGAAATTTTTTTAAAGATTTTTGAAGAGTAGCTCATGGATAACCTAGTGTTAAAATTTTGAACCTTAAGTATGAACAAAAAAAATTTTATGAATTTTTATCTACAAAATAACTTGCAAATTATCGTGATTTTTACACATTTTATACAAATTTGAGCATTAAGGGCTTATAAAAAAAAATTGAGTTAACCGATCACCGATATTTTTTAGTTACGATAAGTTTAACTTATTATAAACCTTGTATTAAATTTTCAAGAGTTTCAAGATTCTGAGCAGAGCGATATATGTATATTGATTTTACAGTGTTGTGTTTTTTTGTGTCTGTCATCACTCATCACATTTTGAGGCACACAATTATGACGTTAACATTTAAAATATACTCATTAGGTACTCAATATAAAACTAATATAATACTAATATCTAATACCCCCGTAGATATGCCATTGAATTTGGGCTTTTTGCGCTAGATTATAATATAATACGCTAAATATTTACATTGATAAACAGGCACGACCCGTAGACATGCCTATAGGTATTAATGATTATATTTGAATATTAAGTAATAATTCAATAAATAAAAATCAAGCTATGTTGTAATACCGTTTTTACTATCTATATATTGCTACATATATTTAGGTAAGCAGTAACTTCTAAAAAAAAATAGTTCAAATGGGGACGCGCGGATATTAAAAATAATACCGCGGCGTTTACGTATGGGAATTTAATATTGGCGCGATCTGTCACGGTCAATGGTTTAGGAAATAATAATCGGCGCTCCCGAGACGCGCTAAATGAGTGATGCCGCCGACTGCGGTAGTGGGCGTGACTTAAACGCCGCGCGCTTGCGGATCGCGAAAACACTTAACAGCGCGTTCTCTCGGCCGTTGTATACGTTTCACTTAGTGTGTTGCGTCCTCTTAATCCTTAGTGAGATTCCTCGGGGAGCCAATTTGTCACGTAGCACAATTACACACAATAATAAATAAGAAAAATAATACTGATAATAATAATAATATATTATTAAACAAAATATAGTAATAATAAAAGTTGTTTATAATATTTAAGATTATTTCTTAATTGTAATAATAATAAGCAACCGATAAAAAATGATATCAACTAAAAAAAAAACTAAATAGGTAAGTTGAAAAAAAACAAAGAAACAAATTTATACGAAATAAAAGGCCACGAAGACGGCTAAAAGCAGACAAGTTCGTCATTCGTTCGCGGCGGTCGGCTCACCGTCCGCGAACGCTTCGTGACACATCGCCGTCTCCAAAACTGGTTCTTTTAATCGCTCGGGCGTCCCGATTGATAATCGAACGTACGATGTTACAGCGGCAAGGGGGTGTAACGGGTGAGATCGCGGTATCCGTGAGACACGACCGTGTCAAATTGTAAACGAAATATTAACAAGTTACGACAATTCTAATAAACCATGTATGTCAATTGCAATGGGCATTGACATCATGATCGAAAATGACACAATAGATGTCATTACCATATATAGTTAAAAAAAAAAAAAAATTAGTCACATACATTTAAAATTTCTCCAGATTTGTAACATTCGTCATTTCAATTGCTCGAGCGGACGAAGCAGACAATCAAAAATATTATATCAGTAACTCAACAGTACATTATACGTTTCAAAATTCGCATTCGATACTAGAAACAATAAAAACTACTATTCTTATCATTACATTATTTTTAATTATATATTACACAATAAAATGTATAATGAATAAAAGACGCGCTCGATCTATAAATACGCCAGCAACTTACCAACCTACTGCACCCCCACCATTTTAATTAATTGCTGTCATTATAATACTATTCAAAACATACACTATGGTTATTTCTCTAGTATAATGGTCCTAAATTATATACATAACGGGAAAAATAAATAAATAAATAAACAAATAAATAAATTTAATAAACAATTGGGATTTCTTCATGAAGATACGGAATCAACTTCTATACAGACATATCTTAAAGGACAAATAAACATAAGTGGGTAAATTATTAAGTATTAATTTTAATTTGCGTTATAAAAATTAATTATAGATTACTGGCGACATTGGTGATGGTACAGGCAGAACAATCAGACAATTCGGAATACTTTACAATAACAAAACATGCGCATAAAGGAGCATCATTTTTCTATGAGAGCTATGGTCCAACGAGGTTAGTTGGGGGGCATTATAAAATGATAACATATTTATCATTAGAGGAATATAATAAAAACATGAAACATTGGGAGAAAGAATTAATAATTTAACAAACGCTTGTAAAGCAACTAAATCAGGTCTGTGTGAAAAATATCAAAACATACTCTCACATTTATATAATGAAATAACTGACCAAAGAGACAAAATGTATTTATCTTTGGGAAAAGCTAACAACAACCAGGAAGAAGAAGAAATTCCCAACCGACGCAAACGCGGTCTTATGAACTTTATGGGAACAGGGATGCACTATTTATTTGGAGTTTGTGATGACGAATGGAGTACAAAAACATCAGACGCAATCACTCGCACAGAAAAATCCAGAACAAATGTAATCTCGACCTATAACATCAAAATTGGGTAATAGAGTTGTACCACAAAAATATAAGGAAGTGGATTTTCGTCGTTAAGAATAAGACTAGTCGAAGATCCCGTTCTAAAAAACAAATAGATAAAGCAAAAAATGAAATAATAGAAACGGGACTTATAATTAAAAATACAGAGAGTAATACATCGTTAGAACTCAAAAAACAAGTATATTCTGAAATATTAAAGAAAAACTCAAGACCAAATATAATAGTAACGAATACTATTAAAAGAACCGGAGACATATACATCAAACTGGCTGACCAAAAAACAAGAGAAGCCATATTGAAAAGTAAACTTGACGTGGTCGAGCAAAAACCATTAAAACCAAAACTATTGGTGTACGATGTTGATAGTGACTTGACTGGTGAAGAAATCATCAATGATATTACATCTCAACGTTGAATAAGAGATACAGAAAAATAAAAATAAAACGCAATTAGTGAGAAATCTCCACAAGGACAACTTTCTTCCAGAAAAGTATCTTGGTTATTGGAAGTCGATCCGAGTATATATAAAAAACTTGTCAATGGACGATTCTTCATTGGTATGTCTTATTGTAGAATCCAATCTTATGACCTAGTGACTCGATGTTTCATATGTCAAAGAAATGGACATATAGCAAAATACTGTCCAACAACTGTACAAACATGTATGAAATGCACATCACAAGAGAAAGATCACGATTGGAAGAACTATAAAGCAAACCCAAAGTGTGTAAACTGCGGAAAGAATGAGCCGTCCAACCACCTTGATTGTCCCTCGAGATTGAGGGCAATAATACAAAGGTACAAGAAGACTAACTATGGAACAAATCCAACATGATTAGTTTAAAGATAATACAAATAAATGCAGCGAGAAGTCAAATAGTAAACGACGAACTCCTGCATTATAGTCACAAAAATTCAAATTGACATAATATTATTACAAGATTCCCTGTTGGTCGGGGTTAGAATAGACCATCGGTTGTTCCTGCCTGTCGTAAAATACGACTATAAGAGACTTGTAGTAGGACAGCAGCTATTACAATATTGGGTATAGATTCATCATCTACACGCCAGACAGCAACCAACAGATACGGGAAACTGTACGACTGGTGGCTGCACTGCGATACGGAAGGCAACGGGAAACCACCGTAATTATATCCCAAGTATCAGCAATCAACATGTTTTCTTCTCAAGATAAGAGAGAAGACTGTAGATTGCTGCAAACCAATCTACGGATTGAAACCATAGAAAGAGATAAAAGGGTGTAGAATTAAGAGAAAATTGTGAAAATAAAAAATAATAAGTAAATGAAGTAAAAAATAAAAATAATAAAATAATTCATTTTTTAATTAAAAATAAAATTATAAAATTATTGTAAGAATCCCCGACATAAAATAAACCATCTTCCTTGGCTAACCCATTGTAATGAAAAGTGAAGAGTGCTATGAGAATAATTGATAATTATTATGAATTATTGAGAATATAAAAAAACAAATGAATATAAAGATTATTATATATTATTATTATTATTATTATTATATATCGTATTATATATTATACAGTCGTCTATCAGCAGTCGTTGCGTGTACACGTTCTTTTATCGATATATTGTTACTGTTAGTAATTTAAAATGGTGTCTTGTTCTATTTGTACTTTAGCTATTAAACGTGGCCATTCTAACTTAACATGTAATAATTGCAAATATTTGTTTCATCCTGAGTGTGTTTCTTTAAAAAAAGAAGATGCTGATTTTCTTACAACTGCCAACAAGCCGTGGACGTGTCAAAATTGTATCAAATCAATGAAGATCCTTCAACAGTCTGACTTTTCAAACAGTGAAACTGCCCCACCATCAAATGACAATGGTTCTCATTCAACTGATTTAAAGCATATATTAAGTTGTTTGGACCACGTTCGTACTGAGCAATCAAAGCTTTTTGATTTGATTAATAATCAAAGTAACAAACTTGATCTTCTTGATAGTAAATTTACACGGATTTTTACGGAACTATCCGAACTAAAGGAAGAAAACAAAATACTTCGAAATAACGTTGACTCCTTGGTTGACCGCGTAGTTTCTTTAGAAACGAAACAACTAAATTCTGTTTCAAATGATGATGCATTCTCGGAATTTATTGACCGTCAGTCTCGATCTAAAAATATTGTTTTATTTAATGTTCGTGAGACGATCGACAATAACGTAAATAATTCTGATATTTTTACTGTTAATCTCATTTTACGTAATCTTGGTGTTGATATCAAACCGGTTATTGTATAACGCTTAGGCAAGCCAAATATTAACTGCCGTCCGATAAAAGTTACGTTACCATCTATCTCTGATGTTTATAAAATTCTCGGTTCTACACATAAACTTAAATCTGATCATACGTTTAGTGATATTAAAATAACAAGCGATAAAACACTGAAGCAATGTCAACATTTTAAAGACCTACGTATTCAACTTAATAATCGTCTTTCAAGTGGTGAAAAAGATCTTACAATTAAGTACATCAAAGGCTGTCCATCTATCGTTTCCACTACGGTTCAAAAAAACTAATTAAGAAGTCAGTGCTATCATTGTATTATCAAAATGTAAGAAGTTTAGTCTCTAAAATCGATAAACTTATTCCTATAATTAATACTTCTTTTTTCAATATAATTTCGTTTTCTGAGACATGGTTTTCTGGTCATATATCTAATTCTGAGCTTAACTTTAATAATTATACAATTTATAGATGTGATAGGTCTTTGTCTAATAGTAGTTGTAATGTTGGTGGTGGAGTTTTAATCGCAGTCGATTCTAATTTAAAAAGTAAAATATTGAATGTATCTATTAAAAGTGTCGAGCATTTATTTGTTCATATACAATTAGGATTAACTACGTATATACTTAGCTGTGTTTATATTCCGCCTCGTTCGAATATCAGTATGTATGAATATTTTTTTTTGGCTCTTAATGAACTTTATCAAAATAATCATAATTCTAAAATTATTGTATTAGGCGATTTTAATCTACCTTCGTTAATTTGGTCTAATACTACCTTACCTGTTAATTGTAATTATAATATTGAATCTTATTTTATTAGTATGTTATCTCAACTTAATTTAAATCAATATAATTTTATTCGCAATCACAATAATGTTAGTTTAGATTTAGTATTATCAAATGTTCATGTTAATGTCTCTTACGATCCTGATCCATTATTGCCAATCGATAAGCACCATCCTCCGTTAAATATATCGTTAGACTGTAATCAATTTGACCTACTACAAGTACCTGAGTTAGTTTATGATTTCAAAAACTGTAATTATATTAATATTATAAATTTTTTAGGTGACCTAATCTTGAATCAGGTTTTTAATTCATCAGACATTAATATTCTTATTAATCAATTATATTCAATCATATATAAAGCAGTTGATAATTTTGTTCCAATAAAATATATATTCCAAAGCTCTTTCCCTACTTGGTATTCTAAAAAGCTTAAGTTGTTGATAAAAGAAAAAAAAATTGCTCACTTAGCCTACAAACAAAATAATAATATAATTGATTACAACCATTTTTCTCAGCTGCGAGCTAAATGCAAAAGTCTAGCAAAACTTGATTATTACAACTACAACATAAAATCTCAACTTTCTATTAAACATAATCCTAAAGAATTTTGGAAATTTGTAAATAACAGAAGAGATAAAAATGCTTTACCGAAAATTGTCAATTTTGATTCTGTTTCTGCTAATAATGGCCAAGACATTGTTAACCTTTATGCATCTTATTTTTCCAAGGCCTATTGTAATTCTATTCATACTAATTTTCTAAATAATAACTTAAATGATAAAATTATTAATTCAACCTTTTCGTTTAATAAATTAAAGTTCACTGAAATAGATGTATTTAATTTAATCTCTAGTCTACCTCTTATATCAAGTAGTGGACCTGATTGTATTCCACCTATTTTTCTTTATAATTGTAGATTTGTTTTAACTCCAATTTTAACTAATATTTTCAATACCTCTCTTAATATAGGTATTTTTCCTGAGTTCTGGAAAACTTCTTTTGTTTCCCCAGTCTTTAAGAAAGGCGATCAATTCCAAATTATAGACCTATCTCTAAGCTATCTGCAATTCCTAAATTATTTTCAAATTTAATTTCATCTAAATTAACAACATATTGTTCCCCATACCTGTTTCAAAATCAACATGGCTTTATATCCAAACGCTCATCATGCACTAATTTATCTTTAGTAAAAAATTTAATACTAAACTCATTTAACTCTAGTTCACAAACTGATATTATTTACACAGACTTCTCGAAAGCTTTTGATCGTGTTAATCTTGAAATATTGTTCTCTAAATTACAGTATTTTGGATTTTCTGATCCTTTGCTTTCCTGGTTTCGCTCCTTTCTAACTAACCGTTTCCAAATAGTTAAATATCAAAATTTTTGCTCTCCCGAATTTAGTGTTCCATCTGGTGTCCCCCAAGGCGACCACTTGTCAACTCTCCTTTTTAATATTTTCATTAATGATTTACCAGATGTTATTAAAAAGTCTGAAATTTTTTTATTTGCTGATGATACCAAGCTATTAAAAATAATAAAAGATAATCAAGATGCTACTGATTTATAAACAGATTTAAACAACTTACAAAATTGGTGTGAAAAGTAATGATCTGTTTTTAAATATTGAAAAATGTAAGGTTATGCGTTTTAATTTAATCAAGAACCCAATTATTTTTAACTATTCCATTTCTAATTCTCATCTGGAACTTGTCTCTAATTTTAAGGATCTTGGGATAATATTTGATTCTAAGCTAAATTTTTCTTATCACACTGAATTTATTAAAAACAAAGCAATGCGTATTCTTGGTTTTATTAAACGTTCTTGTAAAGATTTTAGTGATCCTTTTGCTTTAAAAATTCTTTATTGCTCTTTAGTTCGTTCAAACCTTGATTATTGTCCTTTAATTTGGATAAACAATACGTCTAAACAAAATGATAATATTGAAGCTGTACAAAATAATTTTTTGCGATTCATGTCTTTCAAATGTAACATACATAGGCCACCACATGGTTCATATGATAATATTTTAAATTATTTAAATCTTATTCCGCTTAAAACTAGATGCTTACAGCTTATCTCGAAATTTCTCCATAAATTGATTTCTAGCTTAATCGATTGTCCTGATTTACTCTATTTGATCAACTTTAAAATTAATTCATTTAATACCGGAAATCCTGAACTTTTTTATCCTGTTCATTCTGACAAAAACTATTTATTAAATTGTCCTACAAATCAGTTAATGATTGCTGGGAATAATTATACTTTTGATTTTAACTAGTTAAGTTACTTCGTATTATCTTACTCTTGTCTCTTTTATTATATTGTTTCTTGGATTAATAGTTTTGTAATTATTATTCATATTAATTTCTGTATATTTCTCATTGTATACTGTACCAATTTTATCATTAATTGTAAACTCTTACTGCTGTAATTTAAATCATTTGTTTAAGGACTTTGTCCATTTAATTATTATAAATAAATAAATAAATAAATAAATAAATATTATATATTATAAAGTTATATTGAGTCATTAAAAAATATATGAGATATAAGATTATAAAGATTATAAGAGTTATTGTATGAGAATAAAAGAGAATAAATATATGTGAAATATTGAATTAAAAGAATAATTAAATGAGAATTATTATATTATATTGAGATTTTATGAGTGATACTAGTCAATCAGTAAAACCTCCCTTGGAAGTAGCTACTCCATTGAAAAGAGAATTAGAGGAAAATAAAAAGTTATTAAAAGAAACATTAGAGAAAATTGATAAAGAATTAGACTCAAAAGGAAGAATAGGTACTAGAAATCAAACAGACATAGAGCATATAGAATTAAAATTTGAGAGAAAAGGCAGAGAAATAATAGCAGAATAAAAAGAAATAACAAATAAAATGATCATATCATTAGATGAAGCATTAAAATTAATACCTAAATGTAAAACAGAAGAGGATATTTTTACGTTCATAAATGCATGCAACTTAGCAGTAATCGCGATAGATGAAAGACATTTACCATTATTAATAAAATTTATTATGACTAAATTACGAGGGAAACCATTAGAAATAATAAAATATAAAGACACAAGTAAATGAGTAAATATGAAAAGAACCGGATGGGCCTCGCTCTGCTGTACAGTTAGGGGTGGAGTGCACCTCGCTTATATGATAGGTCATTATTATAATGGATTTGTTAAATTTGAATGCAATGATAGATATCATTGTATACGAATAACGATTCTGAACGGAGTTCATATGTTTGTCTAGGATATAATACATTGTTATTTATAAACATTGTAAAAAGTATATTTTATTTTGAAACGATAAATATATTTTTCAATTAGGATGGGTTGGCAGTTGCATACAGCGATATAGTTTGTCAGTCTAGAACATTCTACATTATATTATATTTTACATGTAATTTTATGTCAATATTCGATGTTCAAACGCTTATAAAAAAAAATTGTGCCTATGGATTTTGATAATTTTTGAATGACATTAAGAACTACTTCTGTGGAATCTTCGATTAAATTTTCAAGTATTTTGTAGTAGCCAAATTTTTTTTATCACCGATTATAAAAATAAAATGTAAAAAAATCGAATATTTTAAATGCCTATAAGTGGCTTAAAAATCAATATAATATTTTGAAAAAAATATTGCATAAAAGAAATACCAATCTTAACAGCTGGTAGAAATTTCAAATATCTGCGACTTATACTTTTTGAATTATAACAAATATTTCAAATCGTCTGAGAATAAATCGCTATTTTATGCAATTTCGTAAATATTTAAATTTAAAACAGTCATACAATTTTTTCCTCTTAGTCCGGTAGAAATTTTTTTAAAGATTTTTGAAGAGTAGCTCATAGATAACCTAGTGTTAAAATTTTGAACCTTAAGTATGAACAAAAAAAATTTTATGAATTTTTATCTACAAAATAACTTGCAAATTATCGAGATTTTTACACATTTTATACAAATTTGAGCATTAAGGGCTTATAAAAAAAAATTGAGTTAACCGATCACCGATATTTTTTAGTTACGATAAGTTTAACTTATTATAAACCAAGTATAAAATTTTCAAGAGTTTTCGCTCAACCAATTAAATTTTATAGATGTTTAAAAACAAAAATTTTACAAAAATCGAAAATTTAAATTGTCTATAAATAAGTCAAAATATGTCAAAATACTTTGAAATCTTAACCATGTATAGAGAACGTCAATATAAAGATTTGTGAAAATTTCAAGTTGTTGCGGTTTTTCATTTTTGAGTTAGAGCATTTTAAAAAAAAAACGATATTTTTGTCAGTCTAGAATATTATACATTATATTATATTTTACATGTAATTTTATGTAAATATTCGCTGTTCAAACGCTTATAAAAAAAAATTGTGCCTATGGATTTTATATTTTTTGAATGACTTTAAGAACTACTTCTGTGGAATCTTCTATTAAATTTTCAAGTATTTTGTATGAGCCAAATTTTTTTAATCACCGATTATAAAAAAAAAATGTAAAAAAATCGAATATTTTAAATGCCTATTAGTTTGAGAATAAATCGCTATTTTATGCAATTTCGTAAATATTTAAATTTCAAACAGTCACAAAATTTTTTCCTCTAATTCCGGTAGAAATTTTTTAAAGATTTTTGAAGCAGCTAGGTTATAAGATAACCTAGTGTTAAAATTTTGAACCTTAAGTATGAACAGAAAAAATTTTATGAATTTTTATCTACAAAATAACTTGCAAATTATCGTGATTTTTACATATTTCGTATAAATTGGAAATTTGAGCACTTATAAAAAAAAGTTGTGACTTACGATTTTAGATTTTTTTTTATCAGTTAAGGAACAACTTATAAGAAACCTTGTATTAAATTTTCAAGATTTTCTGGGCAGCCAAAAAAATGTTATCGTTATTTAAAAAAATAATACTTAAAAAAATTGAAAATTTCAATTGTCTATAAATAGCTTAATAAAAGTCAAAATACTTTGAAAATTTAATGGTGTATAGAGAACGCTAATCTAAACATTTGGTGAAAATTTCAAGTATTTACATCGATTAGTTTTTGAGTTATAGCAAAATAAAAAATTTGATTATGTTGAAAATTGGTTTTGCGCAAAAACTTCCGTTTTTCCCAAATTTTTTTATGGTTTTTCCGTCGCATTTAAAAAATATTGGAAATTTTTTACTTTTGACCCACCAAAGTACCAAATAGATTCACTTTTCTTTCAGAAAAGTTGCTACATAAGGCAATCGAAGCATTTTTACTGCCCCAAATCGTGTCGACAGACACAAAAAAAAAAAAAAAACACACATCATTGTAAAATCAATACATTCTTCACTCCGTTCAGAATCTAAAAAATATTTACCGGATTCATTCGAATCTCAACGTACAGCATCATCTCTACAAATAGAGTTAAATTCGGTAAAAATGGGTTTTAATGAAAGCGTAAATGATTATAATAATTGAGTAGATAGTATAAATTGTGTGACGCAAGCACAATTGGAAAAAAAAAGTGAAATACAAACTATTCGAAATACTTTAAAAGATTTAAATTTATCAACATATATATCGGGATTAATTAAACCATTAAAATTACTAGTTAAAGCGAGAAATCAAAACACACTAGAATTAGCAGAACAAATAGCAAAAAATGAAGAGTTAGAATATAAAAATGATAAAGAAATCGGCGGTTCCGAATTGCATGCGAAAATCGTTTTCTGGGTCGAATTGCGTGCGAGGTTTTTTCATAACAGGGTTGAGTTGCGTGCGCGGTTTTTTGTGACAGAGCCGAGTTGCGTGCGAGATACAGTGTTGATGCCGCACGGTGTGCCAGATCACACATTTTGCGGACAATTTTTTTTTTACCTTTAAATGAACCAATGAGTTACACTAAATAATTAAAGAATACATTTATTCTTCGAATACAAATTATTAAAACAATATCAATTCAAGTGATAATACAATAAAATTATTAGGTATCTCATAAAAACGATTATATTTAAATATTTTATATGAGTAGTAAAAAATGTAATTTAAAATTATAGTCTAAATATTATAAAAATAAGAAAAAATAAAAAAAATAGGTTTGTTTATATATATATTTTGAGTTTTGTATTCAACTTAAAACTCAACTGTCAAATTTTTGTACGCCAACTTTTCAATAAATTCCAAACGAGTTAACATTTTATTTTGAAATTGATGCATAATGTCATTAATATAATCTTCATTTTCTAATACCTCCCGTCGTTTTTTTGTTACATTTGAGCTACGAATTTTGACATAAACATCGGTTCGTACATTTTTCAAGATTTCTACAAATTGAAATATATTTGGATACGCAGAGTAAAACATACTGTTTAGTTTCGAATGGAATGACTCGCATGAATTAGTAGTGCGCTGCAATGAGTTATAAACTCAGCCCACAATGACGGTGGAAATTTAGAATTTGGTAAAACATATTTTCTTTCGAATAAATTACAAAATTCATGCAATTGATAATTATTTGGTTGTATGGCCATGAGGTCTTCAGCAAAACATTTGTGAATATCCTCAGGTTTTAAAAATTTTCCCACTTCTGATTTATTTTTAAAATTCTTACAAAGACCAAGTGATTGAATTTTTTTCCACATAGACTGGCCTAAGTGAAAACGACAACCTTTGCGAATTATTTCGGGGAAAATTTCTGAAACTGCTGTGTGTATTGCTTGTTCAAAATCAGCGTAAATTATACCTGGTGTAAAATTTAAATTCAATTCAACCATTTTTTCTATTAACTCGGAAAAAGCATCTTTATATATTTCTTTAGTTTTTCCCGTTAATAAAAAAAATACTAACGGTATATAATTTACATTTTTAGCTCCATGAATTATGAATAATTGGTAAAATGGTCTGGGATAGCTTTTAAATGTCCCATCAACATATAAAACATCACATTCAGTTAAATGTTTTAAGTTGGATTGTGTTGAAAATGCTACAATATTTTTTACTGAATTATTTATGAATAAAAATATTTCATCTCGATTTGTTTTAATCTCACCTAAATTTGTAAGAGCCAAATGTAGTTCTTCTAAATTTGTAGGCAACTTTGGAATCATGCTTGACCGCGCATAATGAATATTTTTTAATATCAGCGTCGTATCTGCAGTATTCAAACTGGATATGTCTCATGGGCGTAATTCTTTATGTAAAATTTTACACGGTTTTTCATACGGATCATTCAGAGCTTTACGTTTTACTTTGTTGCTGACTTTTTGTCGAGTTAAAATATTTATATCATCCTTGTCATGATCGTGATTGAAAACACTAAAAATAATATCACTATTTTCACTTAGCTTAAAAAAATATTTAAACAAACGTTTAGTACATGCCCATCTCTGTATGTTGTTATTTAAAAATTTTTGAAAATTAAATTTATACCCGTTAATTATATATAATTATTTATTTTTTTCGCTTAACATTTGATTCACTTCCATTTTGGTCGCTTGAGTGTTGACTATCAACTGATATTCAATTCCAATTTCATATAGAATATAGATCGTTTTATATTATTTATCAAATTATCAGCTTATATCAGCTTATATACTAGAATTTATAATTAATGATAATACCCAAATATAGCTATCATATTAGATACAGATATATGATTCTCCGGCCGACACATCCAGCTCGGTGAAAACCGGTTGTCTTTAAATAAAATATGTGCACGCAATTCAGCTGTTGCGTGCCGGTATGGGAGTACCGGACAGTTCAACGAGAGAAGAGTCCTCAAGTGTGCAGCTTCTCAATCAATGTTAGATAATTTAAATAATATAAAATAATGAACTCTAGACTTTTAAAATATAACTTTATTAAAATAATTCTAAGTCCAATATTTAATTCACATATAAAATTATTCCAAGTCCAAAATAGTTATAAAATAAAGTAGCGTGAAGGTGCATACGTAACAAGACTAAAAACACATCTGAAATTGGGTCTGTTCCCGGGTCCCTTATATAACCGACCTCTACAATGAATCAAGGAAGTGTCTGTGATATCTCACATCCAATTCGTATCCGCTGACGCAGAGATCCAGAATGTGGTCTCTGTGGTCTAAAGAATATTAATATATTTTAATCTATCTATTCCCAGGATATGGTCACTATTTATTCTACTTTGTTATTATATTGTTTTAGCTATCAATGGACAACTGGTTCAATTCTTATATATTACAGTGTAAACTAAAATTGATGGGAATTTTTAAGTGTTGGCACAGTGCGATCAAATCGTCTATCCGGATGCTCGTTGGAAAATGATAAATCTTTGAAATCTATAGGACGTGGCCACTTTGATTACACTGTTGATACAGAAAATAATATTGTTGTTACTAAATGGTTAGTCAATAAATTTGTGCATGTTATTTCTAACTATAAAGGACCTTTCCCTGTGGAAAATGTAAAAAGATGGTAGCAGAAAGAAAATTTATTGAAATCCCTAGACCTCTCTCTATTGGTGATTATAACTCTTATATGGGAGGAATAGACCTACATGATATGTTAGTGGAACTTTATCGGGTGGATATAAGAGTTAGGCGCTTTTATTTAAGAATAGTTTATCATTTGCTTGATATGCGTATAGTAAATGCATGGCTTCCTTACCGTAGGCATTGCAAATAATTAAATATTAAAAAATATATTAGTTTACTAAAATTTAAATCTGAGATTGCTTTTGCATTATTACAGTCAGGGCAAAACAAAACCAAAAAAATGGGAAGACCATCACTAAATACAACACCACCATCAAAAAAGAGATTATTTAAACCTAGACCAACTGATGACATTCGTTATGACAAAATAGAACATTGACCTCTTGTAGTTGCCAAAAAACAACGTTGTAAGCATTGTATTGTCTCTTATACAACCAATATGTGTAATAAATGTAAAATGCATTTATGTTCAACATTGAAAAAAACTTGTTTTATAGAATTTCATCAAAAATAATAATCGTAAATATGGATAAAAATTACAAGAACACTTTTGACTGTTATTATTAATATTTTTTTATAATATATTACTATTATTTATTATTTAAATTATTCAAAACACTATCGACTGTTATTATTACTATTTTATTTTTTTTTTTAATGTAAGGACTTATTTTGTATTATAAAGACTAATATTTAATACCTAGTCTAAAATTGTAAATTATTTTAAGTATAAAAATTAATTCCTTCTATGACAAAAGATATGTGATACCTATATAATAATTATAAAATAGTTTTATTTTAAGGTATAATAACCTATTTATACTATTCATATAGAAAATGAATCTAAATGTAACTAAAAGTGAAACTATTTGTTATTTATAATACATATGTTAAAAATATTGTTATAATAATGTAAAGATATGGAAATATCTATAAAAATGTTAAATATAGCTAATTGAATAATCTTTAATTTTGACGTTAATATGTTCCTTAATTGTCCGTTGAGTACTTTAGGAATCATGTCAATATAATGCAAAACATAAATTCAAAAACTTTGAGAAAAATGTTTTTAATTAATTATAGCCTACTTTTAACTAAAAAACTAGTTTTTTTTTTTTCTGAAAATTTAATATCTTGGGCCTGAAAGGGTTAAAAAAAGGTTTGCGCGCACAACTTGTCAATGGCAAACATAAAGCTTGGGACATAAAACTACCCGCAATTCTATTTTCGATACGGAACAGGTGTAACGAACAGACATGCTACCCACCCGCGGTCCTAGTTCTCGACAGGGAGTGAAGGAGACCCGGAGAAAAATCAACGCCAGTTCACATCGAAAAATCAAAGGAAGAAAGGGTAGAGCGGGAAAAACGTATTTTAGGCAAAAAGGTGGTGGTAAAACCGAGCGCGGACACCGGCACACCGGTAAGGTTCAGCAAGGGCGAAGTAGTCTACTACAAACTAACCACTTATAAAAGGCACACAAAGATTTTCACGCCGGTTTTGCACCAAAATGTCGGGGGCCGGTTACTCTAACGAAACAGGTCGGAAAAGGAGTTTTCCTTACCTAGCAGCAACCACCGCGGAAAATACATGTGTCTTGTGTAAAACGCGCACCTCATGGCAAAATCAAAATTATTTAAAATGTCTTGTAATAACTATAATTTTCAGACACCATGAGCGACCAAAACGTCGACAAGTGGCAACAGGTGGTCGAATTAATCACCCGTCTGGGATTGGTGATCGGCGACCAGGACTAGCCACGCATGGCAGCTCAGGTCGCCAAGATGTCAACTCGACACCTGTTACAAGATCCGGTGAGGGCGGCGATTTACAGCCGGGGCTGGATGGACAGGACGACGGACATCGAGCGACGGCTTGCGACCACAACCAACGGCACCACCTTGCAGCAGCCGTAACAGCTCTCAGTCCAGACTGCCACGCCCACACCCAGCCAGACCGACAACTCACCAGACACCGGCAAAAATGGACAAGGCACCCGTATCCTTGCCACCCAGGGAGCCATCACCGGTACCCGGGCCATCAAGGGTAACTCCGACACCGGTTGTGAATGGGAAGGACGGAGGCGCAGCAGGCGAGGAACAAACGCAAGTTCCAAAAGCTAAAGGAGAAGAAACAGGCGAGGGAATGCAACGCAAGTCAACAACACTGGCTCGCCAAGCTACCCGCGCCAGTCTCCGAACCGGAGGCCACCAGCGATGGAGGTGGACTCACCGGTTGCCGAGAGACACAACCCCAAGGAGCCGAGTGCGTCCATCAACCAGGCGCAGCAAGACCAAGTATCCTCGGTGGAGTCAGCCGCCGTGGATGTGTGGCTGGCCGCGCCAGGCTCACCGCTGGAGGAGCTGCCGGAGATAGTGTTCGACAACAAGTCGTTCTTTACCCCGCCTAGGTCACGTATTTTGCAAATGTAGGTACACTCAGAACCGGGTGGCTCTGATTGGTCCAACTTGAATTGCCGCTATCATTATTAATATTATTATTATTTTACTACCTATCAATAATTTACGTTATAGAACGTTTCAGGAATACGGTTTCAATAACAACGATTATTAGCCTAGTATTATTTACGAAATAAAGTAACTTATATTATAATTGAATAATATAAAAAAATAAATTCAATTACCTAGTTAGAAAAACTAAATAAATATGAATACACTAAATAAAACTGAACAATTTACCTATAAAGATGTATTTAGATTACGTTTATCTTTACCTTTAATGATTATAAATAATAACGTTTTACTTTTTTTCTTATACTGTAATTTATAAATTAAAAGTTATTAATTATATTATAATATTATAAAATAAAATTAACAATATAATTAACCATTTAACCATATTACATTATAATAGTATATATTGAAAAGCGAATTACAATATAATTAATTAAAACTATTTTCAAATTGGATTTCTTTTTTTATATTATTCAATTATTATATAAGTTACTTTAGTTCGTAAATAATACTAGGCTAATAATCGTTGTTACTGAAGCCGTATTCCTATAACGTTCTTATCATTAAATAATTAAAATATAATTACTGTCAGTATAACAGTATATACGAGTATCTTCATGAATACTGTATTATTATTATTATTAAATACTTAATTAAAATAATGAGAATAATAATAATAATAGCGGCAATTCAAATTGGACCAATCAGAGCAACCCGGTTCTGAGTGTACCTACATTTGCAAAATATGCGGCTGGGTCCGCCAACCGACCGTAACGGGCACGCGGAAGGGGAGTATACCTCCAGCGACAGCCAGAGGTAGCACAAGCCGACCCCAACATGGCGGGACACTGACATCGGAACAATTACCCCGTGTGGTGGTTTGGCGAGGGAGTATGATACGGTACGCGACGGCAACCAGTACACCGTACAGGTACCATCGCGACCTAATCTACACTTTTGTCAACCACTACCACGGGATACGACAGCGCGACACAGTCAACTCTCCCCACCTTGTCGAAGGGCACAGGGCGGGACGGGAAGACAGGTCGGGTTGACGAGTACCGGTCGTCGGAAATTTTCGAATATCGCACGGCCTGTTTTTTCGACACCGCGGAACGATCAACAACCGCCCGATTACCGTCAATTAGTGCAACATTGGTTATTGTTTTTGTGTTCATACATAGTGTAATTTTAACAGCATAAAAAGTACGTGTAATAAAGACAACATAATATTTATTAACAATATATTATTGTTATTTGTTCAATACAAAACTTGACGCGTGTGTTAAGTATCACCGATCACCTCACGTACCGCGTCAGAATATTGATGTATTTGCTATACAAAAAACTCAAACAGTTGATAACGCTGATCTCTGCAAAAGGGGGTACATAGCTGGTTATGTACTTATTGGAGCTATTCACCATAAGCAGTATGGTGTAGCGACATTTGTAAGAGATAATATTGACAGTGCAAGGATGATAGTCAACGAATGCAGTGGGAATCGAAGTCTTAGCAATGTGGAATAACCGTTATAATTATAAACCACCAAACGCAACATGGAGTAATCCTCCTATCAAATTATTCGAGCACCTAGCGGTTTATGTTGGCGACTTCAACAGTCACAGCCAAATGTGGGGATATGGCCTAAATGACAGCAATGAGGACATCATTATGAGTTGGATCACTCTAAACAACATGGAACTTTCCCCTCTTGGAACTCACCTTGCAGTGGTGAGGGGGCTTGCGTTCCTCCACAGTCCTGAGAGCTATGTCAACAGTAGTTTACTACCAGCAGGGTTATCCATGTTGGACAGGTCGAAGGACTGAGGACAGACGAAGAAGTTCCAAGGGCAGGACGGGCTCTTTAGCCTTGGCTGGCAGCCGTCCTAGGGGAAGGAAAATCCCGATATAAAACCCCCTGCCAGTAGGGTAAAAATGGCAGAGACAACTGTAAACGCAATATGGATAGCTTTATCAGAAGTATTGGTACCACCCCAAAGGCCTCAAAACCCCAGGGGTCGGCAGTAGTGGGTGGAACCGGGGTAAAAGCCGGTTCCAATGTAGAGGGCCCACTATGGTCATCATCCAGCGACCGCGAGGGTGCGGGGGTGGCTAACCAGGCCCCCGCCACTCTATCCCCTACTAGTGCTGAGACAGACGTGCAACAGGACACGGAACAATAGTGGTACACATTGAATATGCGATTGCTGGACTCTTCAACATCCGCCGATAGTCTTCCAGCCACATTGTCGAAACTGAAGACCCTGTTCAAAGAACAGAACAAAATCCTGAAATCATTATTTTCGGAGATCAACACCATTACGATGCTCAAACAGACAACGCGGTCAGACAAAATCAAGGAAGCAATTGACAAACTCACGGCAACGGCTTCAAAACTGGACTCAAATAGGAAACCATTGCAATGCACAGTTATGGCGGCTTGCAAATTATTAGAATAAATTCCTGTGGAACCCCCAAGGAGGTTCGAGGTTCCAAGCGATGTCCATACGACGTGAATTAACTCGGAGATACAAGGCCGACTTGACAAACAAGACAAGAAGCTCGAGACGATAATGGCTTGGCTCGTGGCCATGAAGCAAGAGAAGGCAGATATGCATCAGGAAAATGCCGAAATGCGTCAGGAAAAGGCTGCAAAGCGTACAAAAGGGAAAGTTTTTGAAGACTCCAATAAGCTACATCAGAGGATGTCTGAGGGTAAAAAGCCAGACGATGGCATACCAACTGCTGGCAGCTCAAATGATTCCGAATCGGTAGAACCAAAGTGGACAGTGGTGAAGAGAAGTAAAAAAAGGGACAAACGGAAAAAGCCCTCCGATCGAAGTAGACCAGACAGCTTACTGGTACGTACTGCAGATATGACCTAATCGGAAATCCTGAAGAAATTGAAGAACAATCAAGAGATAAAAGCCGCTAATCATAACATACAAGCGATGCGGAAAACCAAGGAAGGCCACATGCTGATCACACTAAAGCATGATGAAAAGGTCGCTGATGCAGTTTCCGAGGCAATTTCCCACTCGGTCGGGAATGCAGTCACTTGCACGAAACTCCAGGACATCACCAAAATAGAAATTCAAGACGCAGACGAAGAAGCGACCGATGACGAGGTTATACATGCGGTCAGAATGACAGCAGATCAAGCGGTGTCTATGCAAATATTTAGGAAACGTAACACGGGTAGAGGCACGCTAATTATTAGCGTATCTGTCCCTACAAAAATTGCAACAAAGCTGATTAAATCTAGACTCAGGATTGGCTACGTCAACTGCAGGGTTCGGCTCAAAATAGAACCCCAGAAGTGTTTTAAATGCCAAAGCTACGAACACACAAGAGAGAAATGTACAGGGGAAGACAGGAGTGATCTCTGCTGGAGATGCGGGGCCGAAGGCCTTAAAAGTAAAGAGTGTTCCAACAGACTAAACTGTTTCCTTTGTAAAGGCGAAACATCAGCCGAACACATGCTAGAAACCTTCCGTTGCAGCGCATTTAAGCACGCGCTTGAGGAAAAAAAAACAACAATATGAGTTTTTTGCAAATAAATCTGCACTGCATGAAGGCAGCGCAAGATTTGCTGCACCAGACGATTGCTGAACTGGCGATCGACTGGGCACTTATCTCCGAGTACCATTCCTAGGGAGGCCTCAACTGGTACCCTGATGCTGACGGAAAAGCGGCCATTATTTGTAATCCAAATATCGCCGTCTATAACATTGGGCAAATGGAGGCTGGATTCAGGTGGGTTGAGACAGGAGGGATGAGACTTTACTCTTGCTGCTGGTCACCAACCTCTACACTACTAGAATACATCGAATTCATAGGGAGACTCGAAAGTAGCATCAGAGGCAGCAAGGACCCAGTTGTAGTGGCCGGGGACTTTAATGCTTGGCATACTAGCTGGAAATCAAAGAAAAATAACCACAGAGGAGACGTGTTGTACGACATGATAGTTGGCCTTAGTCTACTAGTTTGCAACCAAGCTAACAAACCAACGTTTGAATGCAGAGGCCGCCAATCAATAGTGTTAGCAGCCAAAATCACTCGCTGAACAGTCGAGGACAAACCATCTTTGAGCGACCAACACTATATCACCTTCGGCCTACGTGGAGCGGAGCTTCAAGTGGACAACCAGAACTGGAACGGCAGATGGAGAATCAATTACGAGCGCTTGCAAGACTCCTTAAAGACACCTGAACTGTGGGAAATACAGGACCTGGATCCCGAAGACAGTGCAAATAGCTATGCAGCGAAGGTTAAGGAAGAGTGCGGGGAAGATATTTCACACTATACAAGCAAAAGGAGATCAGTCCACTGGTGGTCCACAGAAATAAGTGAAATGAGGAAAAAAGTAATACATCTGCGCAGAACTTATACTAGGAAAAAGCGTAGGCATTCAGAAACCGAGTGCACAACAGAATATGAGGAATGGAGGGAAGCTAAACTAGCATTGACCAAATCAATTAAAATAGCCAAGTTGGACAGCTGGAAAAACTGTGTGACCTTGTTGAGCTAGAACCCTGGGATAAACCCTACAAAGTGGTAATGGGTAAACTGATTAGAAAACCACCTGCAGTAGGCGCGAATCAAAACGACCGCCTGCAGAGCATAATTGGAAGTCTCTTCCCTGCTGCACCCATACGACGCAACGAATACCGGCCAGTCAATAGAGAAGAAATCCCACGAATAGAGATGCAGGAACTGGTAACTGCATCACGCCAAATAAAGAATGGTACGGCGCCAGGTTTAGACGGCATCACCAATGAAGTGCTAAAAAACGTAGTCCAGTTCAGGCCAGAGATACTTCTGCGGCTTTACAACAGATGTATGGAAGACGGCATTTCCCCTACCACGTGGAAGAGAGCTCGGCTAGTGTTAATTAAAAAAGGAGATAAGCTGCCAAATGAACCATCATCATTTCGGCCATTATGCCTGCTCGATTGCACGGGGAAACTACTCGAGAAAATCATTGATAATAGGCTTCGTGATCTCCTTGACGACAACGAAGAGGATGGATGTCGGCCAACCAGTTTGGATTTCGCAGAGGCCGGAGCACAATAGACGCGATAAGACAGGTTCATAGAGTTCGTAGAAGAATCGGGCTCAAGAAACAAGACAGCGATGGTAACATTAGTTATAAAAAATGCATTTAACACGGCCTCGTGGGAAAGGATACTAGATGCTCTGAAGAATACCTTCCGTGGTATCTCCGATGACTAGTAAACAGCTACCTGTCGGACAGGTCCCTTTATTACCAGCAAACGAATGAAGAGCTCGCCGCAATGCAAGTGACGTGTGGTGTACCCCAAGGGTCAGTATTGGGGCCCACATTGTGGAATATTCTATACGACGGCCTGCTTAGAGAAAAACTCCAGTTGGGAGCGAGATACTTGGCGTTTGCTGATGACTTGGCCATAATTGCACGAGGGTCAGACACGATGCAACTAGAGAGAATTTTGACACCTTCGATAGAGCGGACAACGTCCTGGCTGCATGAAACAGGTCTTGAGATTGCAGCTCACAAGACGGAAGCAATCGTCATCTCCAAGGCCCGACTCCACAATGAATTGAACCTAATAGTACAGGGCGTCAACATCAGTGCAGGGAAAGATTTGAAGTACTTAGGGGTCCAGCTGGACGGAAAGTTGTCCTTTACAGCACACGCAATAAAAACAGCGGAAAAGGCGAACGCGGCAGTACAAAAAATTTCCCGTATTTTGCCCAATGTTAGTGCGGCGAAACAAGGCAAGCGAACCCTGATGTCAAACATGGTTCACTTGCTACTCCTGTACGGGGCCCCGGTCTGGGCTGAAAAAATGAGCGCTCATGGCATATCCCAACTCTCAAAGGTCCAGAGGAGGATTGCTCAGCGAGTCGCGTCTGCATATCGCACGGTGTCAACCGATGCGCTTAACGTAGTGACCAGCATCCCGTCTTTGGACCTACAAGCCATAAGGCGCAAAAGGAACTATGATCAGACAGTCAAAATGGACCTGCACGTAGAGGATGAAACAATAAGGAACTGGCAAGCGAGGTGGGACAACTCGAGGAAAGGTCGCTGGACGCACCGGCTTATCCCAGACATATCGAGATGAATGACAAGGAAACATGGGTCAATAGATTTTTGGATGACGCAAGTGGTTTACAGACCACGGGTGCTTTGCGTGGTACCTGTGCAAGTATAAAAAACTTCAATCTCCAGAATGCTGGTTCTGTGGTCACGAGAGGGACGACGCGGAGCACACGGTGTTCCATTGTGACGCCTGGGAGGCGAGGCGGCGGGACGTGACGGTGATAGTCGGCAGCAATTTGACGCCGGTAAACATGGTCCAACACATGCTGGAGTCCGCAGAAAAATGGAGGGCGATAGCGGACTACATACACTCTGCTATGAAGTGGAAGGAAGAGGAGGAGCGAAAGAGACAACGCATATAGAGGTAGCTTAATAAATAAAATGTGCGCTGAAAGCGGAACTAGAGGGGATAGAGCCCCTCAAAGTTTGTAAAGTATTTTTTGTAAGAAGCCAATTGACATGGTGTAATTTATTTAATAAATTATGGAATTGGGGGGGGGGAGGGTGAAATGACTGACGTCGGTGCCACCCCCACTCTCGATTTAAAATGTAAAAAAAAAAAAAAAAACAACATGGAACTTAAATACAACGCTAAAGAAAAGGGGACATTTCACTTAGCCGGATCACAAAAGGACTACAGTAGAGTGCATTTGTATGTTCCGAGTCCATATATTTGGCATAGTAACTTCACCAAATTTAGGTAGAAAACCTACCTCAAATTGTTCGTTTTTCTCTTCTACAGAAATCCACACAAAACTTTTTTGTAAATTTTGGACTCAGTATCACACGTTTTATACATTTTGGACTCATTATGACACGTTTTACACATTTTGGACTCATTATGATACGTTCTACACATTTATAAATATAAGTGAATAAATCGAGGAAAAAGGTAAAACACATTTTATGAGTTCATTTTTCTACCGACTGACAATGGGTAAAATTGTCATTGTTGCTCATCATTTTTTCAAAATCATATTTGAAAGTTCTGAGTCCGTTTTACATAATCAAGCAGAAGTCCATACACTGAATCATATTACAATTCATACTTAAATAGTAGTAATTGATAGTTTTATTTTCGTAGTCACATGGGCTAGTGGGCTAAGGCGTTGGTGATAATTAAAAGAATTTAAATATAGAATATGGTAAGTTTCGATTACGTTTTTGTTGATGTTAGCACTGTCGTCTTAGCCAACTAGCCCATGTGGCTACATTTTACTACGTTTAATAATACATTTTTTTTTTTTCTGTTCACTTTCTCACAATTAAACCGGATTTAGTTTAAAACTAAAACTAATATTATTGTATTACAAGTGGTATCGTGTTCAAAACCTGTATTCAGGTTGACATTTTTTTTTTTTTTTTTACTTTTTAACATTATTTCATTTATTTTATTCGTTATTTTAGTTCAACTACGAAAGCTAGATAGTACAAATTTGATGTATTTTTTTTTTCTGTTTCATATTTTTTCCATATTAACTACCTAAAAGCTAATGTTTTAAGTGTTTTAATTCATTTTATCAGTGCTCAGCGTGGAAGATAAACACACTATTTACTATTACTAGGTTTATTAAATATTAATTAATAATAGATTTGTTAGCAGAAATTGAAAGAGATATAGCTGAACTTGGATTAATTTATCCAGTGAGATTTTGTTATAATGAACTGGCTGATTTCTATAGTCAATTAGCTAAATTAAAAAGTTTAGCTATTAAATGTGGATTGGAAAAGAACAATAATCATTATTTGATTTGTGCTTGGTCCTGTTATGGGTCTCCAATTATAGTACAACAGAGTTAGAATGCTTAGCCATTATTTTCGGTGTAAAACAATTTAGACCATATTTTTTTTTTTTTTTATTAAACATTTTAGGCTTCAACAGCAGAGGTTATTAGCCTGACAGTAAAATTACATGACAATTTGTTTCTTAAAAATTAGTGTTACTTATATACATTATACAATATACATATAAATAGATACATTTTACAGGTTTAGTGTTTTATAATTTTTTTATTAGGTTTGTAATGCTTAAGAATTGTATGATTTTTGAGGTTTGATTTTCGGCGAGCGCTTCTGCTATATTGGGTGAAATGTTGAGGTCGGTGCGTGTTGGAGAGTATTTTGTACATTCCTCCACTATGTGTTTGATGGTTAATGCAGTGTGGCATGTGTCGCATATTGGTTGAGGTTCTTTGCAAATTAAGTATGAGTGGGTGAGGAAGGAGTGTGCGATTCTAGTACGAGTGATTGCTATGTCTTGACGTCGGTTAAAATAAGAAGGAGTGTTCCATTTTTTGGTTGTTTTTTTTACGCTTTTTAGTTTGTTGGTCGAAGGTATTGAGTTCCAGTGATTTTGCCAAGCTAAGAGGATTTTTTTTTTGATGGAGTTTTGTATGTCGTTGGTGGGTACGTTGTTTATTGTAGGGTTTTGGAAAAAATTTGTTGCCAGATAGGCATATTTGTCTGCTTTTTCATTTCCTACAATTCCGGTATGAGATGGTACCCACATAAATTCTATATTTTTTCTTGTTTGTATTAGAAGTGCTTGTGTGTTTGATGTTATTTCGTTTTTTGGGCAACATTTTTTAAGTGATAGTAGGGTACTTAAAGAGTCGCTGATTATTAATATATCGTTTGGTTCTAGTGTATTTGCCAGTTTTACCCCTTCATAAATGGCGTAGTTTTCAGCAGAGAATATGCTGGTTATTTCTGGGAGTTTGTGTTGAATGATTGTGTCTTCATTTACTACTGCTAAGCCTACCCCGTGTTCGGATTTTGATGCATCGGTATATATTTTGGCGTGATTAGGGAATGTGTGATGGATTGTATTTTGAAATTGAGAGGATATTATGGCATGGTTTGTTTCATTTTTATTGAAATTTAGTAGTTCAGTGTTTAGTTTTATTTCCCATTTCCAGGGGGGAAAAACTTGAAACGTAATTTTGTTTGCGACTGAGGTGTAGATGTCCATTTTTTTTTGTAGGTTGTTGAATAAATCTTGTACAGAGGGAGATTTTTTGTGTTCCATATTTATTGGAGGTAGAGTATGATTGTTGAAGAAGGTTTTGTATCCTATATGGTTGCTTGTGCTTTTCCTTTTGATGATGTGAGTTAGTGTGTCTTGGTCTCTTTGGTATTGAAGGGGTAATTCTCCGGCGTAATTTAGAATGCTATCGATTGGGCTTGTCCTGAAGGCTCCGATTGCCAAGCGAATTCCTTCATTGTGAATTGGGTTCAGTATCTTGAGGAGGTTGGGTTTAGCTGTGTTGTATATTATTGAGCCATATTTGATTTTGGATAGGATTAATGATTTGTATATATTTATAAGTGATCTTTGGTTTGCTCCCCATGTGTGGTGGGCCAAAATTTTGATTATCTTAATTTTATTTTTGCAGGAGTTTTTAAGTTGTTTTAAATGAGGTGTCCATTTGATATTGTCATCAAAAATTATTCCAAGTATTTTTATGTTTTTATATTTAGTGATTGGTACATTGTTCAGGTATAAGTTATGATTTATTTCTGGTTTATAATTAAAGACGATATATTGACTTTTAGTAGGGGAAAATTTAAAACCTGTTTCGTTGGACCAATTTTGGAGAGTATTTAATGATGATTGTAAGATCTTTATTGTAGTATCTATATTATTACCATTACAATGTATATAGCAGTCATCGGCAAAAATAATGTGTTTTGTAGAGTTTGGTATTTTGTGAAATATATCGTTTATTGCTATTAGGAACATCGTGACGCTTATCACTGATCCTTGTGGAATACCGTTTTCAGTTGTATATATGTTTGATACTTCATTAAGTGCTCTCACCTGTATTGTACGGTTGCTTAAAAAGTTTTTTAAGAAAAGGAACATTCTACCATTTATATTTGCATTTTGGATTATTTTTAGGATTCTGTTGCGCCATGTCATATCGTAGGCTTTTCTATATCTAAGGCAATCAGGCAGAGATGTTGTTTGTTGTGTTTAGCATTACTTATGTCGGTATGCAATTTTAAGAGAGTGTCAGTTGTAGAGTGGTTTCGGCGGAAGCCACATTGTTCTTCGATGAAAAAATTGGATGTCTCCAAGTGCCAAATAAGTCGTTTATTTACAAGTTTTTCCATGATTTTTCCTATTGTATTTATGAGTGAGATTGGTCGATAATTGGCTAAATCAAATTTGTTTTTGTTAGGTTTCGAGATAGGTATAACAATTGCATTTCTCCATTGATCCGGGAAAATGCCATTGTTCCAGATTGTATTGTATATTTTTAAAAGTAGTGATATACCATTTGAGGGAAGATTTTGGATAAATGAGTAGGGTATGTTGTCGGGCCCAGGACTTTTACTTTTGCAGTTTGACATGGTGTTTAAGAGTTCATTTTCATTGAAAGGGATATTTAGATGATTGTCTTGATGGTGAAAATTGTTATTGAGTTCATAGGTGATTATGTTTTCTATGTTGTGCTTATAATGTGCAAAGACTAGGTCGAAATTTGAGTCGCAACTGTTTTTTGTGAATGATTGTGCAAAGGCGTTACTTATATCTATAGGAGATGAAAGTAAAATGTCATTGTATTTCAAAAAGGGTGGAAGGGGTTGGTGTGTTATTCCTTTAATTGCTTTGATTTTTTTCCATATTTCTGTGGAACATGAGTTGGGATTAATTGAATTGGTGTGTTGTTGCCAGGATTCAGTTTTGTATTTTTTAATAATATATCTAGATGCTGCTCGAGATTCTTTAAGATTTATATGATCAGAGAGTGATCTGGTTTTTTTAAATTTGTTTAGACATTTTTTGTACTTTTTAATTGCGTGTTTGCATTCGTCATTCCACCATGGTACTGTCTTTCTTTTGTGTGATGTATTTGTTTTTCCAATAGTTTTATTTGCGGCATTTAATATAATGTTTGTGAATTGAGTTATTATAGAGTTGATTTGTGTTTGTGTCTGCTGGGTTTCAATATCTATAATTATTGGATTTTCAAGAATATTCTGATTTATAAGTTCTTGGTATAGTTCCCAATTTGGATTTTTAAGGTTCCAGTGCGTATGTGCTGAAGGTTTTAGTGATTGCTCAAGTAGAGTTATGGATATAGGCCAATGGTCGCTGCAGTTGTATTCGTTGAGAACTTTCCATTCTATTTGTGGGGCGAGTGTACTATTAGATATTGTTAAGTCTATGGCTGAGAGGGAATTATTTGTTGAATCGTGTCTGGTGTATTCTCCAGTGTTTAGTAATATAAGTTGGTCGTTATCTAGGAATGTTTCCATTGTTTTCCCTCTTAGGTCAGTATGGTTTGAACCCCACATTTGATTTCGACTATTGAAGTCACCTAGAAGTATAAAAGGTTTTGGCAGTTGTTGAATGTTTTGGTTTAGATCTTGTAGTGACAGATTGGTGCTATTGGGTACGTAGATATTGCAAATGCATAGTGGGTTTTTTAGTTGTATAATGACGGTAACTACTTCAAGATTTGATTGGATTTGTATTTCTTTGCTTTTGATTAGGTTTGTGACATATGTGGCAACGCCACCGCTGGCACGAGCAGCGTTATGACGGTTTTTGAAATATCCTTCGTATCCACGTATGGGAAATTTTTGATAAGGTTTTAGGTTTGTTTCTTGGAAACAAAAAACTATTGGTTTAATATTGTATTTTGCGCGTTGAAATCGGTAAGATGTTTGAGAAGGCCATTTATGTTCCATTGAATTATTTGATCCATATTTGTATTATGTATTGAGGGTTTGGATTTTGTTTTAGTGAGGAGTTTAGGTGTCTTGAGGAGGGAGTACTTGGAATAAAAGATTTGCGAATTTCGTAAAACGAGACTTCATTGTTTTATCATTTATATTAGGTCGGATTTCTTCGACTAGATTTATTATAGATATTATATCTATGTTGGCTTGTTCACAGAGTGAGTGGATGTTGATATGTTTGTTAGTAGATTGTTCAAGTATGTATTTAAACTGGAGAAAGTTTATCGGGGAATTTTTGTTATCATCAAAGAATTTTTCGTCGGGTTTGAATACTACATCTCGATTTTCGATGGATCTTGTAGATGAGTTTGAACGAGATCATATTTTCGGTTTTTTTGAAGTTTTAATTTTTTCAGGATGTGAGGGAGAAGGGGGAGCTTTTGTTTTGGAGGGGGATTTTTGGGATGATGTGTCCGATATTGGTCTTTTAATTTGCACTGTAGGTAGGGTATTGGATGAAGTGTGTTCTTGAGAAGGGTCCGTAGTTTTGATATTATTTTGTTGAGATTCGTTGATATGTGAGGTAAAATTTGGTTTTTCTAGCATTTGAGTTTGTTCTAGATATGTGTTTTGATTATCTTCTGTGTATAACGTTGAGCTATCGTTTGTATTAATTATATTTATTTTTTGTGTGTCATCAACCGAATGTGAGGAGGGGTGGATAGTTTGGCTTGAAGGGAGGTTTTTGCTATGTTCTGATGTATTTTTGCAGTGAGCTGATGTATGGCCGGTACGTTTACATAGATAGCATGTAAGTGTATCGTCAGTAAGAAAAATACGATAGTCGGTATCTTCGAAATGAATAACTAGTGAACCAGGTAATTTTGCTGTATCCTCAAATTTTATATGGGTTTGCCTTCTAAAGCTTATAATGTGGGATAGGTCTTCTGTGGAGAAACCAGCTTTTAAAAAAGAGATTGGCGTAAGTGTGTTTATTCCAATGAGGTTTAGTGCGTCAGTAATATATATGTGTGGAATAATAGGGGACACATTTGAAATTATAATACGTTTTGCTTGGTTTTCTAATCTACGTATTTCGATGTTGTTGTTATCGACGGTAATTGTCGGATAACGATTTATGATATCATTGACTATATTAGAATTGGCGAAGTAGACACAAAAACGGTTATTTGAAATTCTTGAGGCAAATTTAATATTTGAGGGATTAGTGATCAGACTAATCGCTTTAATATATTCTATTTGTGGAATGCCGTCGATTATATTAAAAATAATGGCTTGATTTTTTTTTGGAAAGGATTGATTGGCTGTTGTCTCAGCAAAAGTTTTTTGTGTGGGTTTTTCGTTTATAAGGTTAGTATTGTTGGTAGTAGCGGGTTGTTGATTCGGTGTCGTTTTTGGTGTGTTTATAGAGTGTTTATTCTTGGATGTTTTCGACGCTGCGTTTGATGACGAGCGTCTTAAATAGGTATGGGTGTTTTTGAGAGGCGGTTTGTCGCCCATTGTTATGATTTGCGGCGCAATTATCGATAAAGAGATATTGTAACGTTCTACGAAATATACATTACCGATAAGCGACGACGCAGCGGATCAATTGTTGTGTAATACGTATTTACTGCTATCGGGAGCTATAAATGCGGAGCGCGATAGTTAATACACGTGTGGTTTAAACGGTGTCCAAACACGTACTGTAGACCATATTTATACGGTAGAAAATTCATAATATTAAGTGATCATAGACCACTGACGTGGTTATTATTTTGAAAAATCCATTATCAAAATTAGCCCGATGGCGCATACAATTAGAGGAATATGATTATGAGATTAGTAGACGCTTTGAGTAGAATGTATAATATAACTGAGATAAGAAATGATAATTATTCTAATTTTCTAAAAAAAAATGGAAACACAATTAATTTCGAATAAAAATGTAAAAGAAACAGTAGGAAATTTATTAGACGTACCCATTGAATATCATTTAGTATCGGAATCCGCTAAACAATATAATTTCACGGAAGGAATAAATAAAATAGATTTGGAAATAATCAAATGCTACCACCGAGTAATGTAATAGGTGATATAAAATATTATTAAGTAGACAATCGATATATAATGTTTTTAATAACTAAAAATAAAGATAAACAATTATCAATGTATGAAAATATGTACGTAACGTTAATGAACTTGAAACAATTTTGCGAAGAAAATAATATCAATAAATTAGCAATGAATAAACTAGGTCAATCAGATAACCTAGAATGGGAAAAAAATTAGGTCAATAATACGATATATATTTCGAAAAACTGATATAGAAATATTAATATGTACTGAGATAGAATATACTGAAGAAGAGAAATTAAACATTTTAAAGCAATTGCATGACTCAAGATTGGGAGGACATTTAGGAATAAATAAAACTATTAAAAAGGTACAAAAACAATTTAAATGGAAATGTATGAAAACAGATATAAAAACGTATATAAAAAATTGTACATCGTGTCAGAAAAATAAAATTAATAATAAAAAGATAAAACAACCCATAGCTATTACATCAACTAGTTCGAAACCATTTGAAAAAATATTTTTAGATATTGTAGGACCACTAACAACCACCTTATCGGGGAATACATATATTTAAACAATGCAGGACGATTTAACTAAATATTCATTAGGAGTCCCTATACCAGATCATCAAGCTAATACTGTGGCAGAGGCTTTCGTAATACATTTTGTATGTATACACGGAATACCTGAAACAATATTAACAGATCAAGGTACCGAGTTTCTTAGTAAAACTTTTAGTGAAGTATGTAAATTGTTAAAAATAAATAAAGTAAATACTAGTACTTTTCATCCGCAAACGAATGGAAGTTTAGAAAGATCACACCGAACTTTAGCCGAATATTTACGACATTATGTAGACAAAAATCTTAGCAATTGGGATCATTTATTACCATACGCATTTTTTGTATATAACTCAACTGAACATTCATCTACTAATTTTCAACCATATGCATTAGTATACGGTAGGACGTTAGAAATACCAGTTCAATTAAAATCTGAACCAGTGGCGGCTCGTCAGGGGAGGCAAGTGAGGCTGAGCCTCACCTAACTATTGTACAAAAAAAGGAGGTATATCATATATATACTATATACTACAATAGTTATAATTATTTCCAATCGACTTTAAGAATATTATATTTAATAATATAATGTGCATTTTAAAATACAAAATAAATTTATTTTGTCGTATATAATATTAATTATCATAGTACACAATGAGTACAAACTACATACTTCGTCACTGTTATCAAAAATCACGACGACGACGTTCGTTGAACGATATAACGATCTCGATGAAAGCCGAAGTATGCCGAGAGGCTAGTAATATTTAGCCTCAGACGAGTGGGACGGCCGTACAATGATAAAATATATAATGGTAGAGGGGGAAATCGGAATTTTATTATGAAATGAGGCAGAACGATTCGGGCCTCAGGGTTTGTTAACATTACCCATTAGTCATTTGTCGAAACGACGTAACTTCCACTAGTAGAAATAGGAATTGGGAGGTTATCATAATGGATATAATGTCGTGTAGTGTAAGTGTACACTTAACAATACTTTTATCACAAACTAAAGATATTGGTTCATATCAAATATCAATCAAATAATAATTAACACAATTAATAATTATTATTCTATTTGCAATTTTATACTGCCAAACTGTCTTAGTGCTTTGTAGTTTTTAGCGTTTGTAGTGTTTGTACTATAGTTTATTGAGTTATAACTAAATATGTTTCCGTTTAATGATTTGATTGTGAATTTACTCGAAACACCATTTTCTCGACGTAGTGAAAGTAACAAACGTCAGATATTAGATGACGGTCGTCCTGTAGTTTCCTTACATAATTTAAATATAGCAATTCTATAACCAAAGTATTCAACAATGTGTAAAATTACTAAAAGAGTTTGAAGAGTCTGGATTATTAAAAGAAGCATACAAACTGTTTTGTATTGTTTTGACTATACCATCCACCAGTGTATCTGTTGAAAGAAATTTTTCATGTTTAAAACGTATTAAAAGTTATTTAAGAAATTCTATGACAGAAGAAAGATTATCTTCCTTAGCTACAATTTCTATTGAGAAATATCTAATAAACACTTTATCAAAAAATGATGAAAAATTCTATGAAAAAATAATTGACAAATTTGCATTACTCAAAGACAGAAGAATAGATTTAATTTACAAAACATAATATAAAAAAAGATTTATTTTTATAATATTTTTGTTTTTGTTTTAGTATATGAGATTTATGAAATAAGTATATTTTTTTTATGTATAGGTATGACATTTGAAATAAATATTTTATGGTTTATTATTAATATATTTTTAAGGGCTAGTATTAAATATTATTTATTAATTGAGTTATATTAAAAGTAAACTTGAAACTCATTGACAGCATATTTACAGACATTTATTTTAACAGCATTTTTTCTCCCATACATTTTGAAAATATCTGCCTCACCACTCATATGGTTCACGAGCCGCCACTGATCTGAACCAGAACCGAGATATAATTACGATAAATATTTGTATGATTTAAAACAAAATTTACAAGAGTCACATAAAATTGCGATAAATTAATTAGAAGTAAAATAAAATCTAAAGAAGGGTATGATAAAAATGAAAATGCAATTGAGATACATGTAAAAGATTTAGTATTATTAAAAGATAATGCAAGTAAAAATAAGTTAAATTCATTATGGACAGGACCATTTGAAGAAATAGAGATATTAGGAGAAGAAAATATAGTAATACAAAGAGGAAGAAGGGGAGTAACAGTACATAAAAATAATGTAAAAAAGTATTATAATGATAACATATAAATAAATAAAAAAAAAAAAAAAAAAATATAAAAAATTGAATAAATTTAAGTATTAATTATTGCAGGTAGAAAATATTACGAAGAAATTCCAAACAAAACATAAAAAATATATATATATATATATAAATAAATAAAATTAATGAGGATATGTTAAAGAGAGCTGAAGCAATAGCTGAAACAAGAGCTAAAGAATACCTAAGACATTTAAGTATATTTCTAAAAGGTGTGAATCACATAGAGATAAGTACACATGAAATAGGAAATAACATCAAATTGGTATGTTTTGAGGAGCACATGATACAAGCAAATAGTCTCATGACGAGGCCATATACTATATCAGAAATAAGAAGCTTTTCAGCTCCTATAATGGAATTTGTAGAAGATGTAGAAGAGCAAATACTCAAAATCTAATATGTAATGAACTAGGTGAAGCATTAGACGAGTTAATTGAGGATGGAGTATTGTAGTAAAATAAAAAAAAAAATAAATAAAATGAACATATATCTAAATAATTATTGGAAGTAAGAAATGAGGAAGTATATCCACATTTAACTCGTAGTCACATGATAAGATGATTAAGCAATAATAATTAAAAAAATATTTTAACGTTAAAATTGAGTAAATCATATTGAACACCATTACATGGGAGTAATACATATAAATGTAGAAGGTCCTGGTAAATTACAATTTGATTTCAACAATTATAAACAATAGAATATTTAATAGTTAGTCTCAATTAATCACAATTTTAGTAGACTGTAATCAGAAGAATAATTCAATGATAATGATATTATATTATATTGTAAAATGGTAAAGGGGAAATAAACACTAATATTAGTGTAACGTGCCTCGAGTGGTTTGAGGACGCTACGATAATGTTATGATTGAATAGTACTTCTAAGTGTTTTAATATAAGTTCAATAATTTAAACTTGAAAGAATAGAGTATAATATTTTATTTTACACTTAGAAAAATTAGCAAAGTATTAAAAATGTAAATATGACTGTCGTAAGCGGAGTGTTTGTACTTGATGGCTGGATACGTCTGATGTTGGTGGTGAAACGGAGCCCTTATATACTCTGTTTGATTTTGTTCTCGCCGCCTAGTTGCCCTTGGCCTTCATCGTCAAATTTGGATGATGACGTTGTTCGCTATTTGTAATCCGCACGTGGCTTCTTCTCTGTTGTTATTATTTGGCCATTTCACAATTTGTTCATGGTCAGACATTGATTTAGTGATTATGATCTGCGCGTGGCTCAGCTTTATATTACAATATATGTGTGCAATAGTTATTTATATAATTTAGAAGTATTGTACATTTTATCCTCGTACGACTCGGAAATATGCGTATTATTATTTGTTAGTAATTACATTACAATTATATTACATATAATGGTGCATGTTACATTAGAATTTAAGACTATTTTATTGTAAAATTATGCAAGTATGCAACATAAATCATTGTAATTAACTAACCAAAAATATAAAAATGTCATTATAAAAAAAAAAAAAATGTAATCTAATTATATATATTCAAAGTGTTAAGCAATAATTGTTAAAGTAATATGTATTAATGTAAACATATATACTATTGTAAAAAAAAAAAAAAAATGTAAGAAAGTTTTATCTAAAGAATAATTTGTAAAAGATATCTGTCTTGCAGACCGAAACCTTTCTTTTAGTGGGGAAGTGTTATGGGCCTCCATACATTATGTAATATATTATGTACTAATTAACTACGATATATTTAGAATACCGGGAATGATTATTAATTAGATAATAAAACCTAAGTCGGTCATGTCTAAATATAAGTATTACAACGTATCAACTAAGACTGACCAAGGAGATCAAGAAGATGCGACTCAGCACTAAAACAGCAAGGGCCACAGTCCACAGAACTATAAAAGGTCATAAGCCTATTCCTGGAAATCACTAACGAGTGCCAATCAACCGGGTGCAGATTCTCTATGACGTCAATCGAGCCATATAAAAGAGGGTTCGAATCAACCACAAATCAGATGAGTTCTAGTCACGGAACTGCAAGCAACTCCACGTCACTCTGTTTTCTGAATTGTTATAACACTATGAATTATTTAAATAAACGTATTAAAGTTAAAGTCTCACATTTTATTAAATTAAAATTCATCATCGACTGCACAAATTGAAATCTAGCCGGTGGCACGTAACAGTCCAATGAAAAATGTCAATGTGGACCAGACACGTGTATGTGTATTATTGCAAATTTTAGATTTTTTGATTTAAAGAAAAATGTATTGGCTATAAAACAAAGATTATTAGTTAAATAAGTATACATTTTTTAATATCTGTAGAAGTACATACCTGTGTTGTCATATTTTCACATAATCGACCGTTCAGAACTTACTGTGTCATTAGTTGTGTTTTTGTCGTGGTTCAATATTGACTGTGTTTGTTTTTTATAAATTATTTCAATCATATTTTAATGTGTCAAATGTATTTATTACTACCATTTAGTTGTAATCAAATTCAAAAAAATTACAATTGTATTTTATCAGTTATCAAACGCTCAAATGTCATCATACCATGTGTACAGCTCCGATTAAAAACCTAAGGCGATCAACCAGAGTAACAAAACAGCCCTCATTTCATAGGCGTGCGCACGGTGGGTGGGCCGCGGCCCAACCTGTGGCCTCAGGCCTTTTCTTTATTAAATGCATAGATATCTATATTATACTAGACAGTGAACATTTTATAATTTTATAATATTTTTGTTGTAATCGAGAATCAGTGTTGAAGTGTTATTAATTTATAGCGTTTTCGTTTCATGTACGAAGCGTTACGAAACGTTCTTCATTGTTGTAAAATCGTAATAAGATAGTGAATAGTGATAACAAACATGATAAATGATAATATAATAAACGTCATGCTACCACAGATATATAAAACAACTAGAAAGCCGACTCGATCTTAATATTAAAGCAAATCCGCCATATGCGAAGCTGGCAATGTTTACATTATACACCTTATCACTGAAAATCATATCATAATTCATAATAACCACAAACAATTCAAAATTTCATACGTTTTTACTCGTTTTTGTGAAACTGCCTTTTTGAGTACGCTTTAATTTGTAATGTTATGAGTTAAATATTTTTATAAACTTTAATACCTACTTTTTATATTTATTCAATTATGGTAGCATCGTGTTCTGCACATGGCTGTGTAAACAGACAAACTAAAGACACTAAAAATCATTTTTTCACGTAAGTACTTCTTATATTAAAATAAATTACGTTGTTCAAACTATTTATTACAGACAACTGCTCTTTTACAGATTCCATTACGAAATCCTGAGAGCAATGCTAATTGGATAAAAGCTGTTGGACGAAAAGGCTTTACTCCAATAAAAAATTCAAGATTGTGTGATAATCATTTTTTGAAAACTGATTTTAAAACTCCAGTTGGTAGTGCATATAAATTGTTATTGTGTGATTATGCTGTACCATCAATATTCAACATGACTGTTATTCAAATACCAAATAAAATATATCAATCAGAAACTTGTAAACCATCTTCAAGTCAATTAACTACTTCAGAACTCTCTACATCAGTTCAAGATGAACCATTATGTCTTACTCCAAAAAGACATTTGTGTTTTAAAAGTGCTGAAGAAGAATATTTATTAATCTCCACTCCTTCTAAATGTAAAACAACAATATCACCTTATCGAAAAACAACTCCTTCAAAATTAGTACTTAAAAATAAAATAATAAAGCAAGCCAACACAATTAAATTATTAAAGCAACAAATCAGACGTAAAGATATTAAAATTATTACTTTAGCAGGTCTTTTAAAGTTACTAAAAGACAAAAAAGTATTAAACATGAAATCTGAAGAACCTATGTTAGACAAATTTGGTTAAATTTCTCTCTCAAGAACTATTTTCCAACATTCGTAAAAATCAAAATATCGAACCAAAAGGTAGACGTTATAGTAAAACTATAAAATAATTTTCGCTTACATTAAATTACTATTATCCTAAAGCTTATGAGAATGCACGGTTAGTTTAGTTCTTATTAGTTTTTTTAATAATGCTTTTACTATATGTTGGCGCAGCAAGTGCCTACAATAATAGCAGGCAGGCTTGTTCGCCAGTTACAAATAAATAATTAAATAAAAAAAAAAAATAAAAATAAAAACCAATTTGTAAATAAATAAATAAATATATTATAATAATAAATTAAAATACTGCCCACACGGCACAGCCAATAATAATAAATAAATGCTAATAAATGAATAAATAAATGCTAATAAATGAATGCTGCCCAATACGGCACAGCCAATTATAATAAATATACGATTGAATAAATAAGCCTTTGGTGGCTAGGCCCGTCGGCCTTTACACAAGAACAAATATGGTCGACCAATACTCACATGTGACTGTGATTGATGGCGGATTTCATCCCAACGCGACCGCACCAGTGCTGTGACTTGACAAATGCCTACGACGGCACACCGCAGTGTATAATAAAAAATAAGTCACAGCGACTAGTGCGTGCGACCAACAAAGCACAGTCACCAACGAAGACAAAAACCGTTCTGCAGCCCGAATGATGACACGAAAGACAAAACCACGTTATTCACAATGCGACCGCTGGTAAAACTAAAAAACAATAAATATTAAATCGCTGGACAATATCCGATTGCCTGGAACGATACTTTACCAGACGGCCGATTCACAAAACGAAGAGCGACGACAACGTGGTTTCACAAGAAAATGACTGCAGACACGGGAACACGAAACTTGAATTGATGTGCACACCACGAAAACGAAAAGACAAGAGCGAAAGACGGTGCCGACGACATTCACCACGAAGGCTATGCCGCCGGACACCACAAAATGAAGATAAGTGTCTCAGTGCCACCACACAAAACTGAAAAACACACGAACTTAATGAAACTTGTGGCACTGAGCACATGACTTTAACTTTTACTGACTAACATAACCGACAATATTTGAAAAACATGGAATAACGAATACATTTTCGTACGACGATAACAATACGATTACGTACCCCGACCGGTCGCACACGGAGGCTTATCACCGCCGCCAACGACAGCCGCGGATACGCAACGCACCGCTATACATCGCACGAAAATGATAACATAAATGACAATTAAACACAACACTATAGTAATACTGATAACTGATAAATAAGATATTTATTATGTTTTCAGGTCAATATTAATGCTTCCTCATGCAAAATCTATAAGAAACTAGACATCTTCATTAAATGCGAACCTGGATTTTTGCAAGAAGTACTGGATTCTCTACAAACATTGGTATGAAAATGATAAGCATTGTACTATAGCATTTGATGCCATGTCTATCAGAAAACAAATCATTGGAACGATAAAAATAATAAGTTTCTAGGATATTGTGACTCGGAAACAATTTAGATATTGAAGTAATGAAACTCCAGCTACAGAAGTGTTAGTGTTTATGGCTATTAGTATTAATGGCAAATGGAAATTACCTATTGGGTATTTTTTTCAAATAAAATATCTGCTATTAGTCAGGCTGAATTAGTTAAAACAGCCCTAACTCTAACACATAATGCCGGTCTTAAAATTTGGGGTGTGGTTTGTGATGGAGCATATACCAATATATCAACAATGAAACATTTAGGATGTGCAGTGGATGGTAGTTACGAAGAATTAAATGCTGGTTTTCTCACCCAGTAAATGATCAAAAAGTATACTTTATACCAGATGCCTGTCACAATTTAAAATTAGCAAGGAATACATTAGGAAATTGTAAATTCATCGAGTCAAATAAAAGAAATGTGAAATGGGCACATATTTTATATTTACATAGTGTACAAAATGACATAACTTAAATTTAGTAATGAAATTAGTTCAGCTCATGTTCATTGGTATAATAATAGATGAAGGTAATATATGCTGCTCAAACATTGAGTTCTTCTACTGCTGATGCTTTAGAATATTTAAACAAAATTAATGATAAAAATTAAAAATGTTTGTTAACTGCATTATCGTTTATGTTTATTTTATACCCGATGTCACACATAAAATGTTGTTTACTGGTTTATTTATAATGTTAATTATATTTTAAAGTTAATGTTTTAAATATTTAATTTAATTTATGTCGCTACTGAAGCAAATTGTTATTAATTATTTTAATAATATTTAAAATTAAATTGTAATGATAACGTGTAAACAATGTAAACATTGCCAGCTTTGCATATGGCGGCGTTATTCATGCCCTCCTGCAGCGTTGTATAGGAATTCGACTATCTAGTTGTTTTATATATATGGTGCAATGCTACTGATACAACAACTGCCGTTTAAATTTTAAATTATTTGATATTTCGTGTATTTTTTACTTATATTATTTTAATTTTTAATAATATATTAGTTTTATATTTGTATACCTATTGAATTAAATAAATACTTTATAAAATTAACAATTAAATATTTAATTATACCAGTATCATAAGTACAAGAATATTTGGAAAATTTTTAAGGGCCCCCCTGCGGTCTGCACACGCCTACGCTCATATTTCCATCGGGAATTTAATTGTTAAACTGACATTACTTTCACACATAGTAATGGATGCCATCGTATGTAAATCGTTTTCAACATTCAACAACATAATAGAAAAAACATTTTTGTTGGCTATCTACTCAATCGTTATTTAACTGTTGTTATTTTTTTGGTAGGTAATGTGAGTGAAAAATATTTAATATTAACCAATGGAATACATTTATGAATACGGATATTTTCAATTCATGTTTGATAACATAACCACATCAGATCATCTAAATCGAATAAAATTAGACAGTTGTTTTTTTTACAAAGTTTGTGCAAATCTGACTCAGTTAAACTTCAACGTATACAATATTGTAACGCTTGTATTAATGCTTGTATCATAGAAAATCAAATAAATTAAACTTTTACCAAACTGTAATTGATGAAATGTACTCAACAATTAAATATGAAATATTATATTTATCACCAGAATAATGTATTAGATGTGATTTTATTAGTTCATGTATAAAAGATTACAATTTTAAAATGGACAATATGAAAGATGAAGATAAATCATTTATTCTGTAATTAAAGTTATTGTATCATGAAAAATTTGCTGAAATCCTATTACAACCTAAATCAAAAATGATCATAGCTGAATAATTAATTCAATTTTGATATCCTCAGATTTATTTTACACTTCAGCACTTATTTTAGAATAATTATTTTTTTTAAAATTGTTATGTGTGTAAAAACGTTTGTATTTGCACTAGTATTTTTACAATATAATTTTTATGACTTAAATTTGTTTCACACTACTTAGTTTATTTTAGAATTATTATTATATTATTTTATATATTTATTGAGTGGATAAAATAATTTATATTATTATCATTATAAAATTTTTTTTATTTTTAAGTAGAAAATTCACGTTTATTGAATAGTTAAAATAGTTTGTAATTATATTAGCTCAATACATAATATACTCTTCACTTTTTAACTCATAAATCGTTTTCTTTAATACTGGTTGTGTAAAATGACCTTCTATAATTTAATGATGTCAAATCTATTGTTTTAGATGTAATGTTACATGTTCATCAATCATAATAAAACTTAGGATTTCATAAAATTAATATAGCAATGTGATAAAATTGAATATCCAGTTCAAAATTCAGTATAATTTCAAATATATTTCGTTCACTAAGATTTCATAATTTTAATATAACAATGTGATAAAATTAAATATTCAGTTCAGTACGTGTTTGACCTCCGTCCCAAGCACACGTGTGTTCCGTATTTCTTAGCTCCCGATAGCAACATCAGTATATACATGCACACAACAATCAACAGCGAAAAAGGTATGTAATCTTATCTTACTCGTAATTGCAACGCAAAATTACACCGGCCGCCGGTACATAGCGGCCAATTAAACCGTCATGTCTACGGATATTTTATCTAACATGCATAACCAAGAACTATCTCAACTGTCATCACCACCCAAAATAAACAACACAAAAACCTTTGCCGAAACAACAGCCAACACAACGTTTCCTAAGAAAGATCAAGCCATTATATTAAATACGATAAACGAAATACCACAAATAGAATATGTTAAAGCATTTAGCAAAATAACACCGTCTAAAAACATCATCTTTGCGTCCCGTATTTCGAACAGATTTTGTATATATTTTAGAAACAAAATAACTGTTGACGAACTGATACAAAACTATTCGTATATAACCATTAATGAAAATCAAATACCATTTCGTCGTTTAGTAAACCCTGCCAAAAGATTTATAATTTCAAATGCCCACCCGATAATACCTCATGAAGTAATTACCGAACACTTATTATTGGAAAACATCAAGACATTATCTCCAATAACCTTTCTTAAAGCCGGTTTTCAAGATGAGCTCGCTCACATCAGTAGTTTTAGGAGACAGGTATATATTCACCCCGACGACACAGCAAATGTACCCGGATCGATAATAATCAAATATGACAATACAGACTTCAGAATTTTTCTAACGGACGACACTCTTACTTGTTACACATGTAAACAAAGCGGCCACACATCTAATCACTGCAAAAAAAAACCAAATACCATGACCAATAATAAATATATTACACAAAAACCAACAATAGATGATGCCCCCACCACAATCTCATATCCCACACATAATGACGATATAACAGAAGTAAATACTATTGCCATACCAAAAAACAGTCAAAACTCAAATATATTAAGCCAAACAATGACCAATACAACTTTACCTAATATACAAATTAAAAGATCTCTACCAACATCAAGTTGCCCTACATCTCCAACAATTTCTGAACAATCAAACACACAGCCAAAAATTGAGAAACCTAAACAGACCACAAACCTTGTATATAAATTATTAGAATCAAAAAAAACAAGAAAACACCTCAAGACCAAATCAAAAAACAATTCGCTTGAAAACATTGCTACAAATGATGAGGACCCACCTAAAATCTGCACAAGACCTATTTTTCGAAAACAAAGAAATCAATATCTCTTTTTACCAATTCAAATACATAATTGAAAATTTCTCCAATAAATAATTTACATACATTCTCTCTGTGAAGAAGCAAAAGTTGACATACCTTCAATGCTAAAAACCGTCGAAATAGTCAGACCTAAGATAAACGACCGAGCAACAAAAACCAAACTCACCAAATTAGCAAATCTACTATTCCAAGCAACTCCACAAGAGTACTCGTAAAGCCCTTATACAAATAAATCAACCAAATTCTCAAATTCTAATGAATGTAAATCAAAAAGAAAACAACCACACACATAACACAAAACTAATACAATGGAACCTTAATGGCTTTCAAAAAAAAATAAATGAATTAAAAATACTAATAGCCGAGCATTCGCCCGATCTCATATGCTTACAAGAAACCAATTTTACTGACCAAACCCACAAAACTTTAAGGAACTATATATGCTACACTAAAAACAGAACTAATGGTTTAAGAGCCAGCGGTGGTGTAGCAATCTATGTCAAGTCATTCTTTCCTAGCAAACAAATAAACGTAAAAACCCATCTTGAAGCTATTGCCATTTCTATACATCTCAATGCAATAAATTTAAATGTATGCAACTTGTATTTACCCAACCAAACTAAAATCGAATTTTCCGACATCGAAAACATAATTAAACAACTTCCCAAGCCATTTATGATATTAGGCGACTTTAATGCACATTGTACTATGTGGGGATCAGAAAAAACAGACCATAGAGGCAAGATAATTGAAGAAATACTAGAAAACGAAAACATTGTAATTCTAAATGACACATCCCCCACCCACATAAACATAGCCAATAGAACCTTATCATCTATCGACCTAACAATGTGCACATCCTCCTTAGCCCAAAGACTCAAGTGGAAAGTGCTGCCTGAAAACTATAGCAGTGACCATTTACCTATACTCACAAACTTCATGCCCAGGAAAGGGGATACTAATACGAATAAAAACCGTAGATGGAATCTAAAAACACCTAACTGGACATTATTCAGTGATATTATAGAGGAAGAAATTACCAAAATACAACACAATGACCAATCCAATATAGAAAACGCAGTCAAAATATTAACTAACATAATCACCTCAGCAGCAGAAATATCAATCGGTAGCAGTATAAACCATAACAAAAACCCCAAAGTTCCTTGGTGGAATGATGAGATCAAAAAAGCTATATTCAATAAAAAGAACGCCTTAAACACGTATAAAAAAAATAAAACCTTAAAAAATTTCATACAACTCAAAAAACTGCGTGCCCAAGCCAAATTTTTAATAAAAAAAAAGCAAAAAAAACTCATGAAAAGAATTCACAACCAGCATAAACTCCAAAACTAACACATCCAAGATATGGAGCAAAATCCATTCATTGAAAGGTCTAAACCGAAACCAAGAAATTCATATAACTGACGAACAAGGAACAACATCAGCTCCAGAAGATGTCGCCGAAAAAATCGGCGCTTACTTCCAAGATAATTTTAGCAACAAAATCTACACACAAGAATTTATCAATGGAATAAAAACACCATCCGAAAACTCACCAATAATCTCAATGATAAACCCTAACAAAAGCGACCAAATTGTCCTGAACTCCAGTATGACACTCAATGAAATGGAAACTGCACTTAATAAATGCCAGAGCAAAAGCCCTGGCCCAGACGTTACCAAGAAAATGGCATCCCACAAGGATCATCACTGGCAGTCACACTCTTTCTCTTGGCCATTAATGATATTGTCGAAACAATCAAAGTTCCTGTAAAAGCTAATTTATTCGCTGATGACTTTAACATATTTTGCAGAAGCAATAACCTAAAAACCGTCCAAGAATTACTCCAAATAAGTGCTAACAGCTTATCAGATTGGTCAAAAAAAACTGGCCACTCATTCTCTAACCTCAAATCCAAAAGTATTATCTTTACAAAACAAAAAAAAATAAAAGATCTCAATATAATACTAGACAACTTAGTTATACCTCACCATAATAAAATTAAAATTCTAGGAATAACATTCGATTTCATACTTAATTGGATACCCCATCTAAAAAATATTCGTGACTCGTTATCTCAAAAACTCAACATAATCAAAATAATTGCTCACACATTATGGGGTGGTGACAGCTCATCTCTTTTAATGATCTATAAAGCGTTAATTCGATCTAAAACAGACTATGGATCAATACTGTTAAAAAATGCCAAAACCAACCACTTAAACATGGTTCAATAGGGGATTCAAATCCAGTTTGGTTCAAACCCAATTGAGAGCATTAGAAACATTGCTAATGAAATCCCACCTAACCTTAGAAGAGAAAAACTACTGCTATTATATTGTGCCAGAACCAAAAGCAACATCAACAATCCAGCAATCAAAGTAATAAATGCACACATACAGCAAGCTGAAAAAGAAAATATAAAAATAAACAATATTTTAGAAAGAAAACCGTACATTTTTCCCCCTTTGAACACAACATTCAATGTTAACCTTACTTTAACTCAATTCAAAAAAGAAAACACAATGCCCTCCATATATAAAAACATGCTCAACAACATATTGCAAACAGCGTACACATATACACTGATGCATCCAAAACTAATGACTGTGTCGGTCTCGCTATGATAATAAACAATCAAACAATAGCATACAAACTTCCACCCCAAGCATCAATATTTACAGCAGAAGCTATGGCAATATACAAAGCTGTACAATATTTCCACACTGAATATTCAAACCACCAAACAAAATGTATAATACTTAGCGACTCACTCAGCAACTTAATTGCCATCACAAATACTCGAAACCAAACAGATATCACAAAGCTAATACAAGAAGAAACTTCTCTTGCGGAAAACAAAAATATACACATCCAGTTTGTATGGATTCCGGGCCACATAGGCATTCCAGGAAATGAAATGGCTGACCAAGAAGCCCATAATGCAATTACCTCCACATTAACTGCAACCATAAAGTCCATCACATTCACAGATGCAAAAAACGAAATTAAACTACACACAAACAACAAATGGCATTCCCACTGGCGAAAACTCAACACTAAACTCAATAAAATAAAAAACAATATAAACCCATGGATAAATCTTGAACTCAGTAGAAAAAAAGAAACCATAATAAACCGTCTTCGAATTGGACACACACACCTAACACACAGCTATTTGATGACCAAAGACGATCCTCCACTATGCGACGCATGCAATGTACTTTTAACAGTCAACCATATCATCACAGAATGTCAAAAATACAACAAGTATTGAAATCAATACCACACTCAGAACAAATTTGTCAAGCACTAGGACCAAACCCACAGGACGTTAAAAACTTAATTTTATTCCTAAAAAAAAACAGAATTGTACAATTTAATTTAATGTAATCATGTAAATGCTAAAATACTAACATTGTAATCTAAAATTCGTGTACTAATGGCCTAGTTGTCGATGTATATTTCAGATCAATAAAAACAAAAAAAAAAAATATTCAGTTCAAAATTGTATTATTAAAATAATTAACCAATAATCAAATCGTGTAAATACAATCAATGATTTTATGTGATAGATATAAATATAGTTCAAATATGAATGGATTATTAATATGAGTATAATTTCAAATATATATGTATTACGTTCACTTTTAGTTTCTCATAGTTAAATTCGTATAAATATAATTCAAATGCAATAAATGCAAATGTATTTCAAATGTAATTCAATGTGAATGATGAAACAATATAAATCTAACTATGATTTATATGTCTCGAAGGATTTGTCAGGATACTCATGAAACGGTCCAAAATTAAATCTTTGAGTGTGTTGAAAGTCGAAATTATTGTCTCATCTGTCTTGCTCTTTTCGTTAAATACACATTTAGCGTTAAATGTGCATGTTTTCCATCTATTTAAAAAAATTCTAATTACTTTTTATTGTTTTTAATTAATAGTAAAATTAATAATTACCTATCTTTTGATTCAACTTTTCCAATGTCAACCGTTGAGTATTTCTGGATGACTAAGTAATCGGTTCCTGTTGTTTTCCCCGGTATTTTAATAATATAATTTCCTGTTTCATTTGCTTTTTTAATTCTTATACAATTTTGAATATCTGAAACTACTCCATCACCGTATTCTTTTTCCAGATTTAATAAATGTGCGTGTAACTAAGAGTAATAATAATTAAAAATTAAAAAAAAACATGAAAAGGGTGATTAAAAATAACATACTTTCAATTTTTTTGGTTTTGTTTTCACAGGAAGCTTTTTTCTATTTTTTGGTGATTCGGACACGTTTTACGACATTCGAACGAGTCCTAAATAATATTTCATATCATTCATAATTTCATTTAATGAAAGTATTTTAATTTGATTTTATGAAGTAAATAAATATATTTTCTTTTAATTTCTTTAAAGTATTAATATTGTACTTACATCGAGTTCAACGTCAGAATCGTCAATGAATTTTGAAGCCATTTTTTTTTTTTTCTGTAGAATGATAGTGATAGACCTATAACTTTTTCTATAGTTATAACACAGTAAACTGATGAAACAAAACTGAGTATTGTGAATAAAATTATAATTTAAAATCTGTTTATGTACATGGTCGTTACACGCACACAGCAACGGTTTATAGTGTACAGTGGCGGTTGTTATGTATTCACAATTACACCCTAATTCAGCGAAATATGAAATAAAAACTATAAGTAATATTTTAATTTATTAACATAATTTATTAGTTATAAAATATATGAATTTCTTTAAAACTGACTACACTATATTATGCAAATGTATTGTTAATGATAATTAAATCACGCGACCTAACGGTTACAAAATGTGCGAATTTATTTTAAACCAACTAGAGCCGGGGTCTCCAAACTTTTTTATTGAAGGGCCACAAAAAATATCAAATGCTCTTAGCGGGCCAAAAGTTTATTAACACATATAATATTTAATTTTATGAAAATATAGGTATACAAATATAAGTTAACTTTAAATCTTTTTATAAAATATTGTCTACAATATACTTAAATATAATTGGTATAAATTTAAATGATAATAATATATACATTGTAATTTTAATATTTTTTTTTTTTTTAATGAGAAGTATGAAATTGATGTTTTTCTGCTAATATTCGATCGAATTGAGGTTGTATGTTGCTAGTTCCAATTTTCAAAATTTACTCCAAGTGTTTGTCAGTCATGGCCGATCAATATTTCGATTTGATGTATTTCGTTTTAGAAAAAGTTTGTTCGCACAAATAAGTCGTAGCAAATACAGATATATATTCAATTGCAAATTTTTTTAAATTTCGATACTGTATATCTAGGAGAAATTTATAAAAATCAACTAAAGTCTCTTCACGATGTTTGATTTTCAGTACATCATTACTTTGTAAATCAATAATTTCCATTTGAAGGGTAGGAGGTAACTTCTCAATATCACAACTAAACGGGTTTTGAAAAATATTTATTTCTTCCGATTTTACATCAAGGTCAGAAAAACGTTGTTTAAATTGGATTTTAAGTTCAGAAATTATTTTTTGAGCGAAGTTGACTGGAAATTGTGTTTTTGATTCTTTGTTATATTTATCACAAGTAGAAAAATGAATAAAACAATTTTTTGAAATTTGCGTTTCAAATAAAATAAGTTTTTGCCTAAATGCTTTTACTAATGTGTAAACATTGCAAGTTAGAACATCTTTACCTTGTAATTTTAGGTTGAAGTCGTTCATATATTTTGTGATATCCACTAAAAAAGCTAATTTCCAAACCCATTCACTATCTGTAAGTAAAGGCAATGGTCGATTCTTATCAATTAGAAATATTTAAATTTCATTTCTTAGTTCAAAAAATCGCGATAGGACTTTTCCGCGACTAAACCATTGAACTGCTGTAAAATACGGTATATCTGGGTACTCTGTTTCTATTTCTTTCAAAAAATCTTGAAACTGACGATGCCCAAGTGCGCTCGAGCGAATAAAATTTACTGTTGATATTATTGGATCCATAACACAAGACAAGTCTAAAGTTTTTCCGCATAATGCCTGCTGATGTATAATACAATGCAAAGTCATTGGTTTAAAACCTTCTTTTTCACAATTCGTAAATATCTGTCCAATTAAACCTTTTTTTGTGCCACACATATTTCAGCCGCCATCAGTAGTGATACATTTCAAATTTTCCCACTTCAAATTATATTCTAAAAATGATTTTTCGATAACTTTAAATATGTCCATACCTGTCGTAGTTCCATGCATGCTATGTACAGAAAGTAGTTCATTTGAAATTTCTAAATCTTTATTAACACCTCGAATAAATAAAAGTAACTGTGACGTATCAGATACATCTATTGATTCGTCAAGTGCTATACTAAATTAAATGAATTCTTGAGTCTTATTACTAACCTGAGAATTTAAATTATTACTAATATCGTCAATTCTACGGGTAACTGTGTTAACAGAAAGGCAAATATTTTTAAAAGTATCAATTCTTTCTGGACAAATTTCTTCAACTGCTTGAATTATACATTATTTTATTAAACTACCATCAGAAAACTCTTTTCTTCTTTTTGCCAATAGATGTGAAGTACGAAAACTAGCCTTTGTAGCAGCTTCATTAACATTTTTTTGTTTTTTAAATAATAATTGTTGTGATGAAAAATTATTTTGAAGTGACTGCAATTTATCTAACCGTAATTTCTCAGTAAATTTTGAAAAAGTTGTCTTATGTTTCGTTTCATAATGCCTTCGAATATTGTACTCAATAAGTACAGAAATACTTTCTTTGCATATTAAACAGATTATTTTGTCACCTGAATAAATTACGAAATAATCCAACGACCACTTTTCATTGAAAACACGACATTCTGAATCTATTTTCCTTTTCAATCCTCTTCCTGACATGTCGAATTGGTGAATATAATAGGTAAAGAATAATATTTATAATAAAGGCACTGCAAACTTAGACATGTAATTGTACAAACGTTATGAAATGATTTCGTCGTACCGCTCGTCTATGTGACTAATCTCTCCGTTATCAACGCTAAAACTAAAAATATTAATGGAAATTGCAATGACTGTCGTCATAAATTATGATACGTGCCCGCGATAACAACTTTTTAAATTACACATAAATTTAGATATCTATATTTTATTTACCGTCTTATGGGTGCTGCAGGCCGTAGTTTGGAGACCCCTGAACTAGAGTGTAATATTCATATATTACTAATATTCAAATATTACTTATCATGCATGTAATCAAGCACACGAATGTATTAACCCAATTTTTGTATCATGTTGTGATCATGGTATTAATGTGATTTAACACGATTGAGTTTATGCATTTTTTTTGCATATTTGCATTTTGTATAGTTACAATAAAAAATATTGGAAAAAACATGCAACTATCACATAAATCATTTTTTATTTTATCTCGAAGGTTTTATTTTATTTTAACGGTGAGAAGGTATTTAAATAAGAAATATTAAAGGAGTGTCATTTCATTTATATTATATCAGTCGTAAGTTTCACGTTCACAGTGACTCAAATCCGGAACACTTTTTAAAATATAACATTTATTACTTCAATATAATAATCATCAGGATCAACTCATAAGAGAGGTATGTACTCACACATAATCATTGATATTATATTATTTAATAGAATCCATGTTAAAATTTACAATTTTATCTGATGAAATAAATATTAATCATTTTTAGTGATGGTAATACTGAACAACAATCTTACGGATGAAAACTGTAACCTTTCAGATCGATTGATACAACAGATTGTAAAACATTCGTTCAACTTCACGGAACGTCTTTGAATTTTTTCGTCAACGAAGTTAAATAAACATAAAAGTGTTTCACGGTATGTTTTGTTCCATTCGATGCGAACAGTATAATAATCAAATAATTGGTGAATATGATCGTATCAATTTTGAACCTGCAGCGTATGATGTAATGTTTAAAGACATTGAAGTACTGCAGGCATATAGTCGATTTCGTAGTTGTTCTATATGTAGTAAATATTTGACCATTTGTAATAGAGATAATTTATATGCTATACCCGATGAAGATTTTACTATTTATATGTTCAATACGACTTATAACGAAAATCGTCACGTTTTTACTATCCACATTTAGTTTATATTATTTAATACAAAAATTATTTTATTAAGTGTAGTAAATATTAATTTAAAAAAAAAAAAAAAAACAATCTAATATAATGAATAAATCTATAAATAATAAATTTAGTAGAATTAAAAAATGTGATCGAATTAATGCGACTGGCAACACATTGATTGAAATCGAAAAATTTAAAAACACTCGATCGAAAACTTTTTTTTTCAAAAAAAATAACCATTTTATTGATTTATTATCGTTTTTAAATTTCGCTTCTTCAGTATTAACTTGTAAGCTTAAAGAAATATGTAGAAACTTAATGACATATTGTATAATTTATTTAATTGTAGAAACTACCAACTAGTAAAACATACCTACCAATAAATTGTACCTAATATGTATCTACTCGCCAATTAATATGTGATAAACCAATTTAGGTTCAATATATACAAGAACTTTGTACATGAAATTTATAATATAATAAGTGCATAATTTAAATTTAATCACTTAAAAATATTAAAAGTAAAATTTGATTTACATAACCGATTCACGAGCATGATTCAATTATTTCTTATAATCTTATAAGTTTATAACCTAACTTGACGATAACCTGGTATAAGGTTCGTATCATGTCAAGATTACATATCATGTAAACATGATCCATGATAAACTGGATGGTACATGGAAACAATATAATATTTCGTTTGAGACGTTATACTACGACTGTCATTTGTGAATTGTTCAACTGTAAACTGTATACAATTTTCATAATAATTATATGCATTATAATATGGTCCTGTGACGTCAAATCGATTTATAAATATCGTGAATAATAAATAACAATGTCGTCGGCCGCCGCCAAAACCGGTATTGGTTAGTATTATGGCAAGGGAAGTTCCCCACTGAGCTCTGCAGCGGCTGACAACACGGAATCGGTTGCCACTCTTTAATACAGTATGGCTTATTTGTACATTTTAAAATCAATGCTAATAGTGAATCGGTCTAATCAGGAATTACCATATTGTGCCGTGTACGTAGGTATTTTGTAGTGGGGACAAGGGGATTACACGCAAATATTCGTTATTACAATTATCACCGATTTACCTTATGATGGAACACTATCGAATTTATTACTTATAGCATCTGGTATCTACCGAATACATGTAACATAATAACACACAAACACCTCCCAAACCACCCAACTTTGAGAAGTTATATCTCATCAACGGATAAACGGAAAATGAAAATTTGAACGTGAAAAATTATAAGAAAAAAAGCCTTACTAAATTATGAAATTTTCAGTAAGTGTTGCCATTTGAAAAACAAAAGTTGCTGGTGGTTTACCAATAAATATAGGGGTGAAAAATATTAAGCGATTATATAATTCAAGAACAGCTTAGATCTAATATTTTGAAAAAAAAAAAAATTGGAAAAAGTGAATAGTTTTTGAAATAATGAGTGTTTTACGCTTGGTAAATCACCCTGTATAGTGCTGACGATAGCGGTTTCATTTATCCCATTCGTGTTAGTAAAAATGAAAAGTCAGACCATTTTGATTTGTTTTATTCAAGTAATGAAAAATCAACGCATTATAGCTTTATACAAAATTTTTCACGTTTAATCCGATCCCAAAGAACTAAACATTCCTCTAAATTAATAATTTGTAAACGATGTTTTACCACTTTTAGTAGTAAACCAAATAAAACTAAACCTTGGGGTCAACTTGGGCTCGATCGTCATAAATTAGTTTGTGAAAATCATGAGTTATGTATACCAGTAATGGTTGAACCACATGATGATGAATTTATTAAGTTTTCTCATTTTAATCGTGCAGATCGAATACCAATTGTTACTTATGCAGATTTTGAATGTTTATTGGTACCAGTCAATGATCAAACAGAAACAAAAACTATTATAACACGTCATCATAAACCTATGAGTTATGGTTTTTATGTAAACATTTTTGACGATCTTGAACTTGAAAAATTAGTTAAGCGATTTAAAATTCCTACAAAACCAGTAATTTATAGAGGGAAAAACGCTGCAAAAAAATTTATGTCTTCAATAGTTGATGATTCGATGAAAACATGTAATTTATATCAATCAAGCAACGCTATGATAAAATTAACCAAAGCTGAAGAAATTAAGTATAAAAACGCAACAAATTGTCACCATTGTTCAAAAACGTTTGACCATTTTTCTATAATAAAAGTGCGAGATCACTCTCATTTAACGGGTAAATATTTGAGACCGCTTTGTGTTAGATGTAATTTTTTAGCACAAAGTCCCTCGTTTGTTCCAGTCTATTTCCATAATTTATCGTATGATATTCATTTCGTCATACATGAACTCGGTTATGATGATATGAATATTGACGTTATTCCAAATTCTTGTGAAATATATATAACTTTTAGCAAACAAATCAAAGATGGATTTTATATAAAATTTGTAGACACATTTAGATTTATGTCTGAATTGTTAGCTAAAGATAAATCAAAATTCCGTGAAACTAAAAAACATTTTCCTAATAATAATTTCAATTAAGTTATTCGTAAATGATTTTTTCCTCATGAGTATGTCAATTGTTGGAAAAAACTTAACGAAACTTCCCAACCACCGAAATCTAAATTTTATAACTCATTGAAAAATGAACATATTTCTGAAAACGATTATATTCATGCATGTGAAGTTTGGAAAAAATTTAACATAAAAACGTTAGGTGAATATACCGATTTATATTTATTAACAGACGTATTACTGTTGTCTGATGTGTCCGAAAATTGCAGAGACATTTGTTTAAAAACTTTTAATTTGGATACATCATATTATTTAACTGCACCAAGTTTCGCTTTTGACGCAATGCTACAATTTACAAAATTAAACTTGAGAGGTTAAAAGACTATACCATGGTATTAATGATTGAGGACGGAATTCGAAGAGGTATTTGTCAGTCTGTGAGGCGATATGCTAAAGTAAATTTGCCGAATGTGGACGGATATGATAAAGAAAAACCTAACGTATATTTATCCTATTTTGACTGTGTAAATCTATATGAAAAATCAATGCTTGCTAGTTTACTATATAAAGACTTTGAATGGTACAGAGATTTTTTATTAAATATCACAACGATAGATGATGACGGTCCACATGGGTATATATTAGAAGTGGATGTGGATCATCCGGAAAACATTCATGATGCTCATAGTGATCTACCATTTTTACCCCAAAATTCATACCCACCTAATTCAAAGGTTAAAAAACTCCTTACTACTTTACACCATAAAAAAAATTATGTTGCACATTATAGAATGTTAAAATAAGCGGTACATAATGGTTTAAAAATTGTTAAAATTCATAGAATAATTAGATTTACACAATCAAAATGAATGTTACCATACGTGATGAAATGCACAAGTATGAGAATAAAATCTAATAATGAATTTGACCGTCAATTTTGGAAATTGATGGTGAATAGTGTGTATGGAAAATGTATGGAGAATCCACGGAAAAGAATGGACATAAAATTGGTAACAAGTGATAAAATGGCTTGTAGATATTTTATAAAACCAAATTTTAAAGACCGTACAATATATTCCAATAACCTTATGGCAATTCATATGTTTAAAGGAAAAATTAAATTCGATACACCTATTTAAGTTGGATTAACAATTTTAGATATTTCAAAAACAATAATTTATGATTTTCATTACAATATAATGAAAAATGTATCATTGATTTAACTGGAAACGATCCTATTTTAAGTTGATCGTTATTTTTATCATAATTTAAGCCAAATGTTTTATCATATGTTCTAAGTTTTGGAGAAGTGTTAAAAAATTGCGTAAAGTCCGAAATCTCACTATCCTCATCAGACATAGGGCAGATTAAGTATTGAAAAATCGGGCGTGGGAAAGAGTAAAAGCCGGAGACAGTTCATTGTCAGAAAAAACCGTTGCATACGGTGTAGTGAACGCTATGAAAGCCAAACAAAAATTGGGTATGGGATATAAATCTAAAAAAAAATATTAAAAAAAAGCGGAAAAACTCTAAAAAATATGTGAATAGAATAATTCCATGACCGCAACAAATAGGTGGTGCAATACCACTACGTTCAGTTTTTGCTGGCTTATCGGCACTGGGGAGTCTGGTTTCTGGTGCTTCAAGTGTGTTTACTGCTGTAAAGAATTCTAAAAAAAAGAGAAACGGTTTATACCTAAATGCATCTACGGGTAAAGGCTTATACTTGAATAAAAGAGGATCCGAATGTAAAAAAATAAAGAAGAAAAATAAGAAAAAAAACTAATTGATACGTTACCCAACAGACCACTTACACGTGATGATATTATTAAATGCGTTACAAAGTTAAAAATTAATCATTTTCGTGGTGTCTTTTCACGTGATGACATGCCCAAGAAACCCAATGCAATTGAATTCGGAATAATAAACCTTGATAAATTGAGTGGAAAGGGTACTCATTGGGTAGCGTACCATAAAAATAAAAACAATATTACTTATTTTGATCTATTTGGTGATCTGTCGCCTTCAATTGAAAAACAAAAATATTTTAAAAAGAATAATATTTCGTATAATTATTCACATTATCAAGATTATAATACGTTCAATTGTGAAAATTTATGTCTTGAATTTTTACAATGCATGAATCAGACACATTGAGTTTAACAGATAATAAAACGTCATTATCTTCACACTATTTCCCACCAATAAACGTTAACGATGATTCGAAAATAGCTTTGCTTTGTTTACAAACGTACAATTCGTTTCCAAACATAAATGAGACTAATAATGTTATGAGTTTAATGATTAGTGGTTTCAGTGTAAACATAGAATTTACTCCCTGTTATGAAATTGAAGATATAAAAAATGCTATATTACTTCAAATTAAAAATGCAAAAAAGAAATTTCCGAAAAATTTTGATAATGTAACTTTTAACATGTGGGCTAATTCTATTGATTTAAGATGTCACATTAAAAGTAACTGTAAAATCAAATTTCCCGATGAACGTAGTTTATCAAGTGTATTCGGATTTACAAAAAAAGAATATTATTCACAAGATGAAATTAGATCGGAAAAAGCTGTTAATATAAATTCTATAAATTCTATAAAAGTAGTGTGTGATATAGCTCAAGGGTCATTTGCTAACGGTAAACCGCCTCACTCAATTTACTAATTTTTCCCTGCTGAAAAAACGAGAACGAAATTGATTCAAAGTCCTAACAATTGAATGTATTATCAATTACTAACATCGACTATTGATTCATTACATGTACATCTAGTCGATCAAGAAAACAATAAAATAAATAATTTCGAAGAAAAGTTAACAGTTGTTTTACACATCAAACGACACACATAATGGGTCCAAAATTCACTGCTAAAATTTTAAATAAAAGACAATCGCAACCTTTTAATCTGGTTAGTGCTAAAACTGTGCCACTTCCATCAACATCAAATAAAATAAAATTAACGTTTGAAAGTAGAAATATATTACAGAATTTAGGATATCGATTAAAAAGAAATGCCTGAAAGCGATATTTTAGATATTGATTCTCATTATATGTCAGACTCAAAAATCACTAAAATTGAATATCATTCTTATGTTCCATATACAAACTCATAAAATGTAAACGATGAAATACGTATTGCAGTTCAACAAACAGATGTTTTCCCATATCTTCACGAAAGTTTTATTGTTATTGAAGGAAAAATAAATAACTCGAATTTGGTAAAATTGTGTAATAACGGTTTATCTTTCGCTTTCGATCAGGTACGGTTGGATATTAACGGTGTGGAAGTTGATAAAACTCGCCTAATCGATGTCACTAGCACGATGAAGGGATATTTATCGTGTACGCCTAATAATTTGAATTGTTATGGTAACTCAAGTTGGATAGTGAATCCTAAAAGTATAGTAAATACTGAAGGTGTATTTAGTGCTTGTATCCTGCTAAAATATTGGTTAGGATTTTTCGAAGATAATAAAAAAATTTTGATTAATTCTCGAATATAATTGGTTTTGATTAGAAATAATACTGATGTTCAATTTTTATTAAACAAATCATCGACTTCGTTGCCGGCAAATACGGTTTCCTCTCTAACCATTGATAAAATTACATGGAAAGTTCCACATGTAAGCGTGGATGATCCGGAAAGATTAAAAATAATGAAAATCGTAGAAGACGAAAAAAATTTGTTTATTCTTTTCAGATCTTTTGAAACATTTGAATATCCTGAGCTCGGAGCTTCTAAAAATATCGTGTGGAATTTAAAAACTGCATCGAAGTTGGAAAAACCACGTTACATCATATTGGGTTTACAGAAAAAACGTAAAAATGATATTGAAAAAGATTGTAGTGCTTTAGATCATTGTAATTTAACCAATGTTCGAGCGATTTTAAATTTTACCATTTACCCCTACGACAATTTAAATCTGAATTTTAGTAAAAATAAATTCTCGGTGTTGTACGATATGTATCGTCGGATAATCTTAACGGTGTTTCTGCTTACTGTTTATTAATTCATGATCGTTTAATTGAATATGTACCTTTGACAAGAGAAGTCAGGAAACTTGTATAAAAAATTATTGATAAAATGTATTTTGTATCGATTCAAAATAAAGTATTGTGGTTAGTAATAAAAAGCTGATTTTTTTTTATTTTATCTTTTCTAAAATCCTATCACTTCGTGTCATACAAAATGTGTAAAACGTGCTATACTGAGTCAAAAATTTACAAAAAAGTTTTGTGTGAATTTGTGTAGAAGGGAAAAACGAACAATTTGAGGTAGATTTTCTACCTAAATTTGGTGAAATTACCGTACTAAAAAAATCTTGTATTTTTGGAATTACGCGGTAAAATAAAAAAAAAAAAGGTAGGTTTTCTACCTAAATTTGGTGAAGTTACCGTACTATGCCAAAATTATGGACTCAGAACTAGAGATTACAATCCCGGGATCCCGAATCCCGGCTACTTTTAGGTACCGAGAATACCGGGACCAGTATAAATAAATCCCGGGATTCCCGGGACTGTGTAACAGCACTCAATAATTCAATACCCCGATTATGAATGCTGATTAACGTGTTTTTAAGATAAGATTTTATTATGTTATGAGATTATATATTTTACGACCGATCGGTATACGTACGAACAATTAGTATACGCAATACGCTGTTCTCTGAATACATTCAATACGTAGGCCGTATCGCTACAGTCAACACTCATCAGTCACGTTCACGGCTCACGGATATTTTTTTTGATATTTAACTTTGATACCACAGTGTTTATACTTTTATTATAAAATGTCACGTGAAAGTGTTTTTGTTAAACACAAATAAGATTTAGATACATCGTCAGCTTGGAGTCATTTCCTAATTGCAAGCGATGGAAAAAGTGCGCGTTGTAAACGATGTTTAGCAGTATTGAAGACATTGGGAGGATCAACAAAAGGTTTACACACGCATATGTTATCCAAACATAATTTTAAAGTATTATCTGAAAGCAATTGTTCATCAACTGGGCTTGGACATGGAGAACCGTTAGAAGAAAATTCGACACCGCCACCAGCTAAACGAAAGTTAGTTGAATATTTTATTAAGAGTCATACACTAGATCATGTTTTGGCTCGAATGACAGCTTTAGATGGTTTACCATTTATTGTTTTTATAACTTCTAATGATTTAAGACAGTTATTAATATCCAAAGGTTACTCTGATTTACCAAAATCAGCCGTAACAATTCGAAATCGTGTAGTAAATTTTAGTTTAACAATCAGAAAAGAAATAATTGACGAATTTAAACGGTTGAAAAAAAAAGATGAACGATTTAGTTTAACTTTTTACGAGTGGACTTCCACGGCCAACAAACGTTTTATGAATATTAACGTCCATTCGCAAACAAAATTTTAGAGCTTAGGTCTTATTCGAGTTAATGGTTCAATGACAGCTGAGAACTGTATTTGTGTATTAAAAGAACGATTAAGTCGATTTGATATTTCACTAGAAGAAGATATTGTCGCAATTGTAACCGATGGACCAAATGTTATGTTAAAAGTAGGAAAACTTGTTGACACTGAACACCAGTTATGTTTCGCGCATTGTATTCATTTAGCTGTTTGTGATGTACTTTATAATAAAAAAAATATAAATATTCGAGATGAATCAACTGAAAATTATATAAATGAAGATGACGATGAAGAATTTGATGAAGATGACGATAAAGAATTTGACTTTCCGGATTCAGGTTTAAATATTCTTCCGCAAAATGATATTATTCAAGACATGCCAGATTTAACCAATGAATATAATATTAATGTGGTAATTAAAAAAATACGCAAAGTTGTAATGTATTTTAAAAGATCTCCGACAAAAAATGACACTACACTTCAAAAATATGTTAAAGCAGAGCATGGAAAAGAAATTAAACTACTCCTGGAAGTCCAGTCAGCTTAGAAGATTCTGATTATAACTTAATTACTGATTTAACAGATGAACTTGCCCCTATTAAACTGACAGAGGAAGCAATTGGTCGTCGTGATTCCAATTTGTGCACTGCTGATGCTGCATTTAAATTTCTTTTCAAGGAATTGTCAGAAAAAAATTCAGTACTTGCTAATAAAATGAGGACATGCTTGAGTGAAGGTGTAAAAAAACGACGACGTCCAGAGTTGTCTGGCGTATTGAGTTATTTACAGAATCCTCATGATGACTATGATAAAATTAAGTTAAGCATAATTCGCAATTTGCTGGTTCAATACACTCAATAAGTATTGATCCTTTGATTGTACATTATTGAAGTCTCACCAATTAGTCATTTACAAAGATTTATGTAAATCTTACACAAAAATCTCAATTGATGCAACTGGCGAGTTAGTAAAAAAAGTTAAGCGATCGTCACTTAATTTAACATCAAGTCATATTTTCTTGTACGAAGCTGTTATCAACTATGTATGGATCACCAATCACTTAAATGATATCAGAAAAACAAAACTGTTTAACAATTTATAAATGGCTTTGCGATTGCTTTAATTGTGGACATAGGCGGTACTACGGGAGCGGCAGAGTAGGCAACTGCCGCCCCTGCGAACCGTACCTGTATTAATACATAATTCCTTAAATCTCGGTTTCCTAACTCTAAAAAAATATATTTTTTTTCAATACGAAATTTGTTCCAAAATATCTGTGAAGGATAACATATTATGATAACACATATTCTATTATTTAATGTATTTTGACGTGATTTTATTATCAACGAATCCTGATAAGGTGATTTGCGCCAAAACGTTACAACATTCCGATGGATAAGAATATAAGATTCGAATTATTATCAATTGACAAAACCAAAACACCTTTTTTTTATACAATTTAGTTTCTTGTGTTTCTAGTGTTTCTAGTTTCTACGTTACATTACTAGCTGTACAAATTTAATACAATACAATAAATAAATATTAATTATTATTAATTATTAAATACCTCAAATTGTCAAAGTATGACTTCAAAAAATTTAAAAAAAATTAAGACTTTGAATGACTTTTTCAAGCCAAAACTAAATTCTGGTAAGTTATTTTTTAATACTTCAAAAATACAAAAATATTTAATTTTTGTTATTTTATAAAACTGATTCATATATCAGAAGCAACAGAAGCAGATAATACTCTTTGTGCTGAAGAATTAGAAAGAAATACAATATCTTCATCTTCAGTTATTATTAATGTATCATCAGGTATTTAAATATTAATATACACAATTTTAAAAACAATTTGGTTTGTGTTCAGTGTTATATGGTATTTATAGATTCATTGTATCTATTTAAACATTTAATTTATAACTAATACAATATTTATTTTGATGGTTTGTAATAATTGTTATAATAATAATTTGTTTTTTTATGTTTTACATGTACGGATACGGATATTTATATTCAGTTTTAAAAACCCAGGCTACTTAAGTAGTTACGCGCAGTTGCATATATACTATTATAAATGTAATATAAATGTAAAAACAAATTATATTTATTAATTAATAATTATAAATTTATAACTATCATTAAATATATCTATTTTATGTTGTGTTAACCATTAGTTTTTTATTAACATCTTTGATATTATGTGTAAATAATTGTTGTATAATAAATTAATAAATTAAAATACAAGTATGGAAAATATATCTAAAGATCAAAGTTTAAAAGTAGGTAAGTAAAACTAAATTATTTTGTGTTGCGTAGATTAGTGGTACATGATAAAAAGAATTCCCAGTATATGTGATTATTAATAAACTAACTACTTGGTAATTTTATATTTAGTTATGAATATATGTTGATATTATCTATGATTGATATAGTGTTTTGTTGGTTAACTTAACTTTTAGATTGACTCAATAATTTTAAATGGACATTCATTTTATTCTTATTATATTTAGATAAAGATAACCATAGATCCGATTTACATCCTGATGATCCAAAAAATATTATACCATTAAATCAAATAGAATTTAAACAGCGACTTATCAGAGGACCTCACCAACCATCCTTAGAATTTTATCCAAGATCATCATTTAGCGGAGTATAGCGTTCGTTTAAAAATTCTTGGTTTAAATTATTTACATGGTTAGAATACAGTCCAAAGTTTGATTTGGCATTTTGTTTTCCATGTCGCATGTTTAATAATAATTCTAATGGTATAAATGTTGGTCAAACTGATAAAGCTTATACAGCAACTGGATTCAAATATTGGAAAACGGCTACCATCAAATTTAAAGCTCACCAAATGTCTAAAGTACATTTAAATTGTGTAACATCCCTCTCAAATTTTCTACATTCGAAACCAATTGATGTATTATTAGATGAAGAAAGAGAAAATACCCAAAGTCAGAGAGAAAAACAGAGGTTAATAAATAGGAAAATAATTCAACGTTTAATAGATGTAACACTTTTTTTAGGCATTGGTGGTAAACCATTTCGTGGACACAGTGAGAAGAAAGATAATGTTTATAAATGTCTATTTTTGGGAATAGTTGACATTTTAAAAAAGTATGACCCAATATTAAAAACACACTTTGAAACAGGACCTAAAAATTCTATATATTGTAGTAATTACATACAAAATGATCTCATTGCGTCCATCAGTATTGTGATTAAAAGACAGTTAAAAGTTGCTTTAATAAATGAAAATGTGTCAATAATGGCTGATGAGACTAGTGACGTCGGTCACCATGAACAATTATCTGTTGTAATTAGATATTTTGATAAATTTAGAAACAAGCCAATAGAACAGTTTGTATGCATGAAGCGAATGATGACAGTTGATGCCACAAGTATATTTAATGCTTTAAATGAGGTAGTTGAAGAATATGAAATAAAATGGGAAAATGTTATTTCTACTTGTTTTGACGGTGCTGCAACTATGTCAGGAAATATAACAGGAGTTCAGACAAAGTTTAAGGAGAAAAACCCAAAATCTTTTTTTGTGCATTGTTATGGCCATTGCTTGAACTTAATATTAGTTGATTCTATTGGCAAAGACAATAGAGTGACGTTTAACTTTTTTGGGTGTATCCAAATGGTATATAACTTCATTGAAGGAAGTTGTACCAGGCATGCAGTTTTTGAAAATGTGTCAAAATTAATGAATATAAAATTGAAGACTTTAAAATCATTATCAACCACTAGATGGGCATGTCGGTCTGAAGCGGTCAACGCTGTAAAAAATAATTATTCTGCTTTGTTGATTGCCATTAAACAAATTACAGATAATACTAAGCAATCAGATATAAGAGCTAAAGGACTCATTTACCAAATGGAAAGTTTTGAGTTTATTTTTGCTATGCAAATGCTAGATCCAATTTTAAATTTAATATTATATGTAAGTACAGTTTTACAGTCATCTAACATCAATTTATTAACAGCTATTGACCTTGTTAGGTCATTAAAAAAATCACTAGAATCTATGAGAAATGATGGTAATGATTTTAAAAATATTTACAAAAATACAGAAAAACTATGTGAAGAAAATTGTATTACTATTCCCGATGTTAAAAAAAGAAAAGTATCATCTAAAATAGATACCATGACCAATCAACATTTTATGTTTAATAAAAAAGATGAAATGAGAATAAATGTATATTATTAAACATTAGATCAGTTGATAGCTGGGTTAAATTTAAGATTTAACCAAGAAACATTAAAGATGATAGAAAGTATGGGTCATTTATTGAAATTAGAAACCAATAATGATGATATTCTTCTTCTTTCATCTGTATTCAATTTAGATTCTGCCAACTTAGAAACTGAAATTCGTCTACTTAAACAATCAACAGACTTATCAGAAAGTAACAAAGCAAATTGTGAAAAGTGGGTGGATTGGTTAACTATCTCTGGAACCAGCAGAGAAGTTATATTTTGTAATGTATTTAAAGCTTTAAAATCATTCATGGTCATTCCTGTGACAACTTGTTCATGTGAAAGATAATTTTCGAAATTAAGCATAGTAAAAACCAAACTTAGAAGTGCTATGTTGCAAGAACGTTTAGATAACCTTTTGACTATGTTCATAGAACAGGAACTAGCATACAGCTGAATTAAGCCGTGAACATATATTAGAATTAATAAAAGGTATTACATATGATGACGAAGACAATATATATAACGAAGATGTTGATATGTTTCAAAATAATGAAACAGAGACTGAGTTTGAAAAATCTCCTAATTCTATTGCAGAGTTTTTGAACAATATTTATATGATAAGTTATGAGAACGCTATAAAAGAAGGGGATCGTATTTCTGCATATTACCTCCCTGATCATGCAAAAGACGTAAAAAGGCTATGTAAATATTTTATTCTTTGTACGGGAATCATAAAATCAAAATTTAATTCTCCATTTAATATCGCTTCTTCAGCAGCTGTTGAAAGTGATTTTGGAGAACTAAAAAAACAAAATTCTACGTTAAGAATGCCAGCCTATGACCGCGGGTCAATTTGTATCTAAGCATTTAATATCTATTGAAAATAATAGCAAACTTTTTAGAAGTTCTCAGCTAAGAAATGAGTTGTCAAAAAGAAAAACTAATTGAAGCTTATAATTTTCTAAAAAAAAATTTTTATTCATCACAAAATTACATGTTGTTTTACTACAAGGTACTGATGAAGAGGAAGAATACTGATGATATAATTAAAATGTTTGCTACCCAAAAAGCAAGAAAAAATAATTTATACAAATAAAATTTTTATTTTTGTATTAAAGAAGCAAGAAATAAATTTATAAATTAGAATATAATTTTTTTTTTTTGTCTCTGAAATATATTTATGTGTGGGTCACATATACTTTGATTATACGAGTAGTTATGGACTCTGAAAATTGTTTGGCCCTAGGCCCCAAATTATCTTAATCCACGCTTGACCATAGGTAATTAACTTGAGTTATCAGTTACCTACGGTTATACTCGTTTGCGCACAGTACACAATTTGTTACCTGGAACTGACAACTCGTTTGCGTACATCGAAAAATGTGAAACTGAAAAATGACTCGTTTGCGTACACCTATTAAATTAGACTTATATTGTTACTTGTAGAGCAACTTTCGATAAGATACACGTAATTGATTAACTGGTGTGCGGTTCTAAACGATTATGAGATTTTAGTTAAATGTGTGCGTGATTGACGACCGCTGGATATTACTATATAAGCCTATTATTTAGTCGAACGTGTGATGTTATTGAGAGTCGAGACACGAGTCATTTTATTTCGTATAGTACCATGGGCATTCAAATATCAAATATTTTTGAAACGTGCAGAGGAAAACGTTATTTTAATATTGAAAACTATAAGTATAGTGAGTTTCGTGTTTTAAAATCAGGTGATCTGTTATATAGATGTACCAATAAAAAATATACATCAAGAGTTACAATGAATGAATCAATTACCAAGGTAATTAATACTTCAAACAAACACAATTACGAAGCACACACTGATCAGGTAATTTCTAGAGAAATTATAAGAAGATCTTTAAAACGTAAAAAAAAAAAGATAACTTACATATCGACTATCGAGTTCAAAACTGCAACAACTCAAAAAAATCGAAAAATGAGTTAACTACAATATTTTTTCCGGTTTTTCGTAATTTTAATTCAAGAACGAAATAAAAATAAGTTAAATTATTGACCACTAGAGAGCTCTTATATCGGTTTAGAAAAACGCACGGACTAAGATATAATGGACTGGAAACGAGCAGATTATTACGGCCACGAATTGTTGTAACGGCCGTTGTATTTGTTGGTCTTGGAAATTCTTTAACTGCGCTAATTTTAATTGGATTTGGTTTCACACCTTTTCCAGTAATTATATGCCCTAGATAACAAACTTCAGTTCTTAAAAATTCGCATTTAATTGGTTGTAATCTTAAATTGAATTTTCTTAATCTCAAAAATATTTCTTTTAACCTTTTTATGTGTTCGTTTAAATTATTAGAATAAACTATGAAATCATCTTCTTCTTCTTCTTTTTCTTTTGCTTCGCCTTCCTCCCAACTATTTGGGGTCGGCCACCCTTGTCCTACACCTCCACTTTACTCGGTCAATCACATCTCCTCTGCACACACCGACAGCCCTCATGTCATTCTCCAAAGTCTCCAACCATCTCTTTTTTGGTCTTCCTCTTCCTCTTTTCCCTTCAACGTCCATCTTCATAACCACTCTTACTGCATTCGTTTCCTCTCGCCTCATCACATGCCCAAACCATCTCAGCCTATTTTCTCTCATCTTGTCCACAATTGGCGCTACACCAACACTACCTCTCACGTATTCATTCCTTATTCTATCTTCTCTTGTCACTCCACTCAACCATCTAAGCATTCTCATTTCCGCGACACTCATACTTTGTTCTATTCTCCTGTTAACCGCCCAACACTCTGAACCATACAGCATAGTTGGTCTCACTACACTTTTATAAAATTTACCTTTCAGCCTAATTGGAATTCTCTTATCGCATACGGCCACGAATGTATGTACAAGAGGTCGAAATGTGTTCCTAGCGTTCACAGCGCCATCTGTTGACTAAATATTTAGTTGAGTATTAGTTATAAATTAGTTTTAATATAAAAATATGGGTATTGGGTATATGTATATTGTAGTCTTTATTCTTTAAACACTCAATATGGTTCTCAAAACAAATTTTTTTTAAACAATTTATTCAACCTATTTACCTATTAATGTCTAATAGAAAAATTAATTACTTAATACTTATATTGCAGAAATAAATAATAACATTTGGTAGTATAGGCTGACGGACTATTTCATGATCGTTTTTTACATACAATAATATTACATAATTGAATTCAAATTTAACACATCCATTACAAGGTTCTCTATACACTATAAACTACTTATGTTAATAACTAAAACAATATTACCAATTTAATTTTTTTATTTTTAGGTATTTACAAGTCTTGAACATTTTTTTTTTATCTGATTTGTGTTTATCATAAGTGTGTATTGTCGCATTCTCATAATTGTATATTCGGATATTATAAACATAGGTACATTACTTTTATGATCAGAACATGGAAATGCTATTTAATCATTATTTTCCAAAAAATGATTTACTGTTAAATCAAAAACATCAATGCTTTCGCAAAATTTCAAAAATGAATTCTCTACAGCAGACAATATTTTGAATACAAATTCATTAGGATGAGTCAAACCACCTCTCGATTTTAAGTTTATAATTGTAGCTTCCGGTTTGTGAGGATAAGATGTTTTACCTAAAAAACAAACAAAATTTCAACAGTTTTAAATTCTATATATAGACATTAGATTATGTACCTATAACTGCAGTTCTGCAAACATCACAAGTAATAGATTTTGTGAAATGCCTAGTGATGTATCCACAGATATAATAAATACCTAACACAATCTTTTGTGTCGGCTTTAATCATGAATCTGATCATCAAAAACAATATTTATAATTGTTTTTTGCTCAGCTAATAAATCCAATTTATTTTTCAATGATTTAAGCTTTGCAGTACGCTCTGCTGTATTGTCATTAAACACAGTTTTCAGACCATTGATTATTATTTTGGGATTTTGGGTATAGAATCATCCAAAATCATACAATTACCAGTTAAAGGTAGTTTTAGTATTGAATAGACAGATAGTGTCTTATATACTTGAAAAAATGTGGTAGAACAAGGGTGGTCATTCGGCCCACTAACCTGTATAGCCATACCAAAGAATTACTAGATAAAAATACAATAAATGTAAAAATTGTATATAGGTACATTATAATACTCGTATTATGTATGTAGCATTGTAGCAACTGTATTGTCTGTATTATTAGTTTTAAAATATTTATTTTAGATTCTATTTATATATATTTTTTTTTAAGGTGAAAAATGTTCAATTAAATTTGGCAAAACTAATAATATTGTTACTAATTAGTATTATATTAAACATTGCGTTCTTATTCTTACTTCTAGTCGGTCTTGATTAAATTTAGCAGATAGAACATATTTAAATTTGCATTCCTCCAATAAATATTTTGATAATTCAATAGTTGACCTGATAGTGTTACGTGGTACCCAATGAAAACAGATACCTATCGTAATGATGAAGTTTCGGGATGGAATGAAGCGACTTTAAATCATTTAACACTTTGCAAAACTCTTTAATAAAATTAAGTAAATGGCTTATACAGAACATATAGTTATTAATTATTAAAATATTCGCGATAACAATATCGAAGACAAAACTCTGAAGGGCTTGCACTGATAGCTAGACACGTCTGATTGTTGGTGGTGAAACGGAGCCTTTATATACTCTGTTTGATTTTGTTTTTGTTAGTTAATTGTTTTGTTTTCGCCACCTGGTTGCCCTTGGCTTTGATCGTCAAATTCGAATGATGACGTTGTTTGCGGTTGTTCGTGATTTGTAATTCGCACGTGGCTTCTTCTCTGTGCCCATTTCACAATTTGTTCATGGTCGTGTGATGAAATATAAGGATATGTATTACAATGATTTGGTACTTATGATCGTGGCTTAGCTTTACATTACAATTATGTGGGCAATAGTTATTTATATAATTTGGAAGTATAAAATATAATTGAACATTTTTATCCTCGTATGACTCGCCGCTAAAGAAACAATTTTGGGGTGAAACAACAAAAGTGTTATGTTGTTTCTTACAATTCATGTTTCAGGATACAATTTACAAAAATAGTATTTTACTAAGTTTTACAATTTTTGAAAAATTAAAATATATCACTAAGTTTTACAAGTGTTAGTGATATATTTTAATTTTTCACCCTCACAATTTGGTTACAATGGGTTGGAAATATTTTACAATATTTGGTTAATTAACATTTGTTGTATAATAATTATACATTATAAATCTTTGTTAGTTACAACTTATACGATACTACTAGTTAGTTATTGTTATTATATATTTTTTTTTTCTGCTTGCACTATCACTACAATAAATGAAAGTCTTGGAGGTTTTATTTTGTTGTATTTGTAATATGTTTGATTAGTTAAGTTTTCATTACTATCATTATTGATAGTTAACTGAAGAACATGCATGTCTCTGGGTATTCTTCGTGCTTTGCTAAAATAACTACTCCTACTGGTAAATATTCCTCCCTAAGATCAGTAAGTTTTTTTATATTTTTGCTTAAATGAGTTTTAATTTCCTGCAATTCATTTTTGGTGTATTTATCTTTCATTGTTTCATTAGTATTAATTAAATGTGCTTATAATGTAAAATGTTTTGATTTTTCTAGTTTTATTTCTTATTGAATTTTTATTAATAATCTGTTAAAAAATTGTTGATTTATGCATTTCTTCGTCTTAAAATAAAATTCTATTTGTTTAATTAATAATTTAATTTAAAATTCTTTTGAGTTTTTTTTTTTTCTACCCCTCACCTTAATTGGTTTCCCACTACAATAAGAATAAATTGTACTGGGTTTGACCGTTTTTATTATGTAGTTAAAAATACATTTGGTTAATATTACGTCGGTAACTGGATCATGACAATCTACGACCCCCTCATGGATTTGGCAACATATCAATGCGTGACACTCTAATAAATTCAGAGTCCCAGCATTCTTTTTAATGTAATGCCCAATGGGTATTTTGGCTATCACTTGTTTATTACAACTCATGTCTTGTAGTACAAGGTCATAGTTATTATCATATAGGTGATGTATGGTTGTTATGTCCAGATATTTTTTTACATGTTTTATTCCTAATTTTTCTATTAAATCTTTATCTGTGTTACCATTCCAGAAAACTACACATGGAGCTTTACCATCCACGTGCAAGTACTTATATATATGAGAACGTGTTAGAGTTGACGTGTCGTGGTCGACATAGAAGCTGACCGACTCACTGATCTGGGCATGTATACGTGTTGTCAACTCTGGGCGTTTCTTTTTTATCGTAAATACTTTGTACGCGAAATCGTGTACTCGATCGTGGTGGTATTCTTCCTGGTACCTGCTTGGCTTCCCTGTTTTGGATAAGATTATGGGGTTTCCTATCAATCTTACTGGTTGATACTTGTTAAGGGTGTTGGCCATTGCTCCTGTTACTAGAACCCAATCTCCTCGTGGAAACGGGGAAAATTCTAGGTCCATGACTACGAACTTTATTTTAGAACTAAAAATAAATGTATTAGTTTAGAATTTATGCTAGATTAAATAGTTATGTAATTAATAAATGTATAATAAATCATTATGATGTACAAGTGGATTATCGTGGCGATAGTGGTACTACAGGTTGTGACATTACGTTAGTTGGCAATAAAGTTGGCATGGGAATAGTTGGTGCGTAGTATGGTGGATTAAATAGCCCATTCGATTATTTCCTATTTGATTTTCTCATACATATTGTTTTGCAGCAAAAATTAATTGTAACATTTTTTGTTGTGTTATCATTTTCGTGTGACGTAACGGTGTGTCACGCTGTTGCGGCAACGGTCGACGGTGGCGGCGTGCCTCCGTGTGCGGTCGGCCAGCGGCGTGGTTGCATCGTTATCAGTCGCATGAAAATGTATTCGTTAATTCCACGTTTTTGAATTTTTCGGTTATGTTGTTCAGTAAAAGTTAAAGTCATGCTCTCAGTTCCACAAGTTTCAGTAAGTTCGCGTGTTTTTCAGTTTTGTGTGGTGGCACTGAGGCATTTAATCTTCTTTCTGGTGTCCGGCGGCCTAAGCCTTCGTGGTGAATGTCGTCAGCACCAACTCGCTCTTGTCGTTTCGTTTTCGTGGTGTGCACACCTACTCAGTTTTCGTGTTCCTGTGTCTGCCGCCATTTTCTTTGTGAAACCACGTTGTCGTCACCTTTTCGTTTTGTGAATCGACCGTCTGGTATAGTATCGTTCGAGGCATTGGAATATTGTCTAGCGTGCTAATTGTTATTGTTTTTAGTGTTACCAGCGGTCGCCCTGTGAATAACGTGGTTTTGTCATTTGTGTCATATTTTCGGGCTGCAGAAGTGTTGTTCTTTGTTGGTGACTGTGCTTTGTTGGTCGCACGCACTAGTCGCTGTGACTTATTATTTGTTATTTTATACACTGCGGTGTGCCGTCGTAGGCTTTTGTCAAGTCACAGTATCTGGTGCGGTCGCGTTGGGATGAAATCCGCCATCAATCGCAGTCACATGTGAGTATTAGTCGACCATATTTGTTCTTGTGTAAAGGCGACGTGCCTAGCCGCCAAAGGCTTATTTATTAATTAATTAATTTATTTATTTATTGGCTGTGCCGTGTTGGGCAGCATTTACTTATTTATTTATTTATTTATTTATTTTGTATTATTACTTGTTGTGTGCCGTGTGGGCCACATATGTTTTTTTATTAGTTTATATATTATTTATTGTGTGCCATTAGGGCCAATATTTATTTATTATATTATTTATTGAATTATTCTTAATTTATAGCAGTAGAATTACATTGACTCATTTATTTATTTATTATATTGATTTTTATTTATTTAATTAATTATAACTGGCGAACAAGCCAGCCTACTAATATTGTAGGCACTTGCCGCGCCAACACATAGTAGTATAAAGATAATGATTAGTGCTACCGCTGTTATACCTATCATTATATTCATGGCATAATTATTATGTTCAGGGCCGGATTGGTATGTATCGGCCCATCGAGATTTTCACTTCTAAGCGGCCCATTTATATGTTCACCGGCCCAAAATTTGTACAGTAAATTTTTGATAAGGTATTAACGAAGGGATAAGCCCCCCCCCCCCCCCCCGAAAAATTTTATTATTAAGATTATTATATTTTACTGTATTACATAGCCAATTAATTGTAAGTAGTGACGTAGTCAGGAATTTTGTATAGGTGTAGTGCTAACCATACAAATACAATATTATGTCTTTTATTTACACTTTTTATTCTTTTTACTATTCTTGATACAAATTTAAGATCAACACGGTCAAGGGAGAGAGGGTGTTAAGCCCCCTTAGCCACTGATTGTAAGACGTTAAATAAATATAATAATGAATATAGACAATATTAAACTTTCACATAAATACATTATACATAGGTAATGTATATAATAATACTTAATTATAAATTATATTATCATACATACAACCAAATAAAATAATAATATAATATAAAAATAATAATAACAATAGTCAATAAGTATGTCTTAACAATATCAAAAATTTTTTTAATGAAACAATAAAATTACATATTCAACAAATTTGCCATTTTTGTATTCTTTTTGGACAATTCGTTTATTATTTCATTATTGTTTAAATTAACTAAAATATCTTTTTCGACAGGCATAATCAAAAATGTTTCCAGTTTAGATTGACTTAAACAATTCCTTAGTCTATTTAAAACATACTTTAATTTTGAAAATGTGGTCTCACATCTCACTTGACTACATGAAAGCGTTAAGACATACTTATAAGCCATATACAAGTTTCTATATGCATTTGAATGTAAATTATATTTTTGTAGAACTTGGAAGCAACAAATAATGCAATTTTTACAAGCTAAATTTTCATTTAATTTCAAACACAAACTGTTTGAAGATGCTGTATTATTCTCTTCATTTTTATCTTCCTCATTGTTTCCCTGATCATCGTCATCATTTATAGTGATTGTAGCAGAAGCAATGTTTTTCATTTTTGGCCATTTTTCTATAAAATCTTTTAATTCAGACTGTATAGACCCTGGACTTATATTGGAATCAAATTTTCTAAGCTTTTTACTAATCCCTTCAAAGGCTGTGCTTGGTAAATTATTAGTGAAATATTCTGGAATTAAAAACTGTAAATCATTATAAAGTTGACTATGTGTTTCAAACCGTTTTTTTAAACTTGTTATTATTTCATCATAAATAACATTATATACATTAATATTGAATTTTAGCATTGGGTCTGTCTAAGCCTCATCATCAGCTATTTCTCCCGGCATCTTCCTTTTCTTTTTAATTCTTTTCATGGGAAACTTTTCTTCAATATTGTATTCTAATTCTATGTCATCCATTTTACAATTGGCCCATTCAATAAATGTCCTTGTCAAATCTTTGATATGATTAAAGTCTCTGGCTTTAGACTGCAAAGTACTAATTGTTGTTTTTACCATGCTAAATGCATGTACAACATTCATTCCTTTTGTCTGTAAATATAATGATAATGGTGTAGTGTATACAAATATTTCTTGAAAAATATGTGTGGTTAGGACAGTTTCATATTTTAAAAGACCATCAATAAAACATTTTGCTTTAAAGCGCACATCTTGAGCAAATCCATTTGATTCATAAATTTCATTTAATGTCTGTATAATTTCAACATACAAGTATTCATTAGGATTTAAATAGGTACCGAATACTTTAGTTAAGCATCTGTCTTTGGCCCACCAACGTGTATCTCCAATACAAGAAATAAATTTATACTTGCTATTTTCATGCCACTTGTTCATTCTAAGATATGATTCTCTGACAAACACCGCTATTGAATTTAACAAACCAAATAATGTAGTACTTTCATTGCATACTTGAGTTGTATCAATCATAACAAGATTAAGCACATGTGCATAACACCATACATGTACTTGCTCAGGTGATTCTTTATTTAACCATGATGAAAAACCATTGTATTAACCCCGCATATTACTTGCACCATCAGTAGAGCTGCCAATACAGTTTTTAACATCTAAATTAAGATTATTCAATGCTTTACACACAATATCACATAGATTTTTACCTTTCCCGCTTTTACAATCAACAATAGCTAATAGTTTTTCATTTATATCATCAGTCACAAACCTAATAATAATTGCAAGCTGGTCATGCACATTAATATCTTGGGTAGAATCAATTTGTATTGTAAAAAACGGCGCTTTTCTAATATTTTCAGCATTAGTTGTTTTCATTAAAGATCCAATTATTTCTATAATATAATCTACAGTGGTTTTTGATAGAAAAGTTACCAGACCACCAGGTCGGCCTGGTCTAGATACAGTTTGACGATTTTTAGATTTTTGACTTTTGTAAATAGCTCTATCTGTATGTTCTTTAAGAACTGGATCATATTTAGATAAAAGCATAACCATCTCTAAAAAATTCCCGTGGTCTAATGAAGGATCATTTAATGTGTATGCCGCTTCTGCATCCTTGGCACCACGGTAACTTAGACCTCGCTTACCAATTAATTTTATAATATCGATTAGTCTTTCCAAAACCGCCTTGTTTCTTTCAACTTCATATCTCTTTCCACTAGTAAATCTTGAGTTAATGTCAGACATGTTAGAATTAAGTAAAAATGCTTCAAAATTGTTTTCATGATTTTTTGATTTTTCGTGTTCGCTTATTCTAGTATACAAATTACTACTTGACGAAGCCAAACAACCTATTGTAAACCGATTATCTTCAGCACTAAATGCTAAACAAAATGTACAGAAAAATAAATTGTTAGACTTTGAATAAGTAAGCCACGTTCGTTTGATTGTTAAATTTGTTTCTTTTCGAAAATAAGCCTTCATAGGATGAAACGTGATGCCACTTAATGGTTGTATAGGATGAAAATTAAAAAATGACTGCAAATTTTTTGTTAATGGTTTACTAAAATAATTTAGTGAATCTACAACGTTATCAGGTGTCTTACTTCTTGTATCCACATCACTTGGATAACTCTAAAGTAATAATATTAATAAACATTATGTGAGATTGAATTTTTATACACTTTTAATTATTAAAAATATTATATAGTTAAATAGTTTTACCTGATCAACTATAACTGTTTGGCATATGTTTGTTACATTAGTATCAAATGAATTATCATTAAGATCATCAATGTTTGTAGAAAGGCTGGAAGCCTATAAAATATAAATCATAAAAAAATAAGTAACTAAGTTTACTTGTTCATGTTATTAAAAACATTTAATATACTTACAGAGCTATACTCAACTACAACGTTATCAGGTTGCAATGTTTCACTAGATGTCTCAATTAATTCTAATGGTTAAAATAAAAATAATTTTGTATTAATTCAATTTTATTTATATGATGATTTAATATTTAATAATTAACTTAATAATGCAGTTTTTTTGAAAAATGACCCATGTTAAATTGAAAGTTTAAAAAAGAACAGTTACCTATACTTATTACTTACAAGTTACAAACCTAATTGTATAGTTAGTTATAACCTAATTATATAAATTATAAATTTGTAATCATCGTTTTTAATTTAATTTAATCAATTTGCTATTGATTATAAATATAAAAAAATATGTATACACCTCCTAATTGAGTAGGTATAAAAATATTTAGTACCTAAGCTAAGATAAGTCATGACAATTATACTGAAAAAAAGTATTATCTATGTAATAGGTAACGTTTTTTTTATTATTCTAAAAACGGACATTTTAAATAATTTAAAATGTAAAATTATAAAATATTTAGGTTTTTTGATAGCAAATAAATGATTGGGCATGAATCTAGTTAAATGAACAAACTGCTTGTGCTAAATACTAAAATACTTGTTAAAATGTATTACTATAAATTAATGTAACAAAATTACCTGTCACAACTGTACCTACTATAGAAGTAGGTGAAGTAGCTAATGGTTTTGCAGTTGAAAAACAAATTTTTTTTTGTTTTGGGTCATTTCCAGCAGCTATTATACCAAGTGACCTTTTAAGTCTAGCCTTTTCTACTCCTCCTTTCGGACGTTTTATTGTTTTCTCATCACAATTCATTTTTAATTTGTTCAATTTTATGAGTCAAAAGTAAAACAACACTTATGGATAAGAAATTGGAACTGATGACAAAATAATAAATATTATGGACTATGGTGGTCTATATGTTATCAACAGTCTATTTTTAAACATCGCTAAATGTGTCAGCACAGAATTATTCTGTGGTATCAGTGTAAACATACTATCGGATAATAAGACGTAATAACCGATAAAAATAATAATAATAATAGACAATAGCTTACATAACTAGCAACTGCCTACTAGATGTATATTGTGGTTTAATGGTTTACATTATGTTTATTGGTTTATTACAATATTATTACATCTTAAGTTGTTACGAACTTATTGTATATTAAACATGAATTTATTTTCACCCGTACTCTGACACGATGGCGACGGCCCATCGCCCAAAATTTAAGCGGCCCACCGAGATTTTCTCGGTAGCTCGCCTAACCAATCCGGCCCTGATTATGTTTTATTCTCACATAATTGTTTTCCCTATCCAATTCAGCGTCTGCCATTGCTTCTATTTCGTCCAGGGATTTTGTTACTTTATGTAAGTCGGTGAGTTTAATGTTATTATGGATACCCATATGTCCTATATCTCTTTTAGCAGTGTATTAGTGTTATTTGGAAAATTCGTAAATAATACTGACATATCAGTTTTTGGTATGAAGTTTTCGTACATTTTAGTGGACATTTCTTCTTCTGGTGTTAATATAGCGTTGTCCGAATGAATTTGGCATGATTTATCTTTTATCTGTATTTTTCCCTCTCCCCTTATACTTATTATTTGTGGATTTGAAAAATTGCTACAAGTAAACGTTAATCGATCATTATAAACGGTATAAAGCCACTCGTTTGTGAATTTTAATTTGTGATATATACTTCGTTTGGATTTAAATGTTCGATGTTTACATCTATGATCTTTATCGTCGGCTTTGGGTGGTTCCGTGAAAAGATATATTTCACAGGGTGAGACAAGGTCATTTTTTAAAACTGGTTGGTCTGTTAGACATATTCGGTATATATCTGTTTGTGTGCATTCATTCATTTGTTCATTTGAAAATGTTGTAAACTCTCTTCTATCCTTAGTGATTGTTACGTATGGTGCCATTGAGTCGATAACCATGAGATTATCCCCCTCTGTTCTTGTGGGTAATGATATGATACTGAAAGTTGTTAGTTCTGTATCAGTTACTAACGGTATTTTTGTAATAAATACTATTCTGTTATTTCCATAGAATACTGTCATTTTAGTAATATTTTGTAGTTCGTACACTTCTGATGGTTTTGTGCCCATGGGTATTTCTAATTTCCTTGAGGTGAATCTGTTTTTTATTCTTGTTAAGATTTTAGCAATATCTTGTATTGTCATCAAGCTTGAATGAATAACACCACTTCTAGCGGCTATTACTATTTGATTTAATGTAGATGTTTCGTATGCATAAAGATTAATTATTTAATTAATTAAATAATTTAATTAATTAATTAATTAAAGTGTATATATATTTTGTAACTCGGTATTTGCATTATATTTTCAGTTGCATTTAATTTTTTTAGGTTGTTAACGAAATTAGTTTCTGTTTCTTTTAACTCTGCATATAATGTTTGCGATTGTTTGACCGTTTTTTCTATTTGTTGAATGGTTGCTTTGAGAACTATTGTTTGTTGTTTCGTTATGTGTAATACATTTGTTCCGGATTTTTTTGTGCGAGTGATTGCGTCTGATGTTTTTGTACTGCATTCGTCATCACAAACTCCAAATAAATAGTGCATCCCTGTTCCCATAAAGTTCATAAGACCGCGTTTGCGTCGGTTGGGAATTTATTCTTCTTCCTGGTTGTTGTTAGATTTTCCCAAAGATAAATACATTTTGTCTCTTTGGTCAGTTATTTCATTATATAAATGTGAGAGTATGTTTTGATATTTTTCACACAGACCAGATTTAGTTGCTTTACAAGCATTTGTTGAATTGTTAATTCTTTCTCCCAATGTTTCATGTTTTTTATTATATTCATCTAATGATAAATATGTTATCATTTTATAATGCCCCCAACTAACCTCGTTGGACCATAGCTTTCATAGAAAAATGATGCTCCTTTATGCGCATGTTTTGTTATTGTAAAGTATTCCGAATTGTCTGATTGTTCTGCCTGTACCATCACCAATGTCGCCAGTTATCTATAATTAATTTTTATAATGCAAATTAAAATTAATACTTAATAATTTACCCACTTATGTTTATTTGTCCTTTAAGATATGTCTGTATAGAAGTTGATTCCATATCTTCATGAAGAAATCCCAATTGTTTATTAAATTTATTTATTTATTTATTTATTTTTCGTTATGTATATAATTTAGGACCATTATACTAGAGAAATAACCATAGTGTATGTTTTGAATAGTATTATAATGACAGCAATGAATTAAAATGGTGGAGGTGCAGTAGGTTGATAAGTTGCTCGTGTATTTATAGATCGTGCGCGTCTTTTATTCATTATACATTTTATTGTGTAATATATAATTAAAAATAATGTAATGATGAGAATAGTAGTTTTTATTGTTTCTAGTATCAAATGCGAATTTTGAAATGTATAATGTACTGTTGAGTTACTTATATAATATTTTTGATTGTCTGCTTCGTCCGCTTGAGCAATTGAAATTACGAATGTTATAAATCTGGGGAAATTTCAAATGCATGTGACTAAAAAATTTTTTTTTTTTTTGACTATATATTGTAATGACATCTATTGTGTCATTTTCAATCATGATGTCAATGCCTATTGCAATTGACATACATGGTTTATTAGAATTGTCGTAATTTGTTAATATTTCGTTTACAATTTCATACAGCCTAGGCATCTCTTCTGTAGTAAATGGCAGGCGCGACTCTAAGGGGGGGGGGGGGCACTGTGGCCATGCCCCCCCCCCAGCTTTTTTTCAAAAATTTTAATTTTTCACATATTTGTCCTTGTGAACTGTTAAATCCTGATTTTAATTACCTAGCTAACAATTTTATTTGGCGGCCTAAAAAAAACCATATGACATTAATATGAGTTGTGTATCATAATATAGGAACGTAGTCGGACTCTGTATTCATTTGAAGAAACAACTATTTTCAGTAATCACTTACAGGTTCCAGGTTAGAATATTCTCTAACTCTAGTCCCCATTGAAATTTAGCAATGGCTGAAAAAAATGCCCCCCCCCCTTAGTAAGTCTCTGAAGCCGCGCCTGGTAAATGGTCTATTTAAACTATAATTTGTTGTACGCATATGGTGATCTAGACACGCTATTCTTGGAATGTTTTCGTCATCATATTGCGTGTCTTGTGTATGATTAAACATACACCGGTATAATGATATACATATACATATACATATACACCGGTATCAAAAATTTTTGTTCTTTTATGGATAGGGACATGATGTGGTTTTGTAAATATAGTAAAAATAAATGTAGATTTAAGTAATGAATTAATTTAAAAGTTTGTTTATGTTGTTATCCATACAGAAATGTTTTAAATTCATGAGCGCAACGTACATATTTTCGTATGATGTTGGTTGTTTATTTCTGTTTTTTGTTATCATAAATATTATGAATCGGTCGTTGTTTTTAAAGTAACGTATATCGCCAATTAGTCTACTGTCTGGGAGTGATTGATTTATTCCGAATTTTTGTTTGATTTCATATTCTTTATAATTATAATGCTTAGAAATTTCGGAAACAATATGATACTCGGGATTAGTATACAATAAATTTTCTGATGTTTCCTTTATATTATTATTAGTGATTAATTTAGTACTTATATCTTTAATGAAATTTTCATACGTATTTTCTATGATTTCATTTATTGTGTACATTCTAGTAAGAGCGTCAGCTTTGTTGGTAGAGCCTGCTTTGTATTGTATGGAAAAATTTTATTCTAACAAATAATATTTCCATCTGTCTAATCTAGATAAGGGATTTTTCAATTTCATTAAATAGATTAATGGTTGGTGATCAGTTATGATAATGAAATGAGTATCTAGTAAATAATGGTTAAAGAATTTAACTCCAAAAATAATTCCTAAAAGTTCGGTCTCAATAGTAGAGTAGTTACTTTCAGCTTTATTTAATGTTCTACTCGCATAGCCTACGGGGAAGTCTTTTCCATCGTGTATTTGTGATAATATAGCACCGAGTGCTTTACCGGATACGTCAGTAGTGAGATAAAATTTCTTTTCGAAATCTGGGTATTTTAATATTGGGTGTTTACAAAGTGCTGTTCGAAGCGTATCGAATGACCTTTCGCACTCTTCAGTCCAATTAAATTTTACGTCTGCATAATGATGTTAATGGTTTAGCGATGGCCCTATAATTTTTAATGAATTTCCGATAATACCCACTTAAACCAAGTAATGATTTAATTTGTCAAAACTAATGTATTATTCGCGATATCTATTATTGCTTTAGATTCGGTTAAAAATACTTTTCCTAATATTCCGTGTTTAAGTAAAGGAAATAGTGGACCTACGACTTCGAATATTACGTTTATTTCTTAGTTATTAATTGTTGGAGTATTTATTCGACCTATTGTATGTATTAGTTGTTGACTAATACCGCGTATATATACTTTATTGGTTTCGTTGATGAATAAATTATTTTTTAAAAATTGTAATTTAATGATATTAATATCTGCCCCAGTATCAACGAGGAGATGCAATTCATCAATGTTACATGCGCTAGATTTATATTTTATATGATTATCGATTATTATTTTTTTTTTTTTACTCGTGTGGCGGGTGTGTGTCCGAGATTATGACTAACAATCTCGGACCGCCTGGTTGGCAGAATTTTTATTGGGACACCCGTAGGTTTCTGCCATGTCCCGGGGAGGGGGGGATGGCAGTCTCTCTCCAAAGGCAGTTGTTTCCTGTCCAAGTAGAGAGACTGCCCGTGGCCGGGTTCGAACCAACGACGGTACGTATCGTAGCCGACGCCTTAGTCCGATTATTATTGATAATATGTGAACACAGTTTTGCATTGATGGTCCGTTATCGGTGTTTCGTTGTAATATTTATTATAGTTTATTCTTAAATTGTATAGATTTTTTTTTTTTTTAGCCATGGTGTTTCAATAATTCTAATACGTGATTCATTTGCGTATGTCTTATTTCATTTATTTGTATTTGTACATGTTCTGTTTTACCTGTTCTGAACCTTACAGAGGGATATCAAAAGGTAAATTAATGATTTTTATATGATTATCATCGAACAATGTTAAATTGTTGTAAAATAATAGCATATAATTTGTATTCATATATTCTTTATGTCTATTGAATTTTAAAATAATATTTTCAGATTTTCAATCATTGATAAGACAGTACAAGAACACCTGTTGCTCATATCCCTGCTCTTTGAATTCATTAAAAGTTTTCTGCGATGATAATAGAAGTATCTAAATTATTTAAAATACTAAAAATAAAATATCTCCTGGCATTACAATTACTTAATGCCCTTTTCTATATTTTTTGCTTGTTTTGTGTTTGACGTGAGCTTGATATACATTTTTCATAACGATGAACCAAGATCTAGATTTAAACTTTGATAAAAAAAATTTTTTTTTAAATTACTTAGTACGATAAAATTAACAAAAATTATTATTAAATTTTACAGATTCCGGAGCAATTCTGTACTGATAAATAACAAGCAGCTGTACCACCATGGATCAAAAAAACCACTTATCAAAACATATTCTGAAGTATTATTGTCTTATATTTATTATAGTTTATTCTTAAATTGTATAGATTTTTTTTTTTTTTTAGCCATGGTGTTTCAATAATTCTAATACGTGATTCATTTGCGTATGTCTTATTTCATTTATTTGTATTTGTACATGTTCTGTTTTACATATTTTATCTAACTTAGATTAATAATAATGTTAATAATTAATAAATATTAATAATTAATAATATTCTTTCATTAACTTATTTATGGATATTTGGCATGGTTTGTTTTGCAATAAGGTTTTAAATTCAGTTTTACATTTTACAAATGTTGTGCACATTAATTAAAATGTACTCATCACTATTTCTTTTTATACTGTTACTTTTATAAGAAAAATGTTGATAACTTATAACGAAATTCGTCGAACAAGGAGTGCTTGGTAGGTGTAAGTATTTTTATCTTCATAAATAATTATACAATGTACATGAATTAATTAATGATTTATCAACTTCCTAAAAGTAAAAGTGAGTTGAAGGTAAGAAGCTATTTAAAGTAGTTCTGGATGATACTGGTAGTTAATAATTGTATTTAATAAGATATACAAAACAATGTAGTAAATCAGTTAAGTCTAAATAACATTGCATGCATAAATTTAAAATATAACGAAAAAGAAAAAACAAATGATAACCTAAGCAACTCGAAACTATACCTATACAGTAAATACACAAACAACTTCGATGGGCACTGATAACTGTAATTTGTAATGAATAATTTAATTTATTTTCCCAACTAACAAATATCTCAAAATGTTTTGTTAGCAGGCATCTTATTTAATAAATAAATTATGTGTATTGTAATTAATGAGTTAACGTTATTTGACAAATATTTCAAACCCAAAAAAATATTAAAACCTTTTTTGTTTCATGTTGCCCGAGTTTATTATTAACGTAATAATAGTTGCCAGTTGTTATGACTCAATACCATAGGCATCTGTTATTACATAATTTAGGTATGAACTAATTTATACTACTTATATAACAACATAGTATTTGTTAGGTTATCTTATTTTTAAATTTAATTTATTAGATACTATTGAAACTTCCTCTATGGTGGATTACCAATGCCATTTTTAGGCTTTGTAAACTATTAAGTTATCAATTAGAAATGGATTTATTTGTAACAACGATGGACCGTGATATTTTTTTCTTACTAATTATTGTACTTTACTGTAAAATAAACATTTTCTTATTGACATGCAATTTTCAAATAGTCTAGCAAGTTAAGAATATATAAAAAAAAAAAAAAAAATATTTGGTGGTTTTGATGTATTAAATGGACAAATAAACAAATGTTTTAAGAATATTTTTTTATTTAGGTAATTGAAATGATAAAATGATTTTATTACTACCTATTGCTTTCCTGGATGATTAATATATTATCAAGCAAATCACCTGAGACATAATAACTTAGGATTGATAAGATAAATTTAAAATCTGTGAAACTGCATAAGCTTTATTATTTAGTACCTAATAGGTTTCATAATTTGTAATTTACTGCTAAAGTGATGATTGTATGTAAACAACTACTGTAATTAAAACAAAAAGTGTGTATCACTACGTAAAGAGCTAGAATTTGTACTTAATTTTAAAATAATAATTACCTATAAAACTATATTTATAATCATAACCATTGGGCCCTTTACATAAACATTAGTATCAGTGTAGAATATAATAATTAGCATAAAGTGTTAATTGTACCGAAAAACCGGTAAAAAATAAATAAAACAATAACAAGTATAACAATATTTTTTTCATAAAAACTGATAGTTGTAGGCTACTGTAATATGCATATATTAATACGCATATTCCCGAGTCATACGAGGATAAAAATGTTCAATTATATTGCACACATAATTGTAATGTAAAGCCACGACCATAAGTACCGAATCATTTTTCCTTATATTTCATCGCACGACCATAAGTACCGAATCATTTTTTCCTTATACACGACCATAAGTACCAAATCATTGTAATACTTATCCTTATATTTCATCACACGACCATGAACAAATAGTGAAACGGACACAGAGAAGAAGCCACGTGCGAATTACAAATCGCAAACAACCGCAAACAACGTCATCATTCGAATTTGACGATCAAGGCCAAGGGCAACCAGGTGGCGAAAACAAGACAATTAACTAACAACAACAAAATCAAACAGAGTATATAAAGGCTCCGTTTCACCACCAACATCAGACGTGTCTAGCTATCAGTGCAAGCCCTTCCGAGTTTTGTCTTCGATATTGTTATCGCGAATATTTTAATAATTAATAACTGTGTGTTCTGTACAAGCCATTTACTTAATTTTATTAAAGAGTTTTGCAAAGTGTTAAATGATTTAAAGTCGCTTTATTCCATCCCGAAACATTCATCATTACGATAGGTATCTGTTTTCATTGGGTACCACGTAACAGTGGCGCAGTCGGTTTTCCGAACATCGTTCATTGGAATCTTGAGTCAATTTCATTAAAGGAAAATTGATCACTTTTCTTTACGAAACCAACACTCAACTTCAATCAACACTCAACTTCAATCAACACTCAACTTCAATCAACACTCAACTTCAATTAACAATCAACTTCCATCAACACTTACTTACATTCTTAAAAAAATGACAACTCCACGAGTCATCTTGGCGTAAGCATACGATTATAATTATAAAATATAACAAATCAAGACTGTGTATACACATAACATCATACCAGGTTAACCTATTTTAATATTACATATGAGTTGTAATAAAATTATTATTGAAACAATTGAAAAAAATATTATTGAGATTTATTATTGAGATTTATTATTGAGAATTATTATTGAGAATTATTATTGAGATTTATTGAAAATCATTATTGAAAGTATTACTGAAAGAAGGCTTATATAATATATAAAATATTATCGGAAGAGATTATTATTGAGAAAGCTTATTTATTAAACTTATTACTGAGAAGTTTAATGATGTTATAATTGAGAATTATTAAATTCTATTATTGAAAAAATTATTATTTGTGAATTATTATTGAAACTTATTTATTATTATTGAAATCTCAAATTTATTATGTTAAACTAACATAAACAATATTACAACTCATATGTATGAAAACGACTATACTGATATTAGCGATACGTCTCCTCTAGAACTTGCAAATCTAGAGCAATCACCAACTAAAAACTCAACAGAAGGCACACCCAGTTTAAACGTAACACCAAACGATTTAAGCATAAAAGAGGAACAATTAAAAAGAGAGAATAGAATTAAAGAACTCGAAAATAATTTATTAATTAGTCCACCTCAAATAGTGACTAGGAGTAGAGGCCCAATAGAAGCTCTATTTTTAAAAACACCTAAACGACAAAATAAAAAAATGACTAGCCCAACAGTCAGATCAGAAATTCCCACTACTATGGCAGTAGACAAAGCTTTTAAATTTATTCCTTATTGTTCGGGAGAGGAAAACATAACCCAATTTATAAACGCTTGTGATATCGCCGTAAATTCAGTAGATTTAATTAATGTACCATTACTTATACGTTACATATTAACTAAACTTACGGGAAAACCAGCCGAATGTTTAAAATATAAAGATACCAGTAAATGGATATACATAAAAAAACATCTAGAAGAAGCATATGCTTCTCATTATTCGTCATCCGCGTTACAATTACAAATAAATTCAATTAAAATGAACGAAAACGAAAGCGTTAAGTCATACACAGATAGGCTAGAAAAATTATACTATCAACTCGCTAATTTATATACAACTGGGAAAAACGAAAACGATGCAAAAGCAATAACACAACAGTTAACTGAGCAAACTCTAGCATTATACATAAAGGGATTTACTAAATCAATTAGAACCACATTACGTAATAGAGACCCAAAAACACTTGAACAAGCAAAAGCTATTGCTTTACAAGAAGAGCTCGATCTAGCAGAAGACATAGATAGAGATAACCTTATTACTAATTTAACACAAAAAAGCAAAAATAACTTAAATATACCTATTAATCAAAACTATTACAATCATCCCACACAACAACGAAATCCGAATCAAAGAAACTTCAATAATTTTAATAATCGCGAATTCATTGCAAGAAATACGCAAAAGCAACAATTTAATAACCATAATTATAATAATCAATCACAAAATTCGAAAAATAACAGAAATTATAATAACTCACAACAAAACTATAAAAGAAACTATAATAATAATAATACACCAAACCAAAATTATAATAATCCTAACAATAATAATAATAACAATAATCGAAACAATTATTCAATGCAAAATTATAACAAAAGTAATGGTCAATATAATAATAATCAAAATAATTATAATCCAGCTAATAACAATCAGCGCAATGAATTAAGTAATAATAATTCTAATAATAATACTAGGCCTCCCATACGAAGCGCTAATAACGGAGTAATGATGTGTTCTTATTGTGGCAAACAAGGTCATTCTATGGACATTTGCTACTCTAGACAAAACGACGCCGCACGTCAAAATACTAATTCGGGAAACGCCACACCGTACTCGCAACGCGCGCCGCGTACGGTACAACAAATTCAATGCGCGACCGAGAATTACAACGAAACACCGATAACGGACCATCAATGCGAAACTGTTTTCACATATTATCAACAATAATCGATAATCATATAACATGTAAATCTAGCGCATGTAACATTGACGAATTGCATCTCCTCGTTGATACTGGGGCAGATATTAATATCATTAAATTACAATTTTTAAAAAATAATTTATTCATCGACGAATCCAATAAAGTATACATACGCGGCATTAGTCAACAACTAATACATACAATAGGTCGAATAAATATTCCAATTACAATTAATAACGAAGAAATAAACGTAACATTTGAAGTCGTAGGTCCACAATTTCCTTTATTAAAACACGGAATATTAGGAAAAGTATTTTTAACCGAATCTAAAGCAATAATAGATATCGCGAATAATACATTAGTTTTGACAAATCATAATAATAAAGAAACGATAAATAATTGCTACACAATAAATGCACGTTCAGAATCCATAATTAAAATTCCGATAAAAAACACCGAAGTACATAATAATTGCATTTTGATACAAAAACAAGAATTATCACAAGATTTGTTCTGTAGTGAAAGTTTAACACACGTAAAAGACGGTTATGCCATAATTAGTATTTTAAATATATCCGAAGCAAATAAAAAACTTACAGACAACGAAATAAATAAATTAATATATAATAATGAAAATGACTATGAAATATTAACATTTAACATTGAAATGGATAACAATGGCAGAATAGACAAAATAAAGAAACTAATAAAAGTAGATCACATGACAAAAAACGAAAGGGAGACTATATTAAATATATGCGATAAATACGCCGACGTATTCTTTCTAGAAGGTGATAAATTAACATGTACTAATACTATAGAGCATTCAATTAAATTAAAACCGGACGCTAAAATACCAATACATCAGAGACAATTTAGGTTACCATTTTCTCAACAAACGGAAATAAATAGACAAATAAATAAAATGTTAGATAACGACATAATACAACCTTCACTAAGCGGTTTTAATGCACCACTTATTCTAGTTAAGAAAAAACTAGACAACTCAGGTGTACAAAAATATAGAATCGTCGTCGATTTTAGGAAATTAAACGACGCTACTTTAGACGAAGTATTCCCACTACCAAATATTAATGAAATTTTAGATAGACTAGGTAATTGTACAATGTTTTCCGTTATTGACTTAACACAAGGTTTTTATCAAATACCCCTTTCACAAAACTCACGCGAATTCACAGCCTTTAGTACGCTTGAAGGTCACTGGGAATTCAAAAGAATGACAATGGGAATGAAACAAAGTCCCGCAATTTTCCAAAAATTAATGACCAACGTTCTTTCAGGTCTAACACCACTTAAAGTAATGGTTTACCTAGATGATATTCTAATTTTTTCAAGATCTTTAAATGAACATGCAGATAAATTATCAGAAGTTTTTAATAGACTCAAATCACATAATTTAAAAATCGAACCACATAAATGTAATTTTCTAAAACGGGAAATTTTATATCTCGGTCATAAAATAACAAATGAGGGAATTAAACCCGACGAAACAAAAATTCAAGCAGTACTTAATTATCCTCCTCCAAAAACCGTAAAACAAATTAAATCATTTCTTGGCTTAAGTGGGTATTATCGGAAATTCATACAAAATTATAGCGCCATCGCTAAACCATTAACAACATTATTATGCAAAGACGTAAAATTTAATTGGACTGAAGAGTGCCAAAGGTCATTCGATACGCTTCGAACAGCACTTTGCAAACACCCAATATTAAAATACCCAGACTTCGAAAAGAAATTTTATCTCACTACTGACGCATCCGGTAAAGCACTCGGTGCTATATTATCACAAATACACGATGGGAAAGACTTCCCCGTAGGCTATGCGAGTAGAACACTAAATAAAGCCGAAAGTAACTACTCTACTATTGAGACCGAACTTTTAGGAATTATTTTTGGAGTTAAATTCTTTAAACATTATTTACTAGATACTCATTTCATTATCATAACTGATCACCAACCAATAGTCTATTTAATGAACTTAAAAAATCCCTTATCTAGATTAGCCAGATGGAAATATTATTTGTTGGAATACAATTTTTCCATACAATACAAAGCAGGCTCAACTAATAAAGCTGACGCTCTTACTAGAATGTACACAATAAATGAAATAATAGAAAATACGTATGAAAATTTCATTAAGGACATAAGTACTAAATTAATCACTAATAATAATATAAAGGAAACATCAGAAAATTTATTGGATACTAATCCCGAGTATCATATTGTTTCCGAAATTTCTAAGCATTATAATTTTAAAGAAGGAATCAATTATGAAATCAAGCAAAAATTCGGAATAAATAAATCAATCCCGGATAGTAGACTAATTGGCGATATACGTTACTTTAAAAACAACGACCGATTCATAATATTTATGATAACAAAAAACAGAAATAAACAACCAACATCATACGAAAATATGTACGTTGCGCTCATGAATTTAAAACATTTCTGTATGGATAACAACATAAACAAACTCGTAATGAATAAACTAGGTCAATCGGACAGTTTAAAATATGATACAATCAGAGCAATGATACGATATATATTTCGTAAAACAGCTATCGAAATAAACATATGCGCTTATAATAATTATACCCAAGAACAAAAATTAGATATACTAAATCAATTTCATTATTCACTAGTAGGAGGGCATCTCGGAATTAATAAAACATTAAAACGGATTAAACATAATTATAATTGGCTAGGAATGAGGAAAGACGTAGAAAAATTTATAAAAAATTGTGAATCATGTCAGAAAAATAAAATCTCCAATAAACATACGCGACAACCACTTGCTATAACAAGTACCGCCTCAAGGCCATTCGAGAAAATATTTTTAGATATAGTGGGCCCATTAACCCCTACCTTTTCTGGAAATAATTACATACTCACCATGATGTGCGATCTCACTAAATATTCCATCGGAACGCCAATACCTAATCATACTGCAAATACTGTAGCAGAAGCATTTGTTACACATTTTATTACAACACACTCGATACCTAACGAAATCCTAACAGATCAAGGCACAGAATTTTTAAGTAAAACTTTCACAGAAGTATGCAAATTATTAAAAATAAAAAAATTACACACTAGCCCATTTCGACCACAGTCCAACGGAACTTTAGAACGAAGTCACCGAACGTTAGGTGAATATTTAAGACACTATGTTGACAAAAACCTAGATAACTGGGATATATTATTACCTTACGCATTTTTTGTTTATAATTCTACGGAACATTCGGTAACCAAATATCAGCCATACGAATTAGTTTACGGGAAACGATTAGAAATCCCTATTAAATTAAAATTGGAACCTGAACCACGTTATAACTATGACGATTACTTATACGAAATAAAACAATATATGCAGGAAGCACATAAAATTGCGCGAGAACGATTAATTAATAATAAACACAAAACTAAAGAACGTTATGATCTAAAAGAAAACCCATTAGATATAAACGTAGGCGATTTTGTACTACTAAGACAAAACGCACATAGAACTAAACTAGAACCACTTTGGCTAGGACCATACGAAGTACTAGATATTATAAATGAACATAATATCATTATAAAAAAAGGACGTAAATCAGTTACAGTCCATAAAAATAATGTGAAAAAGTATCACAATGACTAAGTAAGAAAGAAACTTATATACTGAACAAATATCAGAATTAATTATTTACATTATTAACATAAAATATTACTTTTCAGATAATTATTCATTTTAAAAAGGAATTTATCGATTGTTAGTCGATTCAATAAAATCGTTATTTTTAAATTAATTTACTATTTAAATCTTCATTTATTTTTTATATTTACAAAAACCACGTCATGTCCCTATCGATAAAAGAACAAAAATTTTTGATATCATTATACCGATGTATATTTAATCATACACACGACACGCAATATGATAACGAAAACACACCAAGAATGGCGTGTCTAGATCACCATATGCGTATAGCAAATTATAGTTTAAATAGACCATTTACTACAGAAGAGGTGCCTAGGCTGTATGAAATTGTATACGAAATATTAACAAGTTACGACAATTCTAATAAACCATGTATGTCAATTGCAATGGGCATTGACATCATGATCGAAAATGACACAATAGATGTCATTACCATATATAGTTAAAAAAAAAAAAAAAAAAAAAAAAAAAACAAATTCTTTAGTCACATACATTTAAAATTTCTCCAGATTTGTAACACTCGTCATTTCAATTGCTCGAGCGGACGAAGCAGACAATCAAAAATATTATATCAGTAACTCAACAGTACATTATACATTTCAAAATTCGCATTCGATACTAGAAACAATAAAAACTACTATTCTTATCATTACATTATTTTTAATTATATATTACACAATAAAATGTATAACGAATAAAAAACGCGCTCGATCTATAAATACGCCAGCAACTTACCAACCTACTGCACCCCCACCATTTTAATTAATTGCTATCATTATAATACTATTCAAAACATACACTATGGTTATTTCTCTAGTATAATGGTCCTAAATTATATACATAACGAAAAAAAATAAATAAATAAATAAACAAATAAATAAATTTAATAAACAATTGGGATTTCTTCATGAAGATACGGAATCAACTTCTATACAGACATATCTTAAAGGACAAATAAACATAAGTGGGTAAATTATTAAGTATTAATTTTAATTTGCGTTATAAAAATTAATTATAGATTACTGGCGACATTGGTGATGGTACAGGCAGAACAATCAGACAATTCGGAATACTTTACAATAACAAAACATGCGCATAAAGGAGCATCATTTTTCTATGAGAGCTATGGTCCAACGAGGTTAGTTGGGGGGCATTATAAAATGATAACATATTTATCATTAGAGGAATATAATAAAAAACATGAAACATTGGGAGAAAGAATTAATAATTTAACAAACGCTTGTAAAGCAACTAAATCAGGTCTGTGTGAAAGATATCAAAACATACTCTCACATTTATATAATGAAATAACTGACCAAAGAGATAAAATGTATTTATCTTTGGGAAAAGCTAACAACAACCAGGAAGAAGAAGAAATTCCCAACCGACGCAAACGCGGTCTTATAAACTTTATGGGAACAGGGATGCAATATTTATTTGGAGTTTGTGACGACGAATGCAGTAAAAAAACATCAGATGCAATCACTCGCACAGAAAAATCCGGAACAAATGTATTACACATAGCGAAACAACAAACAACAGTTCTCAAAGCAACCATTCAACAAATAGAAAAAACAGTCAAACAATCGCAAACATTATATGCAGAGTTAAAAGAAACAGAAACAAATTTCGTCAACAACCTAAAAAAGCTAGGAAATGCAACTGAAAACATAATGCAGATACTACAATCCACCGAGTTACAAAATATATATACACTTTTGATTAATCTATATGCATACGAAACATCTACGTTAAATCAAATAGTAATAGCCGCTAGAAGTGGTGTTATTCACTCAAGCTTGATGACCATACAAGATATTGCTAAAACCTTAACAAGCATAAAAAACAGATTCACCTCAAGGAAATTAGAAATACCCATGGGCACAAAACCATCAGAAGTGTATGAGCTACAAAAGATTACTAAAATGACAGTATTCTATGGAAATGACAGAATAGTATTTATTACAAAAATACCGTTAGTAACTGATACAGAACTAACAACTTTCAGTATCATACCATTACCCACGAGAACAGAGGGGGATAATCTCATGGTTATCGACTCAACGGCACCATACGTAGCAATCACTAAAGATAGAAGAGAGTTTACAACATTTTCAAATGAACAAATGAATGAATGCACACAAACAGATATATACCGAATATGTCAAACAGACCAACCAGTTCTAAAAAATGATCTTGTCTCACCCTGTGAAATATATCTTTTCACGGAACCACCCAAGGCCGACGATAAAGATCATAGATGTAAACATCGAACTTTTAAATCCAAACGAAGTATATATCACAAATTAAAATTCACAAACGAGTGGCTTTATACCGTTTATAATGATCGACTGACGATCACTTGTAGCAATTTTTCGAATCCACAAATAATAAGTATAAGGGGAGAGGGAAAAATACAGATAAAAGACAAGTCATGCCAAATTCATTCGGACAACGCCATATTAACACCAGAAGAAGAACTATCCACTAAAATGTACGAAAACTTCATACCAAAAACTGATATGTCAGTATTATTTACAAATTTTCCAAATAACACGAATACATTGCTAAAAGATATCGGACATATGGGTATTCATAATAACATTAAACTAACTGACTTACACAAAGTAACAAAATCCCTGGACGAAATAGAAGCAATGGCAGACGCTGAATTAGATAGGGAAAACAATTATGTGAGAATAAAACATAATAATTATGCCATGAGTATAATGATAGGTATAACAGCAGTAGCACTAATCATTGTCTTTATATTACTATGTATGAGAAAATCAAATAGGAAATATTCGAATGGGCTATTTAATCCACCATACTACGCACCACCTATCCCCATGCCAACTTTATTACCAACTAACGTAATGTCACAACCTGTAGTACCACTATCGCCACGGTAATCCACTTGTACATCACAATGATTTATTATACATTTATTAATTATATAACTATTTAATCTAGCATAAATTCTAAATTAATATATTTATTTTTAGTTCTAAAATAAAGTTCGTAGTCATGGACCTAGAATTTTCCCCGTTGCCACGAGGAGATTGGGTTCTAGTAACAGGAGCAATGGCCAACACCCTTAACAAGTATCAACCAGTAAGATTGATAGGAAACCCCATCATCTTACCCAAAACAGGGAAGCCAAGGAGGTACCAGGAAGAACACCACCACAATCGAGTACACGATTTCGCGTACAAGGTATTTACGATAAAAAAGAAACGCCCAGAGTTGACAACACGTATACATGCCCAGATCAGTGAGTCGGTCAGCTTCTCTGTCGACCACGACACGTCAACTCTAACGCGTTCTCATATATATAAGTACTTGCACGCGGATAGTAAAGCTCCATGTGTGGTGTTCTGGAATGGTAACACAGATAAAGATTTAATAGAAAAATTAGGAATAAAACATGTAAAAAAATATCTGGACATAACAACCATACATCACCTATATGATAATAACTATGACCTTGTACTACAAGACATGAGTTGTAATAAACAAGTGATAGCCAAAATACCCATTGGGCATTACATAAAAAAGAATGCTGGGACTCTGAATTTATTAGAGTGTCACGCATTGATATGTGGCCAAATCCATGAGGGGGTCGTAGATTGTCATGATCCAGTTACCGACGTAATATTAACCAAATGTATCTTTAACTACATAATAAAAACGGTCAAACCCAGTACAATTTATTCTTATTGTAGTGGGAAACCAATTAAGGTGAGGGGTAGAAAGAAAAAATATATAATAAAATAATGTTAAGCCTCATCACGTAAAATGAAATTATTAATGAGTTTTTTTTTTTCCCTTACAGGAATATTAAATTAAATAATTAATTAAACAAATAGAATTTTATTTTAAGACGAAGAAATGCATAAATCAAAGCAATTTTTTAACAGATTATTAATAAAAATTCAAAAGGAAATAATACTAGAAAAATCAAAACATTTTACATTAGAAGCACATTTAACTAATACTAATGAAAAAATGAAAGATAAATACACCATAAATGAATTAAAGGAAATTAAAACTCATTTAAGTAAAAATATAAAAGAACTTACTGATCTTAGGGAGGAATATTTACCAGTAGGAGTAGTTATTTTAGCAAATCACGAAGAATACCCAGAGACATGCATGTTCTTCAGTTAACTATCAATAAAGATAGTAATGAATACTTAACTCATTTATTGTAGTCGAAAAAAAAAAAAAAAAAAAATATATATATACAATAACAATAACTAACTAGTAGTATCGTATAAGTTGTAACTAACAAAAAAATTTATAATGTATAATTATTACACAACAAATGTTAATTAACCAAATATTATAATATATTTCCAACCCATCGTAACCAAATTGTAAGGGTGGAAACTTAAAACATATCACTAACACTTGTAAAACTTATTAAAATACTATTTTTGTAAATTGTATCCTGAAATTTGAATTGTAAGAAACAACATAACACTTTTGTTGTTTCACCCCAAAATTGTCTCTTTAGCGGCGAGGTGTAATATGCATATATTAATACGCATATTCCCGAGTCATACGAGGATAAAAATGTTCAATTATATTGCACACATAATTGTAATGTAAAGCCACGACTATAAGTACCGAATCATTTTTCCTTATATTTCATCGCACGACCATAAGTACCGAATCATTTTTTCCTTATACACGACCATAAGTACCAAATCATTGTAATACTTATCCTTATATTTCATCACACGACCATGAACAAATAGTGAAACGGACACAGAGAAGAAGCCACGTGCGAATTACAAATCGCAAACAACCGCAAACAACGTCATCATTCGAATTTGACGATCAAGGCCAAGGGCAACCAGGTGGCGAAAACAAGACAATTAACTAACAACAACAAAATCAAACAGAGTATATAAAGGCTCCGTTTCACCACCAACATCAGACGTGTCTAGCTATCAGTGCAAGCCCTTCCGAGTTTTGTCTTCGATATTGTTATCGCGAATATTTTAATAATTAATAACTGTGTGTTCTGTACAAGCCATTTACTTAATTTTATTAAAGAGTTTTGCAAAGTGTTAAATGATTTAAAGTCGCTTTATTCCATCCCGAAACATTCATCATTACGATAGGTATCTGTTTTCATTGGGTACCACGTAACACTACTATTACGATGAAAATACAATGAATTACCTACCTAATTTAACTCTTATAATATTTTAATAACTATGCTTATATATATATATATATATATATATATTATGTAGAGTTAAGTTTTAGGTATAGGTAATTGAAAAATACATTTAGTAATAGAAAAACATTTGTTTCTTAAATAATCGTACTTATAAACTCTTGACGCGAGTTCCTCTGGTCATAATATGAAATAAAATTCATTCCATACCAGTTGAAGCATATCCTTGGTAATTGTTTCCACCACTGTTGTATTTCGATTTTTCAGCTATCAAGAGTTCATGTCGAATATGGAATGTATACGTTTGGTTTATTAGTTATTAGTCACGACAAATCATATTTCAAATACATTTGTAATATTGTTACGTTTAAAACAAATAATAAGCCTACACTTTCCGATTATGATTATTTATTATATACAATTATTCGGTTTATTTGAAGGAACAATTTTGAATAAATTATGACAATGAAAAACAAATAAATAAAATGAAATAAAAATAATAATAAAAACCTCCATAATTTTTATATTTATCTATCTTGGAGAAATCAATACCAGAATGATTAAAAATCAATCAGATTGATAGAGTGACGTTTAAGTCTAGAACAACGTGGCAGCAGCGAAGTATTTGTTATGTTTGGATTCCCGCCGTCGTGAAATTAAATCTGTCAGTTATTCGTTCACGATTTCAAAAATGTGATAAGTTGATTGTAACGTATTTTTGGTACCGCCTCCGACCAACGAGGTTTGTTGTCCTCATTAATGCCGTACGTGTACGTTCGCGGATAGATAATAGTAACGCGTAATTTTCGTTTTTCGACCGCGGCTGCTGTGAGAGGGTTTCGTTTTTTCCCCCGCCCTTGCTGTGCACTTATGGCGCTTGAGTTCTATTTGTTCACCGTTCTTAGTGTCAAACGAGTCGCGCAAACACTCTGAAAATATTTTTTTTCACGATTTTCACCTGTTTCAACCGAGTTCAGTCAACGTTTAAGACCAGTGAGTACTCGTGTAATATTATTTTTCAATAGCCATTTTCTACCGTATTCCACGTTAGCTTGATTGTTGTGACATATATTAATTACAACTTACTTTTCGTTAACGTTAGGTGTGTGTAGTGTATCTAATTTGTATTGTCACATCAGTCATCAGTATCTCCGAATTAACTGATGGTATTTTACCGGTAAAATTATTTTTGCATAACTGATCACTTTATTTACTAGTAAAACTTGTTAAATTTATTATTAAATATAATCTTTTTAACATATGCATTATACATTGTAACATTTTGTTTGCGTTCTGTTTGTTCATTGTTCTTAACATCATAAAAAATGTGTGCTGGCACTGATCAATTATTTTTCGTCATTTACATCTATCTTAACCGCGTTCAGTCGATGTCTAATTCAAATGAGTAGGTACCTACTCGAGATGTTTTATTTTTCAACGGTTATAGACATTATTTCCAATACAAAACTGAAATGTCTCTGTTATCATTTGATTCAGCGTTAATACGATTGATTATAATTAATTTTTACGAACACACCAGGAGTTGAGTTATTTTATAAGGTGTAACAGTAAAAATTATAAATCTCATAACGGATAAACAACACGAAGGAAAGATCTGTATATTCCAATCACCCTTTTGTTTTTCTAAAATCAAATTTAACGAATTATATGTTTTCCGTATGCCATTGGGGTTCTAAAAATATTTAATAAAAATAATTTTTTTTTTATTAAACAATTAACATATAATAAAATAATTTTGGGAAGAAAAAAAAATTTTGAAGTATATCTTATCTTATAGAAATATTTTTGTTCATAGGAATGTATCGTTTAATATGTATTTCGATTCTAATAAGTAAAAAAAAAAAACCTATATAACAAATTTAAAAACCCAAAACCCAATGGTACCTAAATATGTAACAGCCAATAACACATACATACTTACACACACACACACACACACACACACACACATATATATATATATTATTAAAAAATAATGGTACAATTATTTGTACGACCATAGTATTTTAATTAACTAATATAGATATGTACATTTTTTTAATTTTTTAGTTAACATAAAATAAAATGAAGGCAAGATTAGACGTGTAAGTAAACAATAATCAGTTATATTTTATTATTCACTCTTATACATTTTATTTTCTAAACAATCGAAATGTTACGTTTTCTGCTGTTAATATGCGTTTGTTGTTATTTCAGGAAAGTAACCATCTTTTTATTCTTACTTATTACCATGGCTACGATACCAACAAATGGAAACAATAGTACAACCAACTATTTTAGCGGTAATCATCTGAATTACACAATATTGCTACATTTGCATTCACTTCTAACCAATAAATTAAAATAGTTGTTCGCTACTTATTTAAAAAAGAAAATAATTAAACAATGATTCTACCTTTAAAACACTTATGATATAAATATAACTACTTAAACTACTTAATTTGTTATTAGAGTTTAAACAAATAATCAACATTAAATCTAAACTAATTGTAGGTTTAAATTGGAACAGAGAATATTACATTTGCGGTAAAAAATTGCTCAAGGCTGTGTCACATATATGCCGTTCTGAACCTTACAGAGGGATATCAAAAGGTAAATTAATGATTTTTATATGATTATCATCGAACAATGTTAAATTGTTGTAAAATAATAGCATATAATTTGTATTCATATATTCTTTATGTCTATTGAATTTTAAAATAATATTTTCAGATTTTCAATCATTGATAAGACAGTACAAGAACACCTGTTGCTCATATCCCTGCTCTTTGAATTCATTAAAAGTTTTCTGCGATGATAATAGAAGTATCTAAATTATTTAAAATACTAAAAATAAAATATCTCCTGGCATTACAATTACTTAATGCCCTTTTCTATATTTTTTGCTTGTTTTGTGTTTGACGTGAGCTTGATATACATTTTTCATAACGATGAACCAAGATCTAGATTTAAACTTTGATAAAAAAAATTTTTTTTTAAATTACTTAGTACGATAAAATTAACAAAAATTATTATTAAATTTTACAGATTCCGGAGCAATTCTGTACTGATAAATAACAAGCAGCTGTACCACCATGGATCAAAAAAACCACTTATCAAAACATATTCTGAAGTATTATTGTCTTATATTTATTATAGTTTATTCTTAAATTGTATAGATTTTTTTTTTTTTTTAGCCATGGTGTTTCAATAATTCTAATACGTGATTCATTTGCGTATGTCTTATTTCATTTATTTGTATTTGTACATGTTCTGTTTTACATATTTTATCTAACTTAGATTAATAATAATGTTAATAATTAATAAATATTAATAATTAATAATATTCTTTCATTAACTTATTTATGGATATTTGGCATGGTTTGTTTTGCAATAAGGTTTTAAATTCAGTTTTACATTTTACAAATGTTGTGCACATTAATTAAAATGTACTCATCACTATTTCTTTTTATACTGTTACTTTTATAAGAAAAATGTTGATAACTTATAACGAAATTCGTCGAACAAGGAGTGCTTGGTAGGTGTAAGTATTTTTATCTTCATAAATAATTATACAATGTACATGAATTAATTAATGATTTATCAACTTCCTAAAAGTAAAAGTGAGTTGAAGGTAAGAAGCTATTTAAAGTAGTTCTGGATGATACTGGTAGTTAATAATTGTATTTAATAAGATATACAAAACAATGTAGTAAATCAGTTAAGTCTAAATAACATTGCATGCATAAATTTAAAATATAACGAAAAAGAAAAAACAAATGATAACCTAAGCAACTCGAAACTATACCTATACAGTAAATACACAAACAACTTCGATGGGCACTGATAACTGTAATTTGTAATGAATAATTTAATTTATTTTCCCAACTAACAAATATCTCAAAATGTTTTGTTAGCAGGCATCTTATTTAATAAATAAATTATGTGTATTGTAATTAATGAGTTAACGTTATTTGACAAATATTTCAAACCCAAAAAAATATTAAAACCTTTTTTGTTTCATGTTGCCCGAGTTTATTATTAACGTAATAATAGTTGCCAGTTGTTATGACTCAATACCATAGGCATCTGTTATTACATAATTTAGGTATGAACTAATTTATACTACTTATATAACAACATAGTATTTGTTAGGTTATCTTATTTTTAAATTTAATTTATTAGATACTATTGAAACTTCCTCTATGGTGGATTACCAATGCCATTTTTAGGCTTTGTAAACTATTAAGTTATCAATTAGAAATGGATTTATTTGTAACAACGATGGACCGTGATATTTTTTTCTTACTAATTATTGTACTTTACTGTAAAATAAACATTTTCTTATTGACATGCAATTTTCAAATAGTCTAGCAAGTTAAGAATATATAAAAAAAAAAAAAAAAATATTTGGTGGTTTTGATGTATTAAATGGACAAATAAACAAATGTTTTAAGAATATTTTTTTATTTAGGTAATTGAAATGATAAAATGATTTTATTACTACCTATTGCTTTCCTGGATGATTAATATATTATCAAGCAAATCACCTGAGACATAATAACTTAGGATTGATAAGATAAATTTAAAATCTGTGAAACTGCATAAGCTTTATTATTTAGTACCTAATAGGTTTCATAATTTGTAATTTACTGCTAAAGTGATGATTGTATGTAAACAACTACTGTAATTAAAACAAAAAGTGTGTATCACTACGTAAAGAGCTAGAATTTGTACTTAATTTTAAAATAATAATTACCTATAAAACTATATTTATAATCATAACCATTGGGCCCTTTACATAAACATTAGTATCAGTGTAGAATATAATAATTAGCATAAAGTGTTAATTGTACCGAAAAACCGGTAAAAAATAAATAAAACAATAACAAGTATAACAATATTTTTTTCATAAAAACTGATAGTTGTAGGCTACTATTACGATGAAAATACAATGAATTACCTACCTAATTTAACTCTTATAATATTTTAATAACTATGCTTATATATATATATATATATATATATATATATTATGTAGAGTTAAGTTTTAGGTATAGGTAATTGAAAAATACATTTAGTAATAGAAAAACATTTGTTTCTTAAATAATCGTACTTATAAACTCTTGACGCGAGTTCCTCTGGTCATAATATGAAATAAAATTCATTCCATACCAGTTGAAGCATATCCTTGGTAATTGTTTCCACCACTGTTGTATTTCGATTTTTCAGCTATCAAGAGTTCATGTCGAATATGGAATGTATACGTTTGGTTTATTAGTTATTAGTCACGACAAATCATATTTCAAATACATTTGTGATATTGTTACGTTTAAAACAAATAATAAGCCTACACTTTCCGATTATGATTATTTATTATATACAATTATTCGGTTTATTTGAAGGAACAATTTTGAATAAATTATGACAATGAAAAACAAATAAATAAAATGAAATAAAAATAATAATAAAAACCTCCATAATTTTTATATTTATCTATCTTGGAGAAATCAATACCAGAATGATTAAAAATCAATCAGATTGATAGAGTGACGTTTAAGTCTAGAACAACGTGGCAGCAGCGAAGTATTTGTTATGTTTGGATTCCCGCCGTCGTGAAATTAAATCTGTCAGTTATTCGTTCACGATTTCAAAAATGTGATAAGTTGATTGTAACGTATTTTTGGTACCGCCTCCGACCAACGAGGTTTGTTGTCCTCATTAATGCCGTACGTGTACGTTCGCGGATAGATAATAGTAACGCGTAATTTTCGTTTTTCGACCGCGGCTGCTGTGAGAGGGTTTCGTTTTTTCCCCCGCCCTTGCTGTGCACTTATGGCGCTTGAGTTCTATTTGTTCACCGTTCTTAGTGTCAAACGAGTCGCGCAAACACTCTGAAAATATTTTTTTTCACGATTTTCACCTGTTTCAACCGAGTTCAGTCAACGTTTAAGACCAGTGAGTACTCGTGTAATATTATTTTTCAATAGCCATTTTCTACCGTATTCCACGTTAGCTTGATTGTTGTGACATATATTAATTACAACTTACTTTTCGTTAACGTTAGGTGTGTGTAGTGTATCTAATTTGTATTGTCACATCAGTCATCAGTATCTCCGAATTAACTGATGGTATTTTACCGGTTTAAAATTAACCATCATTTTTATTTCATCATAATAGCAGAAGCTTATTCAATATTTTGTTGTTATATATGGAAAAGAAGATAATTCCTAAAAGTTATTATCTTATATTATCATTCTTTTGGATTTTTGGTTCAAACATTTTCGTTCTTCGTTAAATTATTAATACATTAATATTTATAAATGCTTAATATATACCTATACATTTAATTATTTATAAAAAAACTAAGATGTTCAATAGATACTACTAAAGTTATCTTTAATATGTTTGATTTAATAATAATTACCTACAATTTATAATTGTTATCTACCTATTATATATTTTATTATTTTACTTAGATAGTTAAAAACTTATGTTCCATTTATTTACAGCTACTATAGTACATTATTGCATGAAAGCAAATAATACTTTTATTATCTTTAATATATTTTTCAATATTTATTATAATTAATACCCTAGAATTGTCAGACCATCAATTCATCAAAAAATTCCGCCTAAATAAAGATATGGTTCGAGAACTTATTGAAGTTTTAACGCCACATATGTCTGAACCAACAAGGAAATCATCCATTTCAATAGAAAGAAAGGTGGTGTTAATAGCTTTTTTTCCATTTTTAAATTAGTACTAGTTGATTATATAATTGATTTAACATGCAAATTCAATTAATAATTAGATTTTGACAGCATTGAGATTTTTTGCAAGCGGATCATATCAACTGGATATTGGGGACAATAGATCTTCGGCTTTAAGTCAAGCTTCTGTAAGTAGATGTATTACAGAAGTTACAGATGCAATGAATGTCACCAATGTTGTAAAGCGTTATGTTGATTTTCCTAATTCTTTTGAAAAATTAAATTCAATAAGAAGGGGGTAACTATACTTAAATTAATTTTATTATAGTAATTTTCAATTACTAATAATATATTTACTTACTTTAAATTGTATTTATGTATGTTATAAACTCATTTTTAAATTTAGATTTTATGAAAAAATGGGTGTACCTGGCGTTATAGGTTGTATTGATTGTACCCATGTGGCAATTCTTCCACCTCCTTCTGAAGGGCTCTACCCAGAACATATATATGTGAACCGTAAAGGTTACCACAGTATAAATACCCAATTAGTAAGTAATATGCTAATTATACCTTCCTTCAGTAAAATATATAACAATTTAATTGGACATTTAATGTCCTTGTATTTTTTAACAAATCACTAATTCACTCAATGATAGATTTGTGATTCAGACTGTAGAATTCTGAATGTCAATGCGAATTATCCAGGTAGTACCCACGATTCATATATATGGCGTCAAAGTGTAGTTTCAACTTATATGGAAAAATTGCATCGTTATGGTCATTCGTCATACTTTCTTTTAGGTATGAACAGGCAATGTCAAATAAGTAGCAAAGATAATTTTAATTTCTTCTGTAAACATTATATAGGTGATTCAGGATATCAACTTAAGCCTTGGCTGATAACACCTCTTAGTGAACCTGTTCCAGACACTCCTGCTGCTTATTTTAATAATTGGTTAACAAGTACACGGTCTTTAGTAGAAAGATGCAATGGTATTCTTAAAATGCGCTTTAGGTACCTTTTTTCTTTAAACATAATAAAGAATACATTCAAGTTTTTACAAATCTGTTTCATGCATTTCTTATTAGATGTCTACTGAAGCACAGAGTTCTGCATTACCATCCTGAAAGAGCTTCAAAAATTATTAAAGCACGTACCATTTTGCATAATATGTGCATTGATCATAATATACCCCTTCCAAACCATGAACTTGATGATCCAGCTGATATTGATTTTGGAATGTATGCAACACAGGCCAATCCTGAACATACAGTAGACCAGCAAGTAACTGCTGGTCGTCGCATTCAGCAATTAATTATAAGATCATATTTCACCAGACATTAAATACAATAATAATAAAATTTTTTTAAATATAATCAATTACACAATTTCATGCAAATATTCCAGTTACCAACTTTGAAAATTAATTAATTTTCATTAAATGTGGTTAATAAGAAATCTTCATAAGAAATTGTTCAAAAGTAGTTTAGAGTAGTATTTCATTTTACACATACACCAATTATATAGATTTCAATAAAAAAATCACACAAAGCAAAAAATTTAAAAACCAAGCAAAGACAGAGGCATAGATATTTATATTTTTATTAAAGAACATGCATAAGCTAATATTATGCATTATGTGCTTAAGCAAAAAAAAGATTAAAGGTTTTTAAGGTTAAAATGAAAAAACATTTAGAAAAAAAGCAAGCAGTTAAAAGACAAACAAAAATCAAGCTGTTAGATACTCATCTGGATTCCAAACTTTGGGCTATGCTAATTAAAGCTTCTGCTTTTTTTTCTTTAGCTACTGCTATTCTTTCCAGTAGCAATAATTTTTTTTCGTAGTAACGCTCTTTTATTTTAGTCCTTTCTTGACTTATTGCAGCAAATGATTTTGTGGCAGAAATGGTATTTTTAAAAGCGTTTTTTCTCCCCTTAACTTTATGCATATTTCTAAAACAAATTAATTTGAGAAGACATCTATAAATTTAATAACGACAAGTATAGTTTAAAATTGTATTCCAAATATTAAAATTTACCTGATCGGTACTTTAGGTTTGGTTGGCATATTATTAATAGTATCTGATTCATTATTGACATTTAATTGGTTGTCTTCCACCTTAGATAACAAATCTTCAAGACCAGAGAAGCAACTGAGATAAAATAACATTGATAATTTGTATTTAGAACTTAAGAAGTACCTAAATATTTACTTAAAAAATTTAAACAAACCTATCATTATCATCAGGCAATGAGACATTGTTTTCACTTTTTGGAATCACATCACCTCCAATGATTTCATTGATTTCAATATTATTCAATAACGGATTTTGGCTTTATTATGCAATTATGGTATAATAGGTTTAACAATTAATAAAATAGAATAAACACAACTAACAGTGTTGTGCAAAGATAACTAAAAATTTATCTAGGTAAAGATAAAAGATAATTGGAATAAATTTATCTAGATACAGATAAAAGATGGTCAATATTAAAATTATCTAGATAAAGATAAAAGATTATTTAATTAATTTAAGATATATAATATTAATTGTGTATTAGAGTGTAATTTTTTATAAATAATATCATAAACATACATTTATTCAATTATGTTTTGTTAGTATCGTTTATAGATTTATAATTTATTAAATAATAAGCTCAGTATAATATAGTATAATTAATTTTAATTTAACTTGATTTGTTATATTTTTTTAACAAAAAATATAAATTCATAATAACAATAAAATGTAATCCTAAAATTTGAATGAAATAATATTATATTCTAGATAATAATTTTAATTGAATAATTTATATATTTTTTTATATATTTTAGTTGTTTCTCATTAGATTAAGTGTAGTTCAGTTAATAAAATGAAAATTTTTATCTTTTTTTTTATCCAGATAAATAGTATCGATACTATTATTTATTATCTATCTATTATTTAATAAATTATAAATCTATAAACGATACTAACAAAACATAATTGAATAAATTTATGTTTATGATATTATTTATAAAAAATTACACTCTTATATACAATTAATATTATACCTATGTAGTAAGTTGTAGGTAATATAAAACTTACGATTGTTGTTCAAAAAAGGACGTGTCTGCCATACTTTCAACAACTGAACTATGTCCTTCAACAATAGTTGGACCAATCATTTCCAATATTTTATTCTCAATATCACTAAATATTTCTAAATTACTTTCTCCTCCACCTGTCATACTCATTTCTTTCTTTGCTGCACCGGCCTTGCCTTTTATATTAGTTTTTAAATCACACCAAGTCTATAAATATAAATAAAATATTAGTGAAATAAAATGAAATACATATAAATAATAGGTACCTTTCTCCACTCAGTCCATGACTTTGAAGGTCCAACTTCGGAATTTAAATTTGAAGATATATTTTCCCACAACTTCTGCCTCTGTTTTACCGTGGATTTGTTAGTATTCTTACCCGAAACAAGTTCGGGATAAGACATAACATAATCCACCAGTAACTTTTTCTGTCGGTCGGTTGTATTCGGCTTTCTTATTTTTTTAAAATCCATTTTAAAAAATTCAAACAAAAACCGTCACACCGATAATAACATTCAAAACAATAACGTTATAGTTAACTATCATTGTGATAAGAAGTAAAATTACAGTATGACCAACTGAAATTTTACTATTACTTACGTATGAGTTGTTCGTATACGAATAATTCGTAAACATTGCTCGCATGTGGTTCAAGAATACGAGTTAGTGAACGTTGACGAGCAAAGGTGACGTATTGTTCGTATACGAATTATAACGTACACGTTTGATCGTTCGTTTCGAGAATAGACCCCCTGAACATATAAATATTTATAATTTAACATTTATTTAATAGACATTTTTTTAATTTATTACATACCTTTTATATAATAAATACTTAAGTGCTGTATTTTCAGTTAGAACCATTTTATTTAATAAAGTTAATGACAGAGACATATTTAACCTCGTATTTAACCAACACTGTAATCTGTATATAGACATAGGTATAATGTATATAATACAACTTTAGAATATTAGAACTTTTTAAGAATGTTAGGACACGACCGTTTTCTGCGCTGCTGCATATTCCACTATAGTGTAGAGTGCGATCCGCCGCAATATTATCGTATTCGTCGTGTTTACATTGGACACCATCGCGACAATCGGATCGACGGACGACAACGCGAATCGCATCGGCCGCGTCGTATAACGATTATCGCATTAGTCGGATTCACCTAGGACACGGCGTTAGTTTTGAACTCTCACGCACACGCCCACTTTTTCAAATCGTCGAATAAATTAACAATATCAACGATAAAATATCAAACGCACGTTCGAATGAATTACGTATGTATTCAACATGGAAAAAAACGCATTAAATGCGTGAATATAACACCCGTGCAAAAATATCCAAGGGATATTAATCGGGATCGTGAGAGATTTATAAATATTTTATTTTTATATATAGATATATAAAACAATAAAATTAACTGCTTTCCGAAATAGGTATGAAATGCGCACGGGCGACGGAGGAAAACGTTTACAAAATATTATTGTTTTCTGTGCGGTTTGTTTATTTGAATAATCGGTACGGTACAGAGTGTTTTATTGTTATTTTAAAATGTAAAAAAAATATAAATATATATTTGTTGTTTCGAAGGAATTATTATTATTATTATTATTATAATTTCAATATATTTTTAAATTCGTTTGATTTTATACTTATTTATTCTTTTTGAATCAATATCAATTACGATGGAAAACATGAATTATGTTTACGGAAACATTACGTTACATATACAATCAAAAACGACACGAAGATCAAGTATATAAATAAAAATAGTGGTGAACCGACTCTTAAATTATTATAAATCAATAATTTTTACTAGCCCAGCGCCGTGGATGTAAATCATTTTGCATTGCTATCGAGCTTGATTGATTGCTGAAAGTTCAAAGTTACCTTAATTAATTTCTTAAACTGTATAAGCATTTCTCTATAATTTCACATTATTAATTTGTATTGGGTGTTGTCATAAATCAAAGTTTGAAATGTACACAGCCACCCGCTCACTACGTAACACACGCACATGTGCACACTGCGTAATCTTCCACTAATTCCACTAATTACGAATTGACGTTATCAAACGTTTAGCTCTGAAATGTAACCCGAGATCAGGACATCGAACGATTGGTTTTAGAGTCGCACGAACATATACGGTATTCGTCCGATGTGCACGTCAACATAAATACGATTTTCTTTTTTTTTTGGGCGGTTCAACTATCATCTGTGGCGCGTGTAGCAGCATCAGGTAGCCTGCAATCATAACCCTTCAATCGTAAATCTAACCCCTAGCAGCTGCGAGGCAAATATAATCGTTACTAAACACCAATAACAGCTCATCAGCTGTTTTGAATTTCGTACAACAAAACCGTGCACTTTATGCACATAATGCTTAATACAAAAGCCTGCTGGTTGGACCGACTCCGGTCTGCTTTCTTTAATTTTTTCAGCAGAAAACAATATCTCCCACACCGCCGATTCGAGTACTTCGATTGTTCTATACTACTGAAATGTTAACGACACTATAGTGGCTAAGTGGTTTGTCGCTGTTTAACGGTCATGTTTTTGGACTAAAAATGGATTTTATCAAAAATTAATTACTCAATTGTTGCGGATTGTGTTCGGTGATGTGTTATACTGTTTCTTTTTCTTTTTCTTTCGAATGATGTGCTCTTTTTTTCAAATTTTATTAGGTTTTGTGTAATATTTTCTGTATGCAACTATAATGGGTTTAGACACACAATTATTGTGATGATGCTATAAAAAAGACTTTTGACTTGGTCGAAAAATTGAAATGCCCATTCAACAGTATTGTTGAGATAAATGCTCGTTCTAGATGAAAAAAAAAAAATAATAATAATAATAGTATTAAAAATTTGGCAACGGTCAATTCCAGCACATTCCTTAAAATATTATTTGCTCATGGGTATAATATTTTAAAGAGATTTCTAACTATGGTACCGTATAGTTTTTGACAAAAACGTTCAAGCTTAATTAAGTAAATAAATATTAAAAACTGAAGAGTTTGAGAATTTTCTCCGAACGTTGCGCAATTCACGGTCAGAATCATGAAATCGAACTGTTGAAACGATTCGAATAAGAAAACCGTACCATTCCAGCGATGATGTTTAACGTACCTAATAACACTGTTCGAGAACCTGTAACGCACATGTTGTGCGAAATATTAATATAAGTACTCGCGCGTTTATAACTGTTGATCGGGAACTGGGTTTTTTCTTTCTGGAAACTCTCCGCTCACGTGATGAGCATACTCGAGTATGCGTTTCGCGAAAAACGAAACGAAATAAAAAAAATAAAGAGTTGTAAAAAAAAAAAAAAGTCGAAAGCCGTGAAAAACACTGCGCGCTCGTAAAATACTCGTAATACATTAACGCGTTGTAAACATGTTATAACGGTTCGATCTTATTTTATTTGGTATACGCTCCGTTGTTAACGCACTGCATGCAAACGGACTCGAACCGTACACACAAAACCATATCTCTCGTCCTTTTGTCGCTCCTGTCGTCTCCGCAGACGGTTCATCTCTCTCACTCCCTCCTTCGCACTCTCTCCCTAATTTTCTTTCGCGTTCATTTCACGTTTTTCCGCCGACTCGACACTTATCCGTCACAAACGCACGTCGGTTCTCGTGCATTTCTCGCGCAACACGCATAAAATAATAAGCATCGTAATAAGTAACACGCGGCTGCGGACGCGTAAGAATGGCGTTTCCGAATTAGATAGCAATCTGTGCGGGTCGTTCGCGAGCGCGTGCGCTGGCTCCTCGGTGTCAAAGTGCGCGCATCGCCGTCTACGTGGTACAACGACCCTTTTTCCTCGTCTACCATATTACGCACAGCGTCTGTATAGGTACCGATAGCAGCTATATATAAAATAAACACGTATACAGTGCAGTGGCGGCTCGCAAGTAAATTCTTTGGGGAGACTGAAAATTTAATAATAAAAAAAAATTAAAACACAAAAAAGATAAAAAAAACCTTTTTTATTATTGTAATTAATAGCTTTATAAAAATTATAAGAATATTTAATTTATATTATTTTATATTCTAATTCAATTCTTCTTTCTTTTTTCTTCGCAAAATCATCAATAATACTTTCCACAAATGTCGGATCCTTTGCCATAACGCCCAGTAAATTTTTTTCAATTGCCAACGATGATAAATTTGTAAGTCGCTCGTTTGTCATTGTATTTCTTAAAAAGCTCTTTATACGCTTTAACGTACTCATAGAACGTTCACTAGATGCAGTAGTGGCCGGTATTGTTAAAACTAATTAACATAGTTTAGTGAACTGGGAATAAATTTCTTGTAAATTATTTTTTATTATTAAATCCAGTAGTTTATGAGGAGGGAGATGTTTATTATTATCTGAATAAATGACGGACAATTCATTACGCAAACGATTTTCTTCAAACATATTAGGATATTGTTTTAATAATTTAATCAACTTGCATTCGGGAAAAGTGTTGTGGTAGATATCAAACATTTTTTCATTTGTAAGCTCTACGAATTCTAATTCCGAAGTATCTTCAAATCTTATATTAATTTGGACAATTAATGAATCCAGTATCTCATATGTTATTTTACGTAAATTATTCTTTTGTTTGTCACCATACTCAAAATCATTATTTAATTGTATTACTTCGTCACAACAAGTATTCACAGTTTGTTCTTTTCTTAAATCTTCCAAATTTTTTTTTAAATTCTGAATTTCAGAAATACACGATTTAATGTTTGAAAGTATTTTTGATTGGAGGAAATTAAATACATGATCCGTATATATGAAAATCTTATTAAATAAAATTAACTGATACACAAATTGTGCATCATTAAGTTTATCTAAAATACCGGATGCTGTAGAAATAGAAATGTGGTCCCAGTTTAGTTCTTCAATTACATGTGTAAAAGCATTTTTTAATTCTATAAAATGGGTTTTAATTGTGGATGCAGCTCTTGAATGATAATTCCACCTAGTATCAGAATGATTTGGAAGTTTAAAGCCCTGTTGTCTTAGTAACTCACTCCTTTTAGAAGACCTACTAAAAAACGTATGAAACATCGTTAAATTACAAATAAAAAGTTTGACTGGTTTTATTGTCTTAGCGCCATATAACAGTACCAAGTTCAACTGATGAGCATAGCAATGAATAAATAATACATTTGGATAAATATTCTTAATAAGACTTTGTACGCCATTTTTTGTTCCAGACATAACTGATGCTCCATCGTATGTCTGTGCAATTATTTTATTCCCTAAATCCCATTTTCTAATCACGGACAATATTACATCTGCTAATCCAGATCCCGTTTTATCACTTGAAACATCAAAAAAACCAATAAATCGTTTGACAATTTTTTCTTCTATATCATAACGAAAAATAATACTCATTTGAGATCGACAGGACACATCAGTGGTTTCATCTGCTTGAATAGATATGTAATTAGCAGTTTGTATTTCCTTAAAAATTTTTTAATTTAAAATTGTAGTGACGCTCTCAATTAAATCATTTTGTATTATCTTAGACGTGCCTTTAAATATTGACGATGACAAAAAATGATTCCTAAAGTAAATGCTCTTCTTGAGCGAGTAGATCAAGTAACTCAAGATAATTCCCTTTATTTAAAGATTCGTCGTGTTCCCGATGCCCACGAAAGGCAAGCTCTTGTTTTCCCAAAAAACAAACAACGTGGATCATACGTGCTATTAAACGTCTATTTATAGAAACTTGTTCATTATGTTTTATAGCAGCTAATCGTCGACCTTCCGAAATAGCATGTTCAATTCGAACTTTTCCTAAAAGATGGAATTTTTCTTGATTTATCAAATGCTTTTTAGATATAGAATGTTTTTCTGATTTTCTTATAAAATTTTTTATTGACGATATTCCATCAACAGTCCATTCTTTTTCTCCCCCAAAAATTACACAATAAAAACAAAACACTTTATTTAGCTTATCACAACCAGTTAGCCAGGGAAATTTAGTATACCAACTATTTTATTAGTTTTAAATATTTTAAATATTGAAATTTTCTAACGAATTTACCTTCTTTATATTCCAATGCAATGTTAGGTATCGGTCTGTTTGATTTTAATTGACACTTTTCTTCGTATGTTAACGTATTAAAACTATTTTTGAACAAAAAGTCTAGTATATCTGTTTTTTTTTTCTGTATTTCCATAGTAGAAAATATAATAAATATATGTATTTCTAGTGTAATTTATTATATTATAATTAAGTTTGTAAATTGTGTAGTTTCGTATAATACCAATAATAAATAATAATAATTTAATTACTAGATACGCGCTGCTATACAATGTCAAATAGCTAAATTTAATAGTCTAATACGGACGCACGACACGCTGCAGTATTCGTGTTTACAAAAAAATACGTGACGACCGCAATGCGAACGGCAAAAACTTTGAATGAGTCTAGTCTCAATGTACTGAATAACATCTATACAATCTATCCCCGTCCTCCGCCTTGTCATGCATATGCAATTTGTATACATAATTGAGTCTTTCGGACGGCAGACTCTCGAACTAACGACCGTCGTCGTTATCGATATATTTAGCCTGTATTGTTATCGATATATTTTTATATTGTATTGTTATTGAATGACATGCATTATTAATGTAAAAATAGAATACAAAATATTATCAATATTAATATCGAAAACCATGATAATTATTTTCAGAATGGATATAACATAAAAATATTAAATTATAATACAATTTTCTTCAAACTTTTTTATTGCGTTACTACTTTTTATTTTTATGGGGAGTCGCCGTCTCAAAGACTCCCCTGACGAGCCGCCACTGATACAGTGTACAATACACCACAACACCGTTAGTGCAGCAGTATTCCCATACGCGATGCATATTTCCGTTGTTTCCAAATTTAGAACAAACAACGACTTTGATTGAAGATTAAATCTTCTTTTGTTTTCTCGCTCTATCTCTCTGTCTCTCTCTTGAACCGACTGTTACCCCCATACACTCGAACACACGTGAACGGTACGCATATTAATGCATATATATTATATATGTATCGGATAGGTGGGCACGCGTACGGTGTACGCAGTATGTGTAATACGGTCGTCAAGGGGGTTTACTTTCTCTGTTCAAACGAAACACGCTGCTAAACGAGCACGTTTTTTCGAACCGTTTGTGCGCGCGCGCTCGTGACTATGTGTGTTGATTGTAAGGGGTGTGCGCGACGGCGGCGGCGGTGGCATTTGGCGTGACACGCGCGCACCTGGTTTTTGTGGGTGGCAGTACCTTTTTTTTTTTTTGTGTTAAATTACGGCGCGGAAGAGGGGGGTACTACACCCATGGTTGGGTCGTCCTTCCCCCTCATCCTCCGTATCGTTTATTGTTTATTGAAGATAAACATTACATTTTTCAAGGTATTATATAAAGCAGTTTAGTGTGCTGTGCACATACAAAAAAAAAAAAAAAAAGAGAGGGCCCTATCCCTCTAAATTTTCGCCTTTTGCGTACATGACATTAACTAAGTGGTTTTAGCTTCTTCTTTGCCTGATCCGTTCCTCTTCTTCTCTGCTCGAAAGGAGTTTGTTGATAAAATTGCTAATCAGCTTCCATTTGTCAATGCCACTCATCATCAACCCAACGATCGTTTCCGGTCGCAGCTCCTGACCCAATTTTTCCTCACAGTGTCCTTCGGTCTGTCCTCCATCGGTCACAGCCGAATATTGCATGTTCGACGTCGTCTGTTGCTACGAGGCAGTCAATGCAACTATGGTCTTCCAATTTCCCAAAACGGTTCAGATAATATCTAAAACATCCGTGGCCAGTTAGCATCTGTGTGAGATGGAAGTCGACTGTTCCACTCTTGCGGCTAAACCAGCTCTTAACATCCCTGAATAGTCTCCAGGTCCACCTTCCCGTAGTTTCATTGTTCCATTCTGTCTGCCATTTCTTAAAAACTTCTTCGCGTATTTCCTTTTCTATGGCCGCTTTATTAGAATCTCTCCTAATTTCATATCTCCTCGTCCTTTACCACGCAAGGAGGTGTGCGGGATAACTCCGGCCACTACCATGATCGCCACTGTCGATACTGTTCTGTATGCCATCGCTATCCGTAGCGTCATGGTTCTTTGAGGTCTAAGTATAGTTCGGATGTTTCTCTTGAACACAAGAGCCGACGACCAAACTGGTGCCGCGTATAGTAACTTGCTTAGTATCACTGTAGCTAGTAGGTGTCTCTTTTTTGGCCTGAGCCCCCTACATTCGGCATTATTCTATATAATGCCTGCAATGTGCTTTGCGCCCTTGAGGCCGCCGATACGAGGTGTGCACGGAACCCGAGAATTCTGTGAAGTTCCACTCCTAAATATCTAATTTATCCTTTATCTGGATACTCGTGCCACGTATTCTGAACTCTGGCCTCTCATAGCGTCTCTTATTTGTAAGAATAATGGCCTCTGTTTTTTCTACAGACAGTGAAAGCTCTGCCATGTCCATCCATTCTGCGACTGCTGTGAGCGCATTGTTTGTAACCTCTTGTAGGATTTCAGTCGTGTGACCTGTAGTTATCACCGCCACATCGTCGGCGAACGCAACTAATGTGGAAGATGATATACCATGATGATTACCACCTGTTTGTATCTGAAGCAGATCATCATACATTAGGTTCCATAGGACCAGCCCTAGCACCGATCCCTGATGTACGCCACATGTTATGTCCTTTTTTCTGCCATTATCGTACTGGAGCTCTCTCTCACCTAAGTAGCTCCTTATAATTCCTACGAGGTACGCAGGTATTTCTTTAGTATGTAAGGACTCTTCTATCTTGTGTTATTTAGCCGTGTTAAAGGCATTAGCCACGTCTAGGGCTACCACGGCACAGAGCTTTTTTCTATACCGTGGTCCTGTTGTGGCTTTTTCTACGATACTCATTACTTCTTGCACTGCGTCTATGGTAGAACGCCCCTTTTCTGAATCCAAACTGTTTAGTGTTTAGGTCCTGAGATAACTCTAAGTGGTTTTCTATACGTGTTTTGATAATGCGTTCAAAAAATTTACTAATCGTGTTCAGCAGGCAAATAGGTCTGTACGACTTAAGATTATCCAATGGCTTGTCTCCTTTACGAATCAACACCAGTTTTGCTATTTTCCATTCTTTCGGAAACGTACTCTCTCTCAGGCATGCGTTGAACAGGTCCCTTAGCATTTCTGGTTTGATGGTTCATATTTGTTTGATCACCAAGTCTGGTACGCCGTCCGGTCCCGGAGCCTTACCCGTAGGTATTTTTCGGCCGGCCTCTATTACCTCTGCTTTTGTTATCTCTGGGAACCTCGTTTCTGCAGACATATTTGGCCATCTCATTTTTGGTACCTGAAGGAATAATGTGTCGACTATGGATATCAGCCTACCAGGAAGATGAATTCCCGGGATCGGTCTTCTGCTCATTAGCTTTTTGGCCACTACCTTGTAAGGCAGGCCCCAGGGATCCGTTTCTACTTGTGCGCATAGATTTTTCCAGCCAGCTTCTTTGCTTTTCCTGATAGTTTTCTTTAGTCTCTTTTTTGTCTCCTTATAGTTGACGTAGTCTGATTCTTGCGTATTATTCTGGCGATATTGGCTTCTCTTATATTTTCTTCTTGCTTTTAAACAGTCCATCCTGAGATCAGCGATTTCTTACGACCACCAAAAAGTAGGTTTTTTCTTCCTTTATACTCTCCGCGCGGCATACAACTGTTGCATGCCTCTTCTAGGTATATTCCTACTTCTTTCGCACTCAATGATGCTGTAGGCCCAAATATTTTGAAGTTCGACCCGGATAGGAAGCTCTGTAATTTAGTGTGGTCATACTTTCTCCATGACCATGTAGCAATGGTGTCTTGTTGACTTCGATATTTCGTAGGATATATATCTGTGAAGTGATCCGGTGTACTCGTCCAAGACCTTCCATTCACGTACTAGATGTACTCTGCTTTCAGTTACGAATGTGATGTCGATGTGTGACCTTGATATGCCACCATTGTAGACTCTGGAAAATGTCGGCTTATCACCGCGATTGCATGGAACGAGGCTTAGACTGGCTGCCCAGTCCGTCAGAGCTCGTCCCTTCGCGTCTTCACGATGATCGCCCCACTCCGGTGATTTAGCATTAAAGTCTCCAGCGACTATGACTGTGCCATTTATTGTTCTAATGCTAGCCTCTAGTATGTCGAGGAAGTCGATAAATTGAGTGAACTCGGTATTGGGTGACCAGTAACAGGTGTATATTGTCACTCCTCCGTTATGTACCCAGCGAAAACCTATTTCGTTATTTGAGCCTATCTTGTCTATAAGAATTGCATACTCCTTTACAGATGCGTTTAAACTAACAAGAGCAATTTCAGAACCTCCATTTACATTTATTACCGGGGAATAAGTTTATTTTATTAGTAGAGAAGTACAGAGAAAAGAATAAAAAACTATGCATGGTGTTTATAGAATTAGAAAAGGCGTATGACAGGGTGCCAAGGGAAGTTTTAGGGTGGGCATTAATGAGGAAAAATGTCCCAAAAATGTATGTTAATTTGATCCAGGATATGTATGAAGGGTCGAGTACTAGTGTCAAGAGTCGGTGTGGAGTATCAGAAGGTTTCAGTATAGGAGTAGGTGTGCACCAGGGGTCAGCTCTAAGCCCCTACCTGTTCTCAGTGGTAATGGATGAGGTTTCAAAGGAGATACAGGGTGAGATACCATGGTGTATGATGTTTGCGGATGATATAGTTCTGATAGGAGAAAACCTAGAAGTTGTCAATAATAGGTTAAATGAGTGGAGGTTAGCCCTCGAAGAAAAGGGATTGAGAATTAGTAGAAATAAAACTGAGTATATTGAGTATGATTTTGGACAAAGAGACCAATAAGTTGAAGGAATGAGGAGACAACTGACAATAGATGGTGATGTGATAGGTGAAGTTGAGAGCTTTAAATATTTAGGATCTTTTGTTCAAAAGGACGGGGGCTTTGACATGGATGTAAAACATAGGATTAAGTGCGGGTGGATGAAATGGAGAGAAGCATCGGGCGTGTTATGCGAGAAGAGAATTCCAATTAGGCTGAAAGGTAAATTTTATAAAAGTGTAGTGAGACCAACTATGCTGTATGGTTCAGAGTGTTGGGCGGTTAACAGGAGAATAGAACAAAGTATGAGTGTCGCGAAAATGAGAATGCTTAGATGGTTGAGTGGAGTGACAAGAGAAGATAGAATAAGGAATGAATACGTGAGAGGTAGTGTTGGTGTAGCGCCAATTGTGGACAAGATGAGAGAAAATAGGCTGAGATGGTTTGGGCATGTGATGAGGCGAGAGGAAACGAATGCAGTAAGAGTGGTTATGAAGATGGACGTTGAAGGGAAAAGAGGAAGAGGAAGACCAAAAAAGAGATGGTTGGAGACTTTGGAGAATGACATGAGGGCTGACGGTGTGTGCAGAGGAGATGTGATTGACCGAGTAATGTGGAGGTGTAGGACAAGGGTGGCCGACCCCAAATAGTTGGGAGGAAGGCGAAGTAGAAGAAGAAGAGAATAAGTTGATTTTAATGTGGAATTATTGTCCGATATTCTTAATATAATTGATTTATCCATTGTAAAAACTCAATACACAGATGTCCACAAATAAATGTATTATATTTTTGATAATTTGTATAATAATACAAAATATTCTTACCATTAAAATAATTTTGAAGTTAAATCGGAGATGCAAGATCACCAAACGGGTCAAAATAAATAATTTTATCTTTAAATCGGTAATAACTAACCCAGTGAGTACCACTGCCTGAAGATGAATCCAAGTTTATTATGGCACATTCAATATTATACGGTTTTTTTGGTAAGTTATCTCGTGAAAAGACACCGCGAAAATGATTAATTTTCAACTTTTTAACGTAATTTATAATATCTTCATTGGTGAGAGGTCTGTTCGGTAACATTAGTTTTTTGATATTTTTTTTTGACTTTTATGCCTTTACCAATGGGATTATTTAAATACAAACCATTACCTTTTTTACGATTTTTTACTACATTATATGAACTTGATGCACCAGAAGCTCTACTTCCTAATGCTGACAACCTTGCAAATATTGATGCAAGTGGTAATGCACCTCCCAACTGATTTGGAGTAAAAATTATTCTCTTACCATTTTTCCCCTTTTTTTATTTTTTTTTTTTCGCTGCTAATAATATTTTTTTATTTTTACAACCCATACCGATTTTTCTCTTGGCTTTCATAGCCTTTACCACTGCATATGCAACAAGTTTTTCTTTTTTAGAACTATCACTAGCTTTAACTCTTTCCCAAGCCTGTTCTAATAACTTATCAGCTTTATGTCAAATATCTAAATTATTACTGTTTTCATAAGCAATATCGTGTGTTCGACAAGCAGAATCTAATGGATTTACACCCTTGTTTCCACGTGCTAATCTCTCTTTTAACTAACCAGGTTAACAATATTGATACCCTGGTACATGAGCTTCGAATGGAATCTTATTTATAAGAGTATTTAAGAAGCCTTTGCCAGATTTTAACTTATTAGTTGAACGCATTATATATAACTAAGGTGACCATATATTATTTTATTCAGAACGGGACAAAAAAAATTCAAACAATTATTTTTTTTATTATAAACAAACTTTTTTAAATGTATTAATCATTAGAAAAACTATGTAATATTTTATTTATAGAAGAAAAATTTAATTTATTTTAAATTTAAATAACTTATTTTTATAATAAACAAAATTTTTTCATTTAAGAATAATTATAAAGAAATGAATTACTTGAATATTTTTCACTCGAATAAATTTGTTTTAATAATTCTGGCCATGACTTTAGGAAAGAATAAAATTCAGGGCACGACATTTGAAAGTTAACTTTTGTTAACAACATTGCTTTTGCAACTGGAACTTGTATCTATCAGTGGCGTATCCAGGGGGAGGGCTGAGGGGGCTGTATCCCCCCCCCGAAATTTCAGAAAATCTTAAATTATTATTTACGAAATAATATAAAATACATAGGCACTATACGGCATAGTATTACGTTGTTTCCATAACCAAGCAATATCACAAAAACACAAAACGTGTATAACGTCATACCTGTCAGTATCAATATTTTCATATTCACATTGATATCATTCTTAAATAACGACTATCACGAGAGCAACTTTACTATCATCGTGTAATCATAACTTAAGTATAATTTGTTCTTGTAACACCTAACCTTGTTGGCTTTTTATTTATTTAAGGTTTTACTATTTAATCAATTAATTAAATTAATTGTTGGCGCACGGTTTTAAAAATGAGTGATAAAAAACCAAAACGTGCACAAGGTAACTTGGATAGCTTCTTCAGCAAAAAATCTAAAAATGAGTTTAAATCTGTAAGTACTCTAAGAATTCAAATTTTCTCATTCACAAATCACATTATGTTTATAATAAAACTCAAATTTATAGGGATAGCAGTTAATTTAATTTTTAAACTTAGCTAAGGTAAACTTAATTGGTTTGTGAAGGAATGAGATTTGAAACAAAAATTTTATTTTCATAATCCATTAAAAATTGTATTATAAAACATTAAAACTTATAAAATTATAAATAGTTTTTACTGGGTAAGTATTAAAAACAAAAATGATTTATACATTTAACTAATCTAAAGCTTTTGCTTTAATCTGCAATACTGCATGTTATATTAAGTTATAAACTATTCTGTAGAACTGTTAAATATTTTATTGCAAATCTTATTTTAACAAATCTATCCCCTGTGGAAAGGGGTGTCAGAATATTTCCACGGTTTCCACAGCCAGTCGTAAGAGGCGACTAATGTGGTTGCGTCAGGTCGACAGCCGGTGTAAAATTATGTCAAATAGAATGAGGAGTCCTTATCGATATTTAGGCGGTTTGTCCCATCTCGGATGTGCGCGGGGACAACAAGTGAGAGGAAATATTATATCTAGAGGAGGAGGAGACCTGGATGTTGAAGTGTGTGATACCACCCGGACAGCCAGTGTCGTAGCTGTTCCACCAGTTATGTGTGCAGGTCTACCCAACACGGGTAATGTCAATGGTGTGCGCCCCGGGTTAAATCTGAGTCTAGGTATGAGGGATAGATTTAAAGTGAGAATAGGCACGTGGAATGTTGACAGGCAGAAGTAGAGAAATAGCAGAAGTATTGAAGAGAAGGAAAGTTAATATTTGTTGTGTACAGGAAACTAAATGGAAAGGAGAGAAAGCAAAAGAAATAGGAGAGGGCTATAAGGTAATATATTCAGAAAGGACTAGTACTAGGAATGGCGTTGGAGTAATATTGAATGATGAGATGAAAATTAAGGTAGTCGACGTAGGAAGGAAAAGTGATAGAATTATTACGGTAAAATTGGTATTCGAGGAGAAAGTATTAAACGTAGTAAGTGCGTATGTACCGCAAGTAGGATGTGAAGAAAGTGAAAAGGAAGAGTTTTGGCGAGAGATGGATGAGGTGATGCAAGGAATACCAGGAAATGAGGATGCTGTGATTGTTGGTGATATGAATGGTCACGTAGGGAGCGAGAGGGTAGGGTATGAAAGAGTGCATGGAGGGTATGGTTTTGGCGAGAGGAATGAGGCTGGAGAAAAAGTTTTGTATTTTGCAGAATCGTATGAGCTTGCAGTAATCAATACATATTTTAAGAAAAGAGAAGAGCATTATAAAACATACAAGAGTGGAAGAAATAAGTCGCAGATTGATTATTTTATGTGGAGGAGAGACAATATAAAAAGAGTAAAGGATTGTAAAGTAATTCCTGGAGAGAGTGTAATAACACAACATAGGTTGATGATAATGGAAGTATGGTGTAGTGGAAAAAAGAGAAAAAAGATGAACAAAAGAAGAAATACAGGGAAGGAGATCAGAATTAGGTGGTGGAAATTAATAGGAAACAAAGAGAAGGAGTTTATAAAGAAATTAAAAGAAAAAGCTGTGTGGAATGTTGAGGGAGATATAAATGAGGTTTGGAGAAGGATGGTCACTTGTGTTAAAAACATAGCAAAAGAGGTTGTTGGTGAAACCAAAAGTAGTTTACCAGAAGACAAGGAAACGTGGTGGTGGGATGAGGAGATTCAGAGAGTAGTAGCGAGTAAGAAAAGCAATTTAAGGTATGGCAGAAAAGTAGGAAGAGGGAAGATTGGATAGAGTATAATAATATATGTAAAATAGTGAAAAGTGCGGTAAGCAAAGCGAAGCTTAATAGGTATGATGAGTTATATGAGCGGCTAGGAACACAGGAAGGAGAAAAAGAAATTTATAGATTGGCGAAGGTGAGAGAAAAGCGATCCAAGGATTTCCAAGATGTCTGGTGTATAAAAAATAAGGATAAGAGAGTTTTAACAAATGATGAGGATGTGAAAAAAAGATGGATAGAATATTTTGAGAAATTACTGAACGAGGAATATCCAAAAGAAGCTTTAGAGAGTATGTCATGGAATGAAGGATTGATTGGTCTAGTGGGCGAGGAGGAAGTGAGAGATGCGGTGAAGGCGATGAAAAAGAAAAAAGCGGTAGGACCAGATGGAGTACCTGTATAGATGTGGAAAATGTTAGGAGATGTAAGCATTGGGTGGTTGAAAAATCTTTTTAATAAGGTACTGATAGAGGGAAAAATGCCAGAAGATTGGAGAAAGAGTTTTATTGTACCAATATTTAAAGGAAAAGGAGACATACAAGAATGTGGGAACTATAGAGGAATAAAGCTCATGAGTCATAGTATGAAGATCTGGGAAAAGATTAAAGAGAAGAGGATAAGAAGTGAGACGTCGATATCAGAAAACCAGTTTGGTTTTATGCCAGGAAAATCGACAATGGAGCCTTTTTTTTGTGTTAGGCAATTAGTAGAGAAGTACAGAGAAAGGAATAAAAAACTATGCATGGTGTTTATAGATTTAGAAAAGGCGTATGACAGGGTGCCAAGGGAAGTTTTAAGATGGGCATTAATGAGAAAAATGTCCCAAAAATGTATGTTAATTTGATCCAGAATATGTATGAAGGGTCGAGTACTAGTGTCAAGAGTCGGTGTGGAGTATCAGAAGGTTTCAGTATAGGAGTAGGTGTGCACCAGGGGTCAGCTCTAAGCCCATATTTGTTCTTAGTGGTAATGGATGAGGTTTCAAAGGAGATACATGGTGAGATACCATGGTGTTTGATGTTTGCGGATGATATAGTTCTGATAGGAGAAAACCTAGAAGTTGTCAATAATAGGGTAAATGAGTGGAGGTTAGCCCTCGAAGAAAAGGGATTGAGAATTAGTAGAAATAAAACTGAGTATATTGAGTATGATTTTGGACAAAGAGATCAAGAAGTTGAAGGAATGAGGAGACAACTGACAATAGATGGTGATGTGATATTTATTATTTTGGTGTTCTTATGCTATTTCAATATGCTGCAATGCTGAATTTTGCATAATTTAATTAGATTAACCACAATTGTGAAATAATCAACACTGCAGCATTATCTGAAGCAACTGAACCTATTTCTTCTGCACTAGATTCTTCTGAAATAAACAATACTGCAGCATTATCTGAAGCAACTGAACCTATTTCTTCTGCACTAGATTCTCCAAATATTTTAAGCTTATTAGTTCTTTAAATATACTAAAAATTATAGTTACAATTCAACATAAAATAATTAATGGTATTTTATATTACTATTAGGTACAAGTAACATATCACCACAGAAATATTTATCAAAACCGATAAATTCCAAATATGATATTGGTCTTTATGTAAATTATGTTGATTCATTACCAAATGAAGAAAAGGTTTCAATTTTAAATAATATATGGACACCTGATCCTAATTTTATTTTTCCAACTCAAAGTTATGCTAAATTTAAAAGACAATTTCA